>JAFMOC010000192.1:832500-952500 GCA_019802505.1 Corydoras sp. C115 | reverse complement strand
CCCAACCCCACCCACCCCCCCCCAACCATAACCCAAAAACCCACCCCACCCACCCACCCCCAACCAATAAACCCAAAAAACCCCACCCCACCCACCCCCAACCAATAACCCAAAAACCCCACCCCACCCACCCCCAACCAATAACCCAAAAACCCCACCCCACCCACCCCCAACCAATAACCCAAAAACCCCACCCCACCCACCCCCAACCAATAACTCAAAAAACCCAAAAAACCCCACCCCACCCACCCCCTACCAATAACCCAAAAAACCCCACCCACCCACCCCCTACCAATAACCCAAAATCCCACAATCCAAACAATAATCCTACTCACCTGCCCCACCAACTCCAACCAATAATCCAACCCATGTGCCCCACCAACTCCAACCAATAATCTGACCCACGTGCCCCACCAACTCCAACCGATAATCTGACCCACGTGCCCCACCAACTCCAACCAATAATCCCACCCACATCCACCACCAACCCAAACTAATAATCCAACTCACCCACCCTAATCAATGACCTAATACTCCCCCACTTACCTTAACCAGTAACCCAACTGACCCACCCCACTATCACCAATAATACAACCCCCCAGCCTACCCACCCACTCCATCCAAACTGATGATCCCACTTAATCACCCCAACCAAACTGATGATCCAACCCACCTGCTCTATGCAAACTGATAATCCAACTCACCCAACCAATAACCGAACTCATCCACCCCACCGATCCCACCCAATAACTGCACCCATTACCCAATCGATAGATAAACCCATGCATTCATCACTCCATCCACCCGTTAACTCCACCTATCTCTGTTATTACCTTTGTAACATCTGAATCTTATTTAAGTTACGAACTTCAGCCAAATGTGCTGCTCCTGAAGTCCCGAGTCATTCAGTCAGCTGATCAGCACAAAGAGAGCATCTCTGTTCACCAAACCTCCTGCACTCATCTGATTCTCCTCGTTACGTGTGTGTGTGTGTATGTGTGTGTACGTGTGTGTGTGTGTGTGTGTGTGTGTGTGTACGTGTGTGTGTGTGGGGTGGGTTTATGATCCGCTGAGTGGGAGTGCATATGCAGAGAGAAAGGAGGAGAGAGAGATGTCATAAACTACCAGATGTAATAAAGAATTAGATGGAAGTTCAGCAAGTGGGATTTTCTCTGTCGCTCTGTGTATTTGTGATTTAGTGGAACTTTGGCCCTGGGCCTCGCGAAAGATCACACACACACACACACACACACACACACACACACACACACAGACATATCATACCCACCTCATCCATAAAAGAGCACTGAACCACCCACATACACAATTAAGAGCTTACACACTCTCACTCATGCACATACATAAATCAACATTAAAGCTTACACACCCCCTCCCAACACACACACACACACACACACACACAGAGAGACACACACCTGCTCCATATCCCCTGTAGCTCGGAGATTTGGGTTTGAGAGCGTAGGAGTCTGGCAGTTTTATTGCTACCCTGGACTTTCTGCATTGCTGAGCATCCAGCAGTATGTCAAGGAGAATAGAGGGGTGTGTGTGTGTGTGTGTGTGTGTGTGTGTGTGTGTGTGTGTGTGTGTTGTGTGTTGTGTGTGTGTGTGGTGTGTTGTGTGTGTGTTGGGAGGGGGGGGGTATAAATACATGTCTGTGTAATTATTTCTTTTTTTGTAATCAATTTGCATAGAGCCACAGTGTCACAACCCGCTTAGAACGTCTTAAAAAAGAACATCAACAGAAACCCAGACAACACACACCCCCACACCACCTACCACCTGAGTGTCACTGCAGGACGACCTGTAGGGGGTAGGATTGTGGTTAAGGACACAGTCCTGCGACCTGAAGCTTTCCGGTTCGATTTCCGAAACAAAAAGTGTCCTTGAGCAAGACGCCTAACTTCACTTGCTCTCCGGGCGCCATGTACAGGACTACCCACCGCTCCGGACACGTGTACTCACTTCACTCAGTGTGTGTGTGTGTGTGTGTGTGTGTGTGTGTGTGTGTGTGTGTGTGTGTGTTGTGTGTTCTGCCAGATAAGTTACATGTGGAGGACACACTACTCTGTGTGTAAGTACAGACTAATATTTATTTGGCCGTCCATCCATCACATCCAACACCAAAACATCCCCAACCAATAACCCCATCTAGACCACCCCAACTAATAACCCAGCACAACCAATAACCCCATTCAGACCACCTCAACCAATAACCCAGCACAACCAATAACCCCATTCAGACCACCCAACCCAACCAATAACCAGCACACAACCAATAACCCATCTAGACCACCACCCAACCAATAACCCAGCACAACCAATAACCCCATCTAGACCACCCCAACCCCAACCAATAACCCAGCACAACCAATAACCCCATCTAGACCACCCCAACCAATAACCCAGCACAACCAATAACCCCATCTAGACCCACCCAACCAATAACCCAGCACAACCAATAACCCCATTCAGACCACCCCAACCCCAACCAATAACCCAGCACAACCAATAACCCCATCTAGACCACCCCAACCAATAACCCAGCACAACCAATAACCCCATCTAGACCACCCCAACCAATAACCCAGCACAACCAATAACCCCATTCAGACCACCCCAACCAAAAACCCAGCACAACCAATAACCCCATTCAGACCACCCCAACCAAAAACCCCATTCACACCACCCCAACCAATAACCCAGCACAACCAATAACCCCATTCAGACCACCCCAACCCCAACCAATAACCCAGCACAACCAATAACCCCATTTAGACCACCCCAACCAATAACCCAGCACAACCAATAACCCAGCACAACCAATAACCCCATCTAGACCACCCCAACCAATAACCCAGCACAACCAATAACCCCATTCAGACCACCCCAACCCCAACCAATAACCCAGCACAACCAATAACCCCATCTAGACCACCCCAACCAATAACCCAGCACAACCAATAACCCCATCTAGACCACCCCAACCAATAACCCAGCACAACCAATAACCCCATTCAGACCACCCCAAAAACCAAAAAAAATAACCCCATTCAGCACCAACAACCAATAACCCCATTCAGACCACCCCAACCAAAAAAACAACCCCATTTCACAACCACCCCAACCAATAACCCAGCACAACCAATAACCCCATTCAGACCACCCCAACCCCAACCAATAACCCAGCAACAAATTCCAAGCAAAACCCCCCATCTAGACCACCCCAACCCCCAATAACCCCATTCCGGGGACCACAACCAATAACCCAGCACAACCAATAACCCCATTCAGACCACCCCAACCAAAAACCCAGCACAACCAATAACCCCATTCAGACCACCCCAACCAAAAACCCCATTCACACCACCCCAACCAATAACCCAGCACAACCAATAACCCACCCCAACCAATAACCCAGCACAACCAATAACCCAGCACAACCAATAACCCAGCACAACCAATAACCCACCCCAACCAATAACCCCATTTAGACCACCCCAACCAATAATCCAGCACAAACAATATCCCCATCCAGACCATCCCAACCAATAACCCCATTCAGACCACCCAACCATTAATCCACCCCAACCAATAACCCCATTCAGACCACCCCAACCAATAATCCACCCCAACCAATAACCCCTTTCAGACCACCCCAACCAATAATCCACCCCAACCAATAACCCCATTCAGACCACCCCAACCTCAACTCCGACTCCACTCCATTTCAACAAATCACAGCGCATCCCAAACTTTATTTTGTTGCCGACATACACGGGCCACCCACCAGCAGCGTTTGTGGTGTAGTCCAGATGGCCGGTTCACTGCCGATACGCTGCTCAGTGTGGGTGTGGATGGATGTTCTGCAGCTCGGCCTGTCTGAAAACGAACCAGCTGTGGGCGAAATGTGTGTATCCTAATGCAGATGTATGATCCCAGGTTCTGGATCATTAAGGACGACGCGTGTCATTTCCTCCCCACTCAGAGTGGATTAAGCGCCCTGGCTGGCGCATTGTGCGCCGGGCGATCCGTCAAACTCGGGGACAGCTCCAAACGATCCCCAGTCCACCCAGACTGTTCCCTCACGCGTTCCGAGTTCAGATTCAGACCTTTATTTAGAGGAATACCAAATTACCAGCAACCGAAATCATCTGAGGTAAACATGTCCCACACTGTTTCGGGAAAGACCACCGACTGTCCCAAATTAGCGGCAGATGCGAGATCGTTGCGGGCGTGTAGACAGCACGTGTAAACAGTGAGCCTCCTGTGACTGAGTGTGTGTTAGTGTGTGTGTGTGAGCGTTTGTCAGGGGTGCAGGGGAAACGTCCGCGAGGCAAAGGTGTGTGTATTGATTGTGTATGACAGCGGCGGGATTTCATCCAGCTTTGCTTTGTTACGGCCTCTGGAGACTTCAGAAGGTCGTTATATCATCCGGTCTCAGCCGCTCGGTGACCCGACAAAGGCGGATTGGCACTAATGAGACTTAGATCTACAGGCTTCAGCACCTTGTGCTGTGTGACGTAATCCACCACCTTACACAATCCCTACTATTGTGACATCAAAACTTAGAAGATGTGAAAATAAAAATGAGCAGATTTTATAGTGTGTGTGGCCGTGTGTGTGTGTGTGTGTGTGGCTGTGGCTGCGTGTATGTTGGCGTGGCCGTGTGGTGTGTGTTGTGTGGCCGTGTGTGTGTGTGTGTGTGGCTGTGGCTGCGTGTATGTTGGCGTGGCCGTGTGGTGTGTGTTGGTGTGGCCGTGTGGTGTGTGTTGGTGTGGCCGTGTGTGTGTGTGTGTGGCTGTGGCTGCGTGTATGTTGGTGTGGCCATGTGGTGTGTGTTGGTGTGGCCGTGTGGTGTGTGTTGGTGTGGCCTTGTGTGTGTGTGTGTGTGTGGCTGTGTGTATGTTATTGTGGCTGTGTGTGTGTGTGTGGCTGTGTATATATTGGTGTGGTGTGTGTTGGTGTGGCCTTGTGTGTGTGTGTGTGTGTGTGTGTGGCTGTATGTATGTGGGTATGTTAGTGTGGCTGTGTGTGTGTGTGTGTGTGTGTGTGTGGCTGTGTGTATGTTGGTGTGGCCGTGTGGTGTGTGTTGGTGTGGCCTTGTGTGTGTGTGTGTGTGTGTGTGTGTGTGGCTGTATGTATGTGTGTATGTTGGTGTGGCTGTGTGTGTGTGTGTGTGGCTGTGTGTATGTTGGTGTGGCCGTGTGATGTGTGTTGGTGTGGCCTTGTGTGTGTGTGTGTGTGTGGCCGTGTGGTGTGTGTTGGTGTGGCCTTGTGTGTGTGTGTGTGTGTGTGGCTGTGGCTGCGTGTATGTTGGTGTGGCCGTGTTGTGTATGTTGGTGTGGCCGTGTGGTGTGTGTTGGTGTGGCCGTGTGTGTGGCTGTGGTGTGGCCGTGTGGTTGTGTGTTGGTGTGGGCCGTGTGGGTGTGTGTTTGGTGTGGTGGCCGTGTGGTGTGTGTTGGTGTGGCCGTGTGGTGTGTGTTGGTGTGGCCGTGTGGTGTGTGTTGGTGTGGCCGTGTGGTGTGTGTTGGTGTGGCCTTGTGTGTGTGTGGTGTGTGTGTGTGGTGTGTGTGTGTGTGTGTGTGGTGTGTGTGTGTGTGTGTGTGGCTGTGTGTGTGTGTGGTGTGTGTGTGTTGGCTGTGTGTTTGTGGTGGTGTGTGTGTGTGTGTGTGTGTGTGTGTGTGTGTGTGTGTGTGTGTGGTGTGTCTGTGGGGGGGCTGTGTGTATATTGGTGTGGCCGTGTGGTGTGTGTGTGTGTGTGTGTGTGTGTGTGTGTGGGGCTGTGTGTATGTTGGTGTGGCCGTGTGTGTGTGTGTGTGTGTGTGTGTGTGTGTGTGGGTGTGATTGTGTGTGGGTATGCATGAGTGTTTGGGCAAGTGTATGGGTGGGTGTGTATGTGTGCACGTGTGCGTGCATTGGTGTATGTGGTTGTGGGTGTGGTTATGTGTGTGGGTATGTGTGGGTGTTTGGACAGGTGTGTGGGTGAGTGTGTGTGTGTGTGTGTGTGTGTGTGTGTGTGTGAGTGCGTGCGCGTGTTTGTGTGTGTATGGGTACATGTGTGTGTGTGTGTGTGTGTGACCTTGACCTTGACATACTTACTCTTTAGGACCCTGTGGAGGTTTATATACTCTTTACAAACCACTGAGTAGTGTGTACACAGCGATGGAATGGCGTCCTCTGCTGGACGGCGTGAGACGATTACAGAATTTACATTACGTTTTTTTGTGAAAATCAAATGTAAAAATAATCAGTGACCTTCAAAGTACATTTTCATATCCATCCATACATTATCTCCCGCTTTATCTTCTTTTAGGGTCGTGGGGGGGGGTTCCCCATGCCCATCCAGGGGAGAACGTTTCGGGCGCTGGGCAGATAGACCCAGGACAGGACACCAATCTATCTCTGGGCACACACTCACTCACACAGACACACTCTATATGGGGCAATTTGGAGAACTCAATTGACTTGATCCATGTTTTTGGACTGTGAGCGGAAACCGTAGAACCCGGAGGAAACCCACGTGGACACGGGGAGAACATGGAAACTCCACCCAGATTGGGATTCCAACCCTAGTGCTGAGAACGTGCTAACCAGTAAGCCACCGTGCTGACCGTACATTTTATATCCATTTTAAAAAATACACAAGTTCGGGCTACCGGCATAAAATGTTTTTTTTATTTTATTTTAATTAATTAAAAAAAAAATTTAATTATTTTTTTTTTTTATGAATGTTGTCATGCCGATGCTGAGGCGCTCTCGCGATTAATTATTTGTAGAGTCTTTAATTGCAATTTACTGCCAAAACGATTAATGGTCTCATCCCTGGTCCCGAATGCATCTGCCCGGTTCCAGAAACGTTCTCTCCCGGACGAGCGACCCCGCGTACATAGTACAGCATGAAGCAGATTAAGAATGTGAGCTGAGAGATTTCAACGTGGCCAGAAAGCTGTGCTATTGAACAGAACATTACATATGACATTTCATGTGTTCCATTTATAGCCGTGCTTTATTCGCCGGTTCTCGAGTCGGCCCTGGGTTCATCCAGCTGAAAGCGAAATGACAATTATGGATCCGTTTCAAAGGTATAAACATTACGTTTTTACTGGGTTTCAGTCATAATGATGACCATCTGAGGTATCTAAAGGAACGGCATGCTGGGGGATTGTAGAAGAACCCAGCCGCCAATGACGAGGTGTTGGGTCCAGAACCAGAGCTGATTAACAGGAGACAGAAGGCAGCGAGGTCCGGGTTCTCGGCTTGCGTGGTGTAAGAGTAGTAATTAGAGTGGATTGTGATGTGTATCATATGACCTTCAGGTGATCAGTGTACCGATTCATGCCGTGCTGTTTTTAAAGGTGATTCTGGTTGCAGCATGTTTCTGTAAAGTTCATCAATTCTTTGATAATTAGGATTTTAGATTGATCGTATAATGGGCACGGTGGCTTAGTGGTTGGCATGTTCTCCTCTCAGCGCTGGGGATTCCCGGTTCGAATCCCCATCTGGGTGGAGTTTCCATGTTCTCCCCGTGTCCGCGTGGGTTTCCTCCGGGTTCTCCGGTTTCCTCCCACAGTCCAAAAACATGGATCAAGTCAATTGAATTCTCCAAATTGCCCCATATAGAGTGTGTCTGTCTGTGTGAGTGAGTGTGTGCCCAGTGATGGATTGGCGCCCTGTCCTGGGTGTATCTGCCCAACGCCCGAGGCGTTCTCCCCTGGATGGGCATGGAGAACCCCCCGCGACACCACCACCACCTCAATGTCACTGCAGAACTGTCTATTTATCCGGCCGTCCATCCATCACATCCAACAATAACACACATCCAACCCACCCTACACCACCCAATTACCCCAACCAATAACCCAATCCACCTCTTCTCACCAACCCAGACACACACTACATAGGGGCAATTTAGACAGGGCCAATTTAGAGCAGCCAATGCACCTTGATCCATGTTTTTGGACTGTGGGAGGAAACCGGAGAACCCGGAGGAAACCCACGTGGACACGGGGAGAACATGGAAACTCCACCCAGATTGGGATTCAGACCGGGAGTTCCTAGTGCCGAGAGGAGAACATGCTAACCACTAAGCCACTGCCCCACTGTAATCATCCACCTCCTAAATAATACCTGGTCCTGTGGAGGTCCGTCCTCTTACAGAACAGCAGTCCTGTCCTCGGTGCCCCGATCTGGGTGGAGGTTCCATGTTCTCCCCGTGTTTCCACAGTACAAACACATTGATTCAAGGTGTATTGGCTGCTTTAAAAAATTTGCCGTTTATATAGTGTGTATGGGTCGGCACGGTGGCTTAGTGTTTGGCATGTTCTCCTCTCAGCGCTAGGGATTCAGGTTCGAATCCCAATCTGGGTGGAGTTTCCACGTTCTCCCCGTGTCCGCGTGGGTTTCCTCCGGGTTCTCCGGTTTCCTCCCACAGTCCAAAAACATGGATCAAGTCAATTGAGGTCTCCAAATTGCCCCATAGAGAGTGTGCATGTGTGAGTGAGTGTGTGCCCAGTGATAGGTTGGCGCCCTGTCCTGGGTGTATCTGCCCAGCGCCCGAGACGTTCTCCTCTGGATGGGCATGGGGAACCCCCCCCCCCCCCCGACCCTAATAGAGGATAAATCGGGAAATAATGGATGGATGGATGGTGTGTATGTGAGTGTGAGTGTGCACAGCGATGGGTTGGCATCCTGTCCTGGGTGTATCTGGGACCCCCCCCCCCCCCCCACTATGACCCTAGTAGACTATATGTAAGCTAATGGACGGATGGTAGGGGTGTGATATCCAGTGGAAATCTGTGCCCTCGATGCCTTTTAAGAACCGAGAGCCGTTCTAACGTTCTAACGTTCTAACGGTGATGTATGCCTGCACACGCACCACCACCGCCGACGTTCACACACACAGACGCGGGGAGTGTAATTAATCCTCCTGCTGTGTCAGTCAGTGACTCATCACACACACATACGGCAAGCCTTGCTTTGCTAGAGTACACACGATCCTGCTTAACAGCTCACACACACACACACACACACACACACACACACACACACACACACACACACACACAGAGCTCGGGTGATAACGAGGGAGGGAGCACAGTGACACTCGCTGAATGTTGGCCCCGCCCACTCCGCAGCCGCAACAATGCGCACACAGGATTTGTAAGCCGCGGCCCGAAAGTGTTTTGTGTGTATGCAGATGCTGAGGGGTGGGGGGGCAGATGCTGAGGGGTGGGGGCGGGGCAGTGGCTGAGGGTTTGGGGGTGCAGATGCTGAGGTGTGGGGGTGTAGATGCTGAGGTGTGGGGGTGAAGATGCTGAGGGGTGGTGGGGGTGCAGATGCTGAGGTGGTGGGGTGCAGATGCTGAGGGGTGGGGGGGCAGATGCTGAGGGGTGGGGGCGGGGCAGATGGCTGAGGGTTTTTGGGGGTGCAGATGCTGAGGTGTGGGGTGTGTAGATGCTGAGGTTTGGGGGTGCAGATGCTGAGGGGTGGTGGGGTGCAGATGCTGAGGGTGGTGGGGGTGCAGATGCTGAGGGGTGGTGGTGGGGCAGATGCTCAGGGGTGGGGTGCAGATGCTGAGGGGGTGTGTGTGCAGATGCTCAGGGGTGGGGGTGCAGATGCTGAAGTGGGGGGGGGCAGATGCTTGAGGGGTGGGGGCGGGGCAGTGGCTGAGGGGTTTGGGGGTGCAGATGCTGAGGTGTGGGGGTGTAGATGCTGAGGTGTGGGGGTGAAGATGCTGAGAGGTGGTGGGGGTGCAGATGCTGAGGGGTGGGGGTGCAGATGCTCAGGGGTGGGGTGCAGATGCTGAGGTGGTAGGGGTGCAGATGCTGAGGGTTTGGGGGTGCAGATGCTGAGGTGGTGGGGTTGCAGATACTGAGGGGTGGGGGTGCAGAGGCTGAGGGTTTGGGGGTGCAGATGCTGAGGGGTGGTGGGGGTGCAGACGCTGAGGGGTGGGGGTGCAGATGCTCAGGGGTGGGGTGCAGATGCTGAGGGGTGGTGGGGTGCAGACGCTGAGGGGTGGGGGTGCAGATGCTCAGGGGTGGGGGTGCAGATGCTGAGGGGTGGTGGGGGTGCAGACGCTGAGGGTGGGGGTGCAGATGCTCAGGGGTGGGGTGCAGATGCTGAGGTGGTGGGGGTGCAGACGCTGAGGGGTGGGGTGCAGATGCTGAGGGGTGGGGTGCAGATGCTGAGGGGTGGGGGGGCAGATGCTGAGGGGTGGGGGTGCAGATGCTGAGGGTTAAGGGTGCAGATGCTCAGGGTTAAGGGTGCAGATGCTGAGGGTTAAGGGGTGCAGATGCTGAGGGGTGGGGTGCAGATGCTGAGGGGTGGGGGTGCAGCTGCTGAGGGTTAAGGGTGCAGATGCTGAGGGGTGGGGGTGCAGATGCTGAGGGGTGGAGGTGAAGACGCTGAGGGGTGGTGCTGGGGCAGATGCTCAGGGGTGGGGTGCAGATGCTCAGGGGTGGGGGGGCAGATGCTGAGGGGTGGGGGGGCAGATGCTGAGGGGTGGGGGTGCAGACGCACCGCTCCCACTGCACAGATCAGCGCGACCTCAGCCTCCGGGGTTATAAATAGACTCATCCAACACGGTGCTCAAGAATTCAGCTTGATTATCAAAAAGCTTTAGAACTCTTTAGAACCCTTTAGAACCCAATAGAACGAGCTCCGCGTTGGTTACGGTGATGAGACCTGAATCCAGCAGGTGTACCGAAATCCACCACATTCTGTACCATTCGAACCTTTGGACACGCCCACTTCTTTACTCCACTTACCCCCCCCCCCCCCAGAGACGCCCCCGTTTGTTCTGTCCGTGTGCCGTTTGCATGTTCTTCCCGTGTCCTTCATGCTAAGAGTATTTATTAGAGACAAGTCACAACTTTGGCCACGCCCCCTTTTTGCTTCACTTATGGTCCATGTTCTCAGTTCCACTTTCTGTAAAGCTGGACTTTGTAGTTCTACAATTCCAGACTGTAGTCCATCTGTTTGTGTTCTAATAATAATTCATTCATTCATTATCTCCCGCTTTATCCTCTATTAGGGTTGCGGGAGGGGGGGGGTCCCCATGCCCATCCAGGGGAGAACGTTTTGGGTGCTGGGCAGATAGACCCAGGACAGGGGGGCAATCTATCACTGGGCACACACTCACACACACACACACACACTTTATACGGGGCAATTTGGAGAATTCAATTGACTTGATCCATGTTTTTGGACTGTGGGAGGAAACCGGAGAACCCGAAGGAAACCCACGCAGACATGGGGAGAACATGGAAACTCCACCCAGATGGGGATTCGAACCGGGAATCCCTAGCGCTGAGAGGAGAACATGCTAAACCACTAAGCCACCGTGCCGCTCTAATAATAATAATAATAATAGGGCGGCATGGTGGCTTAGTGGTTAGCATGTTCTCCTCTCAGCGCTAGGGATTCCCGGTTCGAATCCCCATCTGGGTGGAGTTTCCATGTTCTCGTGTCCGTGTGGGTTTCCTCCGGGTTCTCCAGTTTCCTCCCACAGTCCAAAAACATGGATCAGGGTCAATTGAGTTCTCCAAATTGCCCCATATAAAGTGTGTGTGTGTGTGTGTGAGTGTGTGCCCAGAGATAGATTGCCCCCCTGTCCTGGGTGTATCTGCCCAGCGCCCGAGACGTTCTCCCCTGGATGGGCATGGAGAACCCCCCGCGACCCTAATAGAGGATAAAGCGGAAGATAGTGGGCCAAATTAGAGCAACCAATGCACCTTGAGCCATGTTCTTGGACTGTGGGAGGAAACCGGAGAACCTGGAGGAAACCCACACAGACACGGAGAACATGGAAACTCCACCCCGATTGGCATTTGAACCGGGACTCCCCAGCGCTGAGAGGAGAACATGCTAACCAGTAAACCTTTGTGTACGGCAGATGATCCGCTCCACGTTCTCAGGAACCGTACCAGTGACCATCCTGTAAAAGTTCTCATTCTTATCTCCCGAGTTCTCGCGGCGTTCTCGAGCGTGGTATTTGTACACACACTTCAGATAAAGAATTTCCGGAATTATTAGGAGAACCGGTTTGCGAGTGCGAGTGGTCCCACATTTCCCTCCGACGCGTTCTCAGGCGGAACGTCTCTCCTCCTCGTTATTTATGCTGCAGTTCATTAAGTTTGCTCATTACTGACAGCGCCCTCCGCTGCGTGTCTGTGTGCGGTGCGTGTTCGGCGTGGCGAGGTAAGTCGGTTCAGCCTCGCCGTGTTCTAATGATGTTTCTGTCTGCGCCGGCCAGACCGCCGCGGAACACGCTCGGGTCCGTAACCATGCAACCACATCTTTATGTGACCGAGTTACCAGGCAACTTAAAGTCCGGCGGCGCGGTTCCGCTGTAGGATTGGCATCGGACGGCGTCGGCGAGCCCGGGTTCGATTGGCGTCTCCCGGCGCTGTGACCGCATGCCTGCGCACGTTCTGTCTGAAGTGCTCTGACCTTTTCAGCTCCTGTTCATCGAGCTCGGAACCCTGCGCGCCCCCACCGTCTATAACATAAATGCTGCGTTTTTAGGACTTTTGGTGGACCGGAGATGATCTGATGATACGAGGAACCCGGGTTCTGTGTTAGGGCCTATCCCGAAGCGGTGTTCTGAGCAACCAATTCACCTTGAATCCATGTTTTTGGACTGTGGGAGGAAACCCACGTGGACATGTGGAGAACATGGAAACTCCACCCAGATCGGGATTCGAACCTGGATCCACAGCACTGAGAGGAGAACATGCTAATTACTAAGCCACTGTAATTAAGATGTTGGCAATTTAGAACAGCCAATTCACCTTTGAATCCTGTGGGAGAACACCGGAGAACCCAGAGGAAACCCACACGGACAAGGGGAGAACATGCTAACTACTAAGCCACTGTACAGCCCATGGGCAATTAAGATGCGGGCAATTTAGAACAGCCAATTCACCTTTGAATCCTGTGGGAGAACCCTGGAGAACCCAGAGGAAACCCACACAGACAAGGGGAGAACATGCTAACTACTAAGCCACTGTACAGCCCGTGGGCAATTAAGATGCGGGCAATTTAGAACAGCCAATTTACCTTTGAATCCTGTGGGAGAACACCGGAGAACCCAAAGGAAACCCACACGGACAAGGGGAGAACATGCTAACTACTAAGCCACTGTACAGCCCATGGGCAATTAAGATGCGGGCAATTTAGAACAGCCAATTCACCTTTGAATCCTGTGGGAGAACACCAGAGAACCCAGAGGAAACCCATGCAGAAACGGGGAGAACATGGAAACTCCACCCAGATCGGGATTCGAACCTGGATCCCCAGCACTGAGAGGAGAACGTGCTAAACCACTAAGCCACTGTATAGCCCATGGGCAATTAAGATGCGGGCAATTTAGAACAGCCAATTCACCTTTGAATCCTGTGGGAGAACACCAGAAGAAACCCAAGGGGTGGACAAGGGGAGAACATGAAGACTCCACCCAGATCAGGATTCAGCTCCTGTTCATCGAGGAACCCTGTCTCTAACATGAATGCTGCGTTTAGGACTTTTTGTGGATCGTAGATGATCTGATGATACGAGGAACCCAGGTTCTATCCCAAAGCGGTGTTCTGAACAACCAATTCGCCTTGAATCCATGTTTTTGGACTGTGGGAGAAAACTGGAGAACCCGGAGGAAACCCACGCGGACATATGGAGAACATGGAAACTCCACCCAGATCGGGATTCGAAACTGGATCCACAGCACTGAGAGGAGAACATGCTAACCACTAATGCACCCAGCACCTCACACACACACACACACACACACACACACACACACACACACACACACACACACACACACACACACACACACACACAAACAAACAGCCAGAGGGACAAGATTAGTAAGATTAAGTTGATGGACAGCACCAGTCAAACGTTTGGCCACACCCCCTTCTGGCTCCATTCTCTATTTCCTCCACTTATCATATAGATGGACTTTGTAGTTCTACAATTCCAGACTGTAGTCCATCTGTGTTCTTTGTTGTTGTTAGTCCCCTGTTGGTTCTCTGTTCTCTGTTGGTCAGCAGCATCACAGAACAGGTATCATTTGGGTGGTGGATTGGTTCTTGTCAGTTCTGCAGGGACACTGATGTGGTGAGGGGGTGGAGGGGTGGAGGTTGGGTTCCCCATCCCCATGCCCATCCAGGGGAGAACGTTTCGGGCGCTGGTCAGATACACCCAGGACAGGACGCTAGTCTATTGCTGGGCACACACTCACTCACACAGACACACTCTATATGGGGCAATTTGGAGACACACACACACAAACACACACAGACATACACATGATATATGTATATTCATTCATTCATTCATTCATTATCTCCCACTTTATCCTCTATTAGGGTTGCGGTGGGGTTCCCCATGCCCATCCAGGGGAGAACGTCTCGGGCGCTGGGCAGATAGACCCAGGACAGGGCGCCAATCCATCGCTGGACACACACTCACACACAGACACACTCTATATGGGGCAATTTAGAGAACTCAATTAACTTGATTCATGTTTTTGGACTGTGGGAGGAAACCGGAGAACCCGGAGGAAACCCACGCGGACACAGGGAGAACATGGAAACTCCACCCAGATGGGGATTCGAACCAGGAACCCCTAGTGCTGAGAGGAGAACATGCTAACCACTAAGCCACCGTGCCCCCTATGATATATATATAACCACAAACAAACAGACAGAGGGACAAGATTAGTAAGATTAAGTTGATGGACAGCACCAGTCAAAAGTTTGGCCACGCCCCCTTCTGGCTCCATTCTTTCCTCCACTTATCATATAGATGGACTTTGTAGTTCTCCAATTCCAGACTGTAGTCCATCTGTGTTCTTTGTTGTTGTTAGTCCTAACACAGACCTCAGATCAGCATTACACTCATTCCTCCAGCAGGGGTGACGCATGATCAGATTTGCACACTGATCCGCAGACATGGGCACGGGCAACCTGCAGAACACCGCCATCTTCCTGTCTAAGCTGCTATTGCAGCGTTCCCGTCGCGTGAAACTCCACTGAGCATCTTCACTCTGACGATGAGAACGTGGTCGGAGAACAAACGTGGGTGAAGGTCCCTCAGCCCGCTGTAACCCTCACATTCAGACACAATCACACAGCACGGGTCTCGGCATGTCCAATCCCAGCAGCTCGGTGGTAAGCACCTCGTCTCAGGGTCCAGCGGGACACGGCAGGGATAGGAACCATTAACCCTCTTGTGAAATGTTCCATATCCTAAACGCTCAATCACAGTTGATACGATTGTTTGAGCCACAATGTATATTAAAATAAGCGTATAGTGAGGACTAAGGGACAAATTTTAACCCCTTTAATGCAGCCTGCTGTTTACAGAAGCTCAATTATTTCTTATCTTCCACTTAAGTTTGTTGGGGGGCAATTTAGAACAGCCAATTCACCTTGAATCCATGTTTTTGGACTGTGGGAGGAACATGCAACTGCACCCAGATTGGGATTCGAACCTGGATTCCCCATGCTGAGAGGAGAACATGCTAACCACTAAGCCACCTTGTCACCCCTGGGCAATTTAGAACAGCCAATTCACCTTGAATCTCCACAAAGATTGGGATTCGAACCGGGAATCCCCAGTGCTGAGAGGAGAACATGCTAAACACTAAGCCAATGTGTCACTCATGGGAAATTAAGATGCGGGCAATTTATAACAGCTCCTTTACCTTGAATCCATGTTTTTGGACTGTGGGGGAAAAAAACGGAGAACCCGGAGGAAACCCACGCAGACACGGGGAGAACATGGAAACTCCACCCAGATGGGGATTCGAACCGGGAATCCCCAGCGCTGAGAGGAGAACATGCTAACCACTAAACCACCGTGCCGCCTAGAGTAGTAATATAAATATAAACATGTCAATGTAAACATTCATTCATTATCTCCCGCTTTATCCTCTATTAGGGTCGCGGTGGGGTTCCCCATGCCCATCCAGGGGAGAACGTCTCGGGCGCTGGGCAGATACACCCAGGACAGGGCGCCAATCCATCGCTGGGCACACACTCACTCACACAGACACACTCTATATGGGGCAATTTTGGGAATTCAATTGACTTGATCCATGTTTTTGGAGCGTGGGAGGAAACCGGAGAACCCGGAGGAAATCCACGCAGACACGGGGAGAACATGGAAACTCCACCCAGATGGGGATTTGAACCGGGAATCCCTAGCGCTGAGAGGAGAACATGTTAACCACTAAGCCACCATGCCACCCTAATAGAGTAATAATATAAATATAAACATGTCAATGTAAACATTCATTCATTATCTCCCGCTTTATCCTCTATTAGGGTCGCGGTGGGGTTCCCCATGCCCATCCAGGGGAGAACATCTCGGGCGCTGGGCAGATAGACCCAGGACAGGGCGCCAATCCATTCCTGGACACACACTCACTCACACACACACTCTATATGGGGCAATTTTTGAGAAGTCAATTGACTTGATCCATGTTTTTGGACTGTGAGAGGAAACCGGAGAACCCGGAGGAAACCCATGCAGACACGGGGAGAACATGGAAACTCCACCCAGATGGGATTCGAACCGGGAATCCCTAGCGCTGAGAGGAGAACGTGTTAACCACTAAGCCACCGTGCCGCCCTAATAGAGTAATAATATAAATATAAAAATGTAAACAGTGAGGTTTAAAAATGGTTCCTAATTTAAAACAGAGGAACCCTGTAAAGCTCCGGTTCTCCTGTGATATAATAGATACAGGTTGCTGGAAACTGATCCCAGAGCTGCTGGAATATCAGAAGTACTGTACAACAATGCTGGACAGTAACGTATACCCACGACTCTAATGGCTGGCCATGATTGGTAAACAATGGTGTCAGTCAAGCCAGGCCTTGAACCGGAGCTGAGCCGGGCGCTCTCGGTGTCTCTGTGTGAGAGGGAGGTTGTTCTAGTCCAGCGTGGTAACCCGAGAGCCGCGCTGCGATCTGCTTACTGCTGCTTTTGTCCTGATGGACGAGAGAGCGGCAGCGCGGAGACGAGGCCAAGACGCCGAGTTCGGACACCATCCCACTGATCCCGCGTCTAAAACCCGCTTCTGTTTCTCAGGGTTTGGGTTTTTTTTTTTTTTTTTTTTTTTTTTTTTTTTTTTTTCTGTTAAGGAAATATTTGGGATTTATTTTTAGAACGTTGTGGTTAGGTTTAGGAAAGGCCTGTTTTACGTCTGTGTAGACGCCATGTGATTAATATCTCATTATCCATCCATCCATTATCTTCCACTTCATCCTCTATTAGGGTCGGGGGGGGGGGGTTCCCCATGCCCATCCAGGGGAGAACGTCTCGGGCGCTGGGCAGATAGACCCAGGACAAGGTGCCAATCTATCGCTGGGCACCGATCTCATTATCTTCCACTTTATACTTGTAGGAGAACGTTTCGGGTGCTGGGCAGATGCACCCAGGACAGTGCACCTCACACACACACACACACACACACACACACACACACACAGACATACATATGATATATGTATATAATATATATATATATATATATCTAACCGGCGGCACAGTGGCTTAGTGGTTAGCATGTTCTCCCCTCAGCACTAGGGATTCCCGGTTCAAATCCCCATCTGGGTGGAGTTTCCATGTTCTCCCCCATGTCTGCGTGGGTTTCCTCCGGGTTCTCCGGTTTCCTCCCACAGTCCAAAAACATGGATCAAGTCAATTGAATTCTCCAAATTGCCCCATATAGAGTGTGTCTGTGTGAGTGAGTGTGTGCCCAGTGATAGATTGGCGCCCTGTCCTGGGTGTATCTGCCCATTGCCCGAAACGTTCTTCCCTGGATGGGCATGGGGAACCCCACCGCGACCCTAATAGAGGATAAAGTGGGAGATAATGAATGAATGAATATATATGTAACCACAAACAAACAGCCAGAGGGACAAGATTATTAAGATTAAGTTGATGGACAGCACCAGTCAAAAGTTTGGCCACGCCCCCTTCTTGCTCCATTCTTTCCTCCACTTATCATATAGATGGACTTTGTAGTTCTACAATTCCAGACTGTAGTCCATCTGTGTTCTTTGTTGTTGGTTCTCTGTTCTCTGTTGGTCAGCAGCATCACAGAACAGGTATCATTTGGGTAGTGGATTGTTTCTTGTCAGTTCTGCAGGGACACTGATGTGGTGAGGGGGTGGGGGGGTGGAGGTGAGGTTCCCCATCCCCATGCCCATGCCCATCCAGGGGAGAACGTTTCGGGCGCTGGGCAGATACACCCAGGACAGGGCGCTAGTCTATTGCTGGGCACACACTCACTCACACACTCTATATGGGGCAATTTGGAGAATTCAATTGACCATGATCCATGTTTTTGGACTGTGGGAGGAAACCGGAGAACCCGGAGGAAACCCACGCGGACACGGGGAGAACATGGAAACTCCTCCCAGATTGGGATTCGAACCAGGTATCCCTAGCGCTGAGAGGAGAACATGCCAACCACTAAGCTCCCGTGCCGCCGGCTGTCACAAACAAAAGCAAGAAATGCAGCCGAGTAAAACCTACTGTTCTACAGATTGAATTTGCATTGTGTGTGTGTGTGTGTGTGTGTGTGTGTGTGTGTGTGTGTGTGTGTGTGTGTGTGTGTGTGTGTGTGTGTGTGTGTGCGTGTCTCTTGTATAATGGAATTTCCCCCGTTACTACACTCACTTAAGCGCACACACATATAGGAACGCTGTAGTCATCAGGACCTGGCAGGGCAGATGAGCTCATCACTGAGCCAGGGGCAACTTGTGTATTGATCTCGTCTGCAGAGCCGGAGTAGTAATGATGTCATCGTCACCACGCCCTCGTTCTCACACTCGCGGTGCTGACCTTGAGTCGACTGACTGGCCGCTCACCGTCTCACTGTGTGAGCTGCAATCATCACGGAGAGACAGGAGCAGATATGTGATAGCACAAAGGAACCGAACGCCATTAATGCCGAGGCATTTCCTCTCGCGCCGTTCGACAGAAATCCGCACCGACGGCTGAAAACCAAACTGTTAGATTTATTTTTATTTTATATATATATTTATATTTTATTTATTTATTACACACATCTCAGCCTTGAGCGCTGATATCAGTGTGGACATCCTGCCGTAACAATACGTACCATGTGGAAATATATAACAAATACACTTACTATATAGTAGGGGTGAGCTGCAATATTCACTGATTCGACGATTCGATTCGGAGAACCGTAATCGACTATGAACCTCATAGTCGAATGTACCATTTTGACCACATGGGGGCGCCCATGGCTGCTGCTAAGCATTAGTTTTTACATGAAATGTCTTTGTTTTGGTTATATATATAGCCTTTTGTCAAATGAAATCATCCTAATTTCTAGAAAGAAAAAAGAAAAAACAAAAACAAAAAAAAAAGGTTTTCTTTTGTTGGAAAAACAAGTAAAATATAAAAAAAAATATTTTTTTAAAAACCACGCTTATAGCGCCATCTTGTGGTGAAATTTTAACTGATTCGACTATCAGTCGACTATAGGATAAAATCTGACGAATCAGATTCGACTATGAAAATCTTTTGTTGAAGACACCCCTACTATATACATACAGCACCAGTCACATGTTCAGACACGCCCACTTTTTACTCCACTTATTATCCATGGGGAGACACGGTGGCTTAGTGGTTAGCATGTTCTCCTCTCAGCACTAGGGATTCCCGGTTCGAGTCCCAATCTAGATGGAGCTTCCATGTTCTCCCCGTGTCCGCGTGGGTTTCCTCCGGGTTCTCCGGTTTCCTCCCACAGTCCAAAAACATGGATCAAGTCAATTGAGTTCTCCAAATTGCCTCATATAGAGTGTGTGTGTGTGTGTGTGAGTGAGTGAGTGTGTGCCCAGCGATAGATTGGCGCTCAGAGGTGTGTGAGGTCACACACACACACACACACACACACACACACACACACACACACACCCTACACAGCGGATGGATAATGGTCAATCTATAGAACAATTTCACAGTAGGTTTTACTCGGCTGCATTTCTTGCTTTTGGGTGTGACAGCCGGCGGCACGGTGGCTTAGTGGTTAGCATGTTCTCCTCTCAGCGATAGGGATTCCCGGTTCGAGTCCCAATCTAGATGGAGTTACCATGTTCTCCACATGTCTGCGTGGGTTTCCTCCGGGTTCTCCGGTTTCCTCCCACAGTCCAAAAACATGGATCAAGTCAATTGAATTCTCCAAATTGCCCCATATAGAGTGTGAGTGTGTACCCAGTGATAGATTGGCGCCCTGTCCTGGGTGTACCTGCCCAGCGACTGAAACATTCCCCCCTGGATGGACATGGGGAACCCCCCCGAGACCCTAGTAGAGGATAAAGCGGAAGATGATGGATGGATGTTTTGTAATAATGTTTTGTATTCCATGCATTGAAATGAATGTGAGGCAAACAACAACGGCTCAGCCAATCAGCTTGAAGGACCTGATTTACCCGTTTTATAAATCCAATTTGGCATTGTTAGTATTGTGCATGTCATTTTTTGGATATATTATCCCAAATCTTTGGCACTATTTTGGCGTATAATATTTCATTGTGGTTCTAAACAATAGTTTCTTCAGTTCATGCAGAACAGTCATCCATCTGGCTTCTTTTAAAACCACATGATGCAGAAGAGTTTGTCGGGGCAGTTCAGCGTTGCAGTTGTATGTAAAGGTTAACGTTAACAAAACCTTTACACTCAGTCTCACACACGCGTTTGTTTCTGTGCATTGCGGGAAATTTAGAGCCTTCAATTCATTCTGAAATGATGAAAGTGATAGTGATCTATTTTGCATACTGGACTTGCACACAGAGGAGTGTGTTCTCCACATTGAACCCATCCATGCAGAACACACACACACACACACACACACACACTGAGTGAAGTGAATACACATGCTCGGAGCAGTGGAAAAACCTGTAAACGGTACCTGGAGAACAATTGGGGTTAGGTGCCTTGAGCCATAATAATGCTTCAGTCATGGTACTCGGTGGCACCGGGAATCAAACCGGGGACCTACAGGTTGCAATGCTGGCTTCTTAACCACAAGCCTACAACTGCCCCTAAGACTTACCCAGACCATGAATACTACCACCCTGACATTCACCATTCACTATAATACACAACATGAGTTTACCTTTAACCTGAATGATTGCCCCAATTCCACAAGGTGCTCACATGTGAGTGTGTAAACAGGTGTGTATATATATATATATATATATATATATATATACTGTATACCTAATACTGTATATAAATACTGTTACCCTGCCATAACCATATTTTTACCCTAACCATAACCTATCCAACATATCTATAACGTCCATCCATCCATTATCTCCCGCTTTATCCTCTATTAGGGTCACCTGGGGGTTCCCCATGCCCATCCAGGGGAGAACGTTTCGGGCGCTGGGCAGATACACCCAGGACAGGGCGCCAATCGGAGAACCCGGAGGAAACCCACGCGGACACGGGGAGAACATGGAAACTTCACCCAGATTGGGATTCGAACCGGGAATCCCCAGCGCTGAGAGGAGAACATGCCAACCACTAAGCCACCTTGCCGCTATATATATATATAAAACATTATTTTACTTTTAACCTGGATGACTGCAGTTTCCACATGAGTGTGTAAATGGGTTTTGATTCCAACCACACACACACACACACACACACACACACACACACAGAGGCTTTGGCAGTATCAGTACAGGGGCAGAAGGCCAACATGGAATGACGGTGTGGAGTGGAGGAATGTATAATAATAAATTATAAGCAGATTAGGAGTTTCTTAGAACTGAGGTTCTCCTTGTCCTTCGCTTGTTAGTCACTCCTGCCACAGGCAGTGTCCTGTTCCCTTCCTCCACATTTTTTTGGTTCTAACCTTCCAAAAATATGGTCTTTAAACCCAATAAGTTTTTCAACCAAAGCTCCCTGTCTTCTGTTAACGGTTACGACTCGTTGTTCGATGTTCAATGAGCTGAATGCTCCTGAAACAGTTTGTCCTGTTTGTGTTTGAAGACATTGTCCTCCGATGTCCGAGTGCATGCGTGAGAACGTCTCTCGTACGTGTGTGTATGTTAGATCAGGGGTGATCAATACATCGATTGCGATGGAGGTTTGAGAAAAAAAAATCACATATCAGAGCTTTTTTTTTTTTTTTTTTTTTTTTTTTTTTTTTTTTTTTTTTTACAAAACAGTATCGGAAGCACTTATACACACACATACACACACTTATACACACACACACTTATACACACACTTATACACACACATACACACACTTATACACACACATACACACACTTATACACACACTTATACACACACATACACACACATACACACACTTATACACACACATACACACACTTATACACACACATACACACACTTATACACACACACACACATACACACACTTATACACACACTTATACACACACATACACACACTTATACACACACACACTTATACACACACACACTTACACACACACACTTATACACACACATACACACACTTATACACACACATACACACACACTTATACACACACTTATACACACACATACACACACTTATACACACACACACACACTTATACACACACTAATACACACACTTATACACACACTAATACACACACTTATACACACACTTACAGTATACACACAGTTATACACACACTTATACACACACTTATACACACACTAATACACACTTATACACACACTTATACACACACTTATACACACACATACACACACTTATACACACACATACACACTTATACACACACTTATACACACACTAATACACACACTAATACACACACTTATACACACACTTATACACACACTTATACACACACTTATACACACACTTATACACACACTTATACACACACTTATACACACACTTATACACACACTTATACACACACTAATACACACTTATACACACACTTATACACACAGTTATACACACACTTATACACACAGTTATACACACACTAATACACACTTATACACACACTTATACACACACTTATACACACACTTATACACACACTAATACACACACTTATACACACACTTATACACACACTTATACACACACTAATACACACACTAATACACACACTTATACACACACTAATACACACACTTATACACACACTAATACACACACTTATACACACACTTATACACACACTTATACACACACTATACACACACTTATACACACACTTATACACAGACTTATACACACACTTATACACACACACATACACACACTTATACACACACTTATACACACACTTATACACACACTTATACACACACTTATACACACACTTATACACACAGTTATACACACACTTATACACACAGTTATACACACACTTATACACACACTAATACACACACTTATACACACACTAATACACACACTTATAAACACACACACTTATACACACACTTATACACACACATACACACACTTATACACACACATACACACACTTATACACACACACACTTATACACACACTTATACACACACATACACACACTTATACACACACTTATACACACACTTATACACACACATACACACACTTATACACACACATACACACACATACACACACTTATACACACACTTATACACACACATACACACACTTATACACACACACACTTATACACACACACACTTACACACACACACACTATACACACACTACACACACTTATACACACACATACACACACACTTATACACACACTTATACACACACATTTATACACACACTTACACACTTATACACACTAATACACACACTTATACACACACTAATACACACACTTATACACACACTTATACACACAGTTATACACACACTTATACACACACTTATACACACACTAATACACACACTTATACACACACTTATACACACACTTATACACACACTTATACACACACTTATATACACATACACACTTATACACACACTTATACACACACTAATACACACACTAATACACACACTTATACACACACTTATACACACACTTATACACACACTTATACACACACTTATACACACAGTTATACACACACTTATACACACACTTATACACACACTTATACACACACTAATACACACACTTATACACACACTTATACACACACTTATACACACACTTATACACACAGTTATACACACACTAATACACACTTATACACACACTTATACACATACTTATACACACACTTATACACACACTAATACACACACTAATACACACACTTATACACACACTTATACACACACTAATACACACACTAATACACACACTAATACACACACTTATACACACACTAATACACACACTTATACACACACTAATACACACACTTATACACACACTTATACACAGACTTATACACACACTAATACACACACTTATACACACACTTATACACAGACTTATACACACACTTATACACACACACATACACACACTTATACACACACTTATACACAGACTTATACACACACTTATACACACACACATACACACACTTATACACACAGTTATACACACACTTATACACACAGTTATACACACACTTATACACACACTAATACACACACTTATACACACACTAATACACACACATACACACACTTACACACACACACACTTATACACACACTTATACACACACATATACACACACATACACACAATTGACGCACAGGGTGCCAAGCGTTCACTTGGCACACACTCACACACACAGACACACACACTCTATATGGGGCAATTTGGAGAATTCAATTGACCTTGATCCATGTTTTTGGATTGTGGGAGGAAACCGGAGAACCCGGAGGAAACCCACGCCGACACGGGGAGAACATGGAAACTCCACCCAGATGGGGATTCGAACCAGGAATCTCTAGTGCTGAGAGGAGAACATGCCAACCACTAAGCCACAGTGCCACCTTGCTGTTTACATACTTACTACACTGTTCCCTCCAGATGTATATTTCCTTATTAAAGCATTTAATTAATAATAATAATAATAATAATAATAATAATAATAATAATAATTAATTATAATTCTATTACATATAATAATAATTAAAAGGCGGCACGGTGGCTTAGTGTTCTCTCTTTCATGTTCTCCTCTCAGCACTAGGGATTCCCGGTTCGAATCCCAATCTGGTGGAGTTTCCATGTTCTCCCCGTGTCCGTGTGGGTTTCCTCCGGGTTCTCTGGTTTCGTCCCACAGTCCAAAAACTTGGATCAAGGTCAAGTAAATTCTCCAAATTGCCCCATATAGAGTGTGTCTGTGTGAGTGAGTGTGTGCCCAGTGATAGATTGGCGCCCTGTCCTGGGTCTATCTGCCCAGTGCCCGAAACGTTCTCCCCTGGATGGGCATGGGGAACCCCCCCCCCCCCCCCCCCCCCCCCCCCCCCCCCCCCCCCCCACCCCACCCCCCCCACCCCCCCCCCCCCCCCCCCCCCCCCCCCCCCCCCCCCGACCCTAATAGAGGATAAAGCGGAAGATAATGGATGAATAATATAATAATAATAATAATATTAATTAAATTAATAATAATAATGGGCGGCACGGTGGCTTAGTGGTTAGCACGTTCGCCTCTCAGCGCTAGGGATTCCCGGTTCGAATCCCCATCTGGGTGGAGTTTCCATGTTCTCCCCGTGTCTACGTGGGTTTCCTCCGGGTTCTCCGGTTTCCTCCCACAGTCCAAAAACAAGGATCAAGTCAATTGAATTCTCAAAATTGCCCCATATAGAGTGTGTCTGTGTGAGTGAGTGTGTGCCCAGCGATGGATTGGCGTCCTGTCCTGGGTCTATCTGCCCAGCGCCCGAGACGTTCTCCCCTGGATGGGCATGGGGAACCCCACCGCGACCCTAATAGAGGATAAAGCGGGAGATAATGAATGAATGAATGATAATAATCTTATTATAGCATTCAAACGCTCGTATTATTTGGATGTTTATTGCACTATGGATTTATTATGATCCTTTATGTTGGTTGTGTAGTGGCTGTTATGTGTAGCACCGTGTTCCTGGAGAACGCTGTCTCGTTCCACATATACCGTACTCTACTTTATATTGTTGGAATGACAAATAACACACTTGAGTACTTGAATGGTACTCCATTTTCAAGGGCCTTAATGGGAAATCCAGCCTCCCTGCATTTGAATGCCAGCTCTTGGTTTTTGGTGTAGAGAACGCTGAGGTGTGTCGTTGTGGTCCGGTGTGTTGCTGAACCCTCGGAAAAAGCTGCATGCTTCGTCCCGGCCGGCCGTGTGGTGCTGGACCACACTGACGTGTGGCAGCGTAGAACCCTCATCCCGCACGCCGGCTCACGCCGGCTCTGTGTGGCATGGTGGCTTAGTGCTTAGCATGTTCTCCTCTCAGGACTGGGGATTCCCGGTTCGAATCCCAATCTGGGTGGAGTTTCCATCTTCTCCCCATGTCCGTGTGAGTTTCCTCCGGGTTCTCCGGTTTCGTCCCACAGTCCAAAAACATGGATCAGGGTCAAGTAAATTCTCCCAATTGCCCCATATAGTTTGTGTTTGTGTTGGTATCTATGTGGCACGGTGGCTTAGTGCTTAGCATGTTCTCCTCTCAGGACTGGGGATTCCCGGTTCGAATCCCAATCTGGGTGGAGTTTCCATGTTCTCCCCGTGTCCGTGTGGGTTTCCTCCGGGTTCTCCGGTTTCGTCCCACAGTCCAAAACCATGGATCAGGGTCAAGTAAATTCTCCCAATTGCCCCATATAATGTGTGTTTGTGTTTGTGTTGGTATCTGGGCGGCACGGTGGTTTAGTAGTTAGCATGTTCTCCTCTCAGGACTGGGGATTCCCGGTTCGAATCCCAATCTGGGTGGAGTTTCCATGTTCTCATGTCCTTCTGGGTTTCCTCCAGGTTCTCCGGTTTCCTCCCACAGTCCAAAACCTTGGATCAGGGTCAAGTAAATTCTCCTAATTGCCCCATATAGTTTGTGTTTGTGTTGGTATCTGTGTGGCACGGTGGCTTAGTGTTTAGCATGTTCTCCTCTCATTGCTAGGGATTCCTGGTTTGAATCCCATTCTGGGTGGAGTTTCCATGTTCTCGTGTCCTTGTGGGTTTCCTCCAGGTTCTCCGGTTTCCTCCCACAGACCAAAACCATGGATCAAGCTCAAGTAAATTCTCCCAATTGCCCCATATAGTGTGTGTTTGTGTTTGTGTTGGTATCTGTGTGGCACGGTGGCTTAGTGTTTAGCATGTTCTCCTCTCAGGACTAGGGATTCCTGGTTTGAATCCCAATCTGGGTGGAGTTTCCATGTTCTCGTGTCCTTGTGGGTTTCCTCCGGGTTCTCCGGTTTTGTCCCACAGTCCAAAAACATGGATCAGGGTCAAGTAAGTTCTCCCAATTGCCCCATATAGTTTGTGTTTGTGTTGGTATCTATGTGGCACGGTGGCTTAGTGCTTAGCATGTTCTCCTCTCAGGACTGGGGATTCCCGGTTCGAATCCCAATCTGGGTGGAGTTTCCATGTTCTCCCTGTGTCCGTGTGGGTTTCCTCCGGGTTCTCCGGTTTCCTCCCACAGTCCAAAACCATGGATCAGGGTCAAGTAAATTCTCCCAATTGCCCCATATAGTTTGTGTTTGTGTTGGTATCTATGTGGCACGGTGGCTTAGTGGTTAGTACACACGACGTCCTCGCCGTCCTCGGAGCGCCTCCTGTTGGCCCGCCGTGCGAACATTACACGCGTCGCACTGTTGCTTGTGAAATAAAGCTATATTTGAGGAAAAGTCGAATCTGCAAAGTTCTGCGGCAGAACGTTTTTTTTTCCGGGCCGACCGAAGGACTGCAATTATTTTCCCCACTCACCACAAGGATTAACATGACTACACACAGTCTGTATTCAAACTGACAATTACAAAAGGGCCTCCGGACTCGGAACCATGCGACGGCGTGCTGATGACGGGTATAAAATCATCTCTGCGTGCAGGATTGATTATCGCCACCGGGAGCACTGCAGGAGCCCAAAATAGACTGAAGAAAAGCTAAGACTGAGAAACGTCGTTCTCACGGCGGCCACTCGCTGCCTTCAATCATAAGATCTAGAATAATATTATATTCACGTGGGCGGCACGGTGGCTTGGTGGTTGGCATGTTCTCCTCTCAGCGCTAAGGATTCCTGGTTTGAATCCCAATCTGGGTGGAGTTTCCATGTTCTCGTGTCCTTGTGGGTTTCCTCCAGGTTCTCCGGTTTCCTCCCACAGTCCAAAACCATGGATCAGGGTCAAGTAAGTTCTCCCAATTGCCCCATATAGTTTGTGTTTGTGTTGGTATCTGTGTGGCACGGTGGCTTAGTGCTTAGCATGTTCTCCTCTCAGCGCTAGGGATTCCCGGTTCGAATCCCAAATCAAGTTTCAGTGTCCGTGTGGGTTTCCTCCGGGTTCTCCGGTTTCCTCCCACAGTCCATAACCATGGATCAGGGTCAAGTAAGTTCTCCCAATTGCCCCATATAGTTTGTGTTTATGTTGGTATCTGTGTGGCACGGTGGATTAGTGTTTAGCATGTTCTCCCTCACGGTAGGGATTCCCGAAAAATCCATGTTCTCCCCGTGGATGGGTTTCAAGGTCCGGTTTCCTCCCAAGTAAAAACATTCTCAATTGAGTTCCCAAATTGCCCCATATAGTGTGTGTTTGTGTTTGTGTTGGTATCTGTGTGGCACGGTGGATTAGTGTTTAGCATGTTCTCCTCTCAGCGCTAGGGATTCCCGGTTCGAATCCCAATCTGGGTGGAGTTTCCATGTTCTCCCCGTGTCCGTGTGGGTTTCCTCCGGGTTCTCCGGTTTCCTCCCACAGTCCAAAAACATGAATCAAGGTCAGTTGAGTTCTCCAAATTGCCCCATATAGAGTGTGTTTGTGTGAGTGAGTGTGTGCCCAGAGATAGATTGGCACCCTATCCCGTTTGTGTTTGCCCAGAGCCCGAAATGTTCTCCCCTAGATGGGCTTGGGGAACCCCCCTGCAACCCCAGTAGAGGATTATATAATATATAATGATTGGGTGGAGTTTGCATGTTCTCCGGTTTCCTCCCACAGTCCAAACACATGGATCAAGGTCAAGTGAATTCGCCAAATTGCCCCATATAGAGTGTGTTTCTGCCCAACACCCAAAACCTTCTCCCCTGGATTGACATTGGGAACCCCCCTACAGAGCTAGTAGTGGATTATATAATATATAATGATTGGGTGGAGTGTGCATGTTCTCCCCGTGTCCATGCGGCTTTCCTCCGGGTTCTCCGGTTTCCTCCCACAGTCCGAACATGGAAAAATGGATTCAAGGTAAATTTAAATTGAAGGTTCTAAATGGCCCCCATGTAGATTGTATTTGTATGTGTGGCTGTGTGAGTGGGTTTTCCTATCACCCCGAAACGTTCTCTCCTGGAGAACCCCCTCCCCCCACGACCCTAATATAGGATAAAGTGGAAGATGATGAATGGATTATATTCACGTTTTTTAAAAAACTTAAAGGGGGAACGTTTTTTCTTAAAGGGGAGAACCTTTCGGGTGCTGGACAGATCAGGACAGGGAGCTAATCTATTGCTGGTCACACTTACTCACACAGACATACACACACTTAATGGGGCAATTTAGAGCATTGACTTTATCTTGAATCTATGTTTTTGGACTGTGGGAGGAACGTGAACCCGGACGAATGTGCTAACCACTAAGCTACACCCCGTTTAGCAATATGTTAGTGATTAATGTAGGAGCTGCGCTGTGTATTCACTGCATATCCGAAAGTTCACCGCAGGGTCGCTTTTTATTATTATTTATTTATTTATTTATTTGGAATTTTTTTTTTTTTTTTTTTTTTTCTTAACAAAGAAATTCTACACTGACTGAAAACAGATGCTCTACTGTACAGCCGATCGATTTATCGAGCTACAGTTGTGTGTGTTCATTAAAACAGGCTTATATAAGACGAGGAATCCCGGTGCATGTGTGTACCACCGGCGTTCCACGCTGCGTTTTACGTAACTGGATGCTATCGATCGGACCTCGGAACGCCGTAATATTCCATCCATCCATTATCTTCCGCTTCATCCTATATTAGGGTCGCGGGGGGGTTCCCCATGCCCATCCAGAGGAGAACGTTTCGGGCGCTGGGCAGATACACCCAGGACAGGGCGCCAATCTATCACTGGGCACACACTCACTCACAAACACACACTCTATATGGGGCAATTTGGAGAACACAATTGACTTGATCCATGTGTTTGGACTGTGGGAGGAAACCGGAGAACCCGGCGGAAACCCACGCGGACACGAGAACATGGAAACTCCACCCAGATTGGGATTCGAACCGGGAATCCCTAGTGCTGAGAGGAGAACATGCCAACCACTAAGCCACCGTGCCGCCCCGCAGTAATATTATATTATTAAATTAAAATATAAAATTATTTATTTAAATTATGAAATAAATAATATTATTTGAGTAAGTGTGTGCCCAGCGATGGATTGGCGCCCTGTCCTGGGTCTGTCTGCCCAGCGCCCGGGACGTTCTCCCCTGGATGGGCATGGGGAACCCCACCGCGACCCTAATAGAGGATAAAGCGGGAGATAATGAATAAATGAAATAATATTATTATTATTATTATTTAATGATCTGGATGGAGTGTGCATGTTCTCCCTCTGTCTGTGTGGGTTTCTTCCGGGTTCTCCACTTTCCTTCCACAGTTCAAATTCATGGATTCAAGGTAAATTGAACGCTCTAAATTGCCCTATATACAGTATAATATGTTTGGGTGTGCCCTGTCCTGGGTGTATCTGCCCAGCGCCCAAAAAGTTCTCCCCTGGATGAGTATGGGGAACCCCCCTGACCCTAAATGAATGAATGACTGAATGTTATTATTATTATCATATCGAGCTACAGTTGTGTGTGTTCATTAAAACAGGCTTATATAAGACGAGGAATCCCGGTGCATGTGTGTACCACCGGCGTTCCACGCTGCGTTTTACGGAACAGGATGCTATCGATCGGACCTCGGAACACAGATGATCTCAGATTCCACCGGAACAGAAATGTCATTATGAACTGCGTGCTTTGCTCGCTCTTTGGGGTGTGGGGGTGTGTGTGTGTGTGGGGGGGGGTCGCTGTGTGTTGGATGAGCGATGGGGATTTCCACCGCTGTAGGTGGACTGTGTTGCATCCGAGCAAATTTGTCTAACGAGCACCAGGAGCGTCCCACGGAACCATGAGCTCCTCAAACGATCAGGTTCTGTCTTAAATACCTTCATTAGATTTGAAGCTCATTTCACCTTTAATTTAAATCTACTTTCAATTTCAAAAATGGCATTTTATTTTGGGGGCGGCACGGTCGCCTCTCAGCGCAGGGGGTCCAGGTTTGAATCCCAATCTGGGTGGAGTTTCCATGTACTCCCCGTGTCTGTGTGGGTTTCTTCCGGGTTCTCCGGTTTCCTCCCACAGTCCAAAAACATGGATTCAAGGTAAATTTAACACTTTATTGCCCCATATATATAGTGTGTTTGTGTGAGTGAGATTGGCGCCCTGTCCTGGGTGTATCTGCCCAGCGCCCGAAACGTTCTCCCCTGGATGGGCATGGGGAACCAGCCCCCCCCCCCCCCCCCCCGATCGAATAGAGGATAAAGCAAACGATAATGCATGAATGCATTAATGAATTTTATTATTATTCATTCATTCATTCATTCATTATCTTCCGCTTTATCCTCTATTAGGGTCGCGGTGGGGTTCCCCATGCCCATCCAGGGGAGAACGTCTCGGACGCTGGGCAGATACACCCAGGACAGGGCGCCAATCCATCGCTGGGTACACACTCACACACTCAAACACACTCTATATGGGGCAATTTAGAGAACTCAATTAACTCGATCCATGTTTTTGGACTGTGGGAGGAAACCGGACAACCCGGAGGAAACCCACACGGACACGGGGAGAACATAGAAACTCCACCCAAATGGGGATTCGAACCGGGAATCCCTAGCACCGAGAGGCGATTTATTACTATTAGTTTTAAAAATTATTATTATTATATAATGATCTGGGTGGAGTTTCCATGTTCTCCCCGTGTCTGTGTGGGTTTCTTCTGGGTTCTCCGGTTTCCTCCCACAGTCCAAAAACATGTATTGAAGGTAAAAAATGCTCCAAATTGCCCTGTTTATATAGTGCGTGTGTGTGAGTGAGATTGGCACCCTGTCCTGGGTGTATCTGTCCAGCGCCCAAAACGTTCTCCACTGGATGAGTATAGAGAATCCCCCTGCAACCCTAGTAGAGGAGAAAGATAATGGATGGATGGATGAAAAAACATTGTTTCAAGGTGAACTGAATGCTCTAAATTGCCCTATATATATATTATATGTGTCTGTGTGTGTGATTGAGTCTGCCCAGTGATAGATTGCCACCCTGTCCTGGGTGTGCTCAGTGCTCAGCGCCCGAAACGCTCTCCCCTGAACGCCCCCCCACGACCCTATTAAAGGATAAATCGGAAGATAACAAATGAAGGAATGAATTTTACTTTAATAGAAAGTGCTTTAGAGTGAAACTGGGTCCGTGAGGCACAATTTGGTTTTAGTTTCATGTACCACATGTGATGCAAATGACAATAAAGTCTCCTTGAATTCTTTTAGTGACCTTAATAACAACACATGCTACTTATAAATCACATTTAAGGGCTGTTTCAACTTTCCGCCTCTATTTCCTAATAATAAGAGGAAAGGTTTACTGTTGTGCGCAGCTGAACCGTCTGCCTGGCTCTGCCTGACCTGACTGCGTCACATGTTTACATCCTTCTGCTGCTTAACGATGGTTGGCAAATAGATCGAACAGCTTTGAGATGCATAACTGCCACCTTCTGGTGGTAATAACGCTTTTCTTACTACAATGCATCAATTGAAACGAGATGAAATCCACTCGCCGGACGCTTTATTACACTTACCTTCTGTTTCCTTCACTTATCATCCATTTTATGCGTTTTATTCCCCATGGCTGCAATTTGTAGTTTTTCAATTACAGATTGTAGTCCATCTGTTTCTCTGCACACATTGTTAGGCTTCTTTATTCTGTTTTAATGGTCCGACCCCCACAGTGTTACCACTGTTTAGAAGCCATTTATCTTTCTATTTTTTAACCATGCGCAACACTGCAGTAAAACTGATTCGGTGGTGCTGGTGGTGTGTTAGCATGTTCTACAGGTTGGTTCTGGTAGATCAGACACAGCAGTACTTCTTAAACACAGTGTGCAGTTTATTAGACCCATTAAGCTGATTAATTTTACTCATGGCACGGTGGCTTAGTGGTTAGCACGTTCGCCTCTCAGCGCTAGGGATTCCCGGTTCGAATCCCCATCTGGGTGGAGTTTCCATGTTCTCCCCGTGTCTGCGTGGGTTTCCTCCGGGTTCTCCGGTTTCCTCCCACAGTCCAAAAACATGGATCAAGTCAATTGAAATCTCAAAATTGCCCCATATAGAGTGTGTCTGTGTGAGTGAGTGTGTGCCCAGCGATGGATGGATTGGCGCCCTGTCCTCTATGTCTGCCCAGTGCCAGAAACATTCGCCCCTGGATGGGGGTGGGGAACCCCCCCCCCGCGACCCTAGTAGAGGATAAAGCGGAAGATAATGAGATGGATGGAGTTTATTGAAATTAAAGTCATTAAACCATATTTGGTTTAATGATTGGCGCCCTGTCCTGGGTGTATCTGCCCAGCGCCCGAGACGTTCTCCCCTGGATGGGCATGGGGAACCTTACCGCGACCCTAATAGAGGATAAAGCGGGAGATAATGAATGAATGAATGAATGAATTTTACTCATTTATTCCTCTGTTCCTTCATTGGTGCTTCCAGTGGATGCTGGTTACTGGATGCTGATGGTTAAATATTTTAAATTTGTGGACCCATCAGATCTGGTTCAGTCTCATGTAAATGTAACATATAATACCACATGGGTGGCACGGTGGCTTAGTGATTAGCATGTTCTCCTCTCAGCGCTGGGGATTCAGGTTCGAATCCCAATCTGGGTGGAGTTTCCATGTTCTCCCCATGTCTGCGTGGGTTTCCTCCGGGTTCTCCGGTTTTCTCCCACCGTCCAAAAACATGGATCAAGGTCAATTAAATTCTCCAAATTGCCCCTTATGGAGTGTGTTTGTGTGAGTGAGTGTGCCCAGTGATAGATTGGTGCCCTGTCCTCTATATCTGCCCAGCGCCAGAAACGTTCTCCCCTGGATGGGCGTGGGGAACCCCCCCGCGACCCTAGTAGAGGATAAAGCGGAAGATAATGGATGGAGTTTATTGAAATTAAAGTCATTAAACTATAACAAGACGGCAAAGTGGCTTATTGGTCAGCGCTGGGGATCCAGGTTCAAATCCCGATCTGGATGGAGATACCATGTTCTCCCCATGTTTTTTCACCCGCAGTCCAAAAACATGGATTCAAGGTAAATTGAATGCTCTAAATTGGGTCTAAGTGTCCATTGATAGATTGGTGCACTATCCAGGGTGTATCTGCCAAGCGCCCAAAATGTTCTCCCTGGGATGGGCATTAGGAAAACTCCCCCCCCCCCCGACCCCGACCCTAGTAGAGAATTTAGCAGAATCTACTGAATGAATGAATGAATGAAATATACATTCCTAAAATTGGCCATGTTTGTATCTGTTTTTTAAATTTAATAGCTATATAGTATTGTGTGGTGTTTAATTTTCTGGCTGAATTATGTTCTCGTTCTAAAGAGCAGAAACTTAATCAGCCAGTCGTTCTAATGGTAGTGCAACGGATCTGGTTGTCTTTGATCCAACGAAGCTGACAGTACATGTAATTTTTAGCAGCACAGTGTTGGAGAACGTTTGCGTCTAAATGATGTGTGGTTTTAGACAGCGGTGCCCTCTAAGTGTATAATGATGGCTCAGGTTTGCTTTGTTTTACTGTGTCTCAGTCACACACACAAATTCAGAGATGACATGCCATTTACTAAAGAGCTTGTGTGTGTGTGTGTGTGTGTGTGTGTGTGTGTGTGTGTGTGGTTACACAGGCTGAGCTGAGAGTCTGAGCAGACGCGCCGTGCTGGGACTTTACAAACTCCCATGGGCTACACCGCTCTCTGACACACTGGAGGGAGAACACGTGAGCTGTACTCAATGAGGTATGGAAGAATTTACTCAAAACATTACAAACGGACACATTGTGTGACGTGAGTTATTTGGACCGTGGAGCTCTGAGGACCTGGGTTCTGTCTTCACTGGTGCCGAGTACTCGTGGCCTTTTCATTTGATCTAGAGCGTGTAGTTATTCAGATCAACTGACAGAACTGGGAACCAGATACAATCTCAACACGGGAGGATTAATCAGCTCGGGGGCCCAACATCCAGAATTTAACAATGACTAGGATTTAAACTCTAACCTTTTGGACAATAATCCAGTTTAATCCAGTAGTCTGATTAAATCTCCTATACAGACCATGCTGAATTAAGCCTTGCATAAACTCATTTGGGAAAACGGGTAGTTCCGGTCTTTAAATCTGATTGGCTGAGCTGGTTGTCCAGCTGTGACATGATTGACCATGACACACACCTCTGAGCGCTTCACATTCGTATGGATGCGTGATACTCATTCATTCTTTCATTCATTATCTTCCACTTAATCCTCTACAAGGGTATTCTCCAACCAGGGGAGAATATTTTGGGCGCTGGACAGATACACCCAGGACAGGGTGCCAATCTATCACCGATGCGTGATATACAATTTTTTTTAGTAAACTGTATTCTGTAATTTGGCCACTAGATGGTAGTATTTTAATGTCAGTGAAACTGAAAGCTGTTACTCAGTGATCAGCATTTACTTTAAAAACAAAAGTAGATCACGTCATTGTTTTTTGTAAACCGCGTTCTGTAATTTGGCCACTAGATGGCAATGTTTAATTGTTAGAGAAATAAGAAACCTGTTACTTGGCGATAAATATTTACTTTAAAAAATCATACGAGATTTTGTCATTAAGTTGTTTTAACTGCGTTCTGATATTTGCCCACTAGGTGGCAGTGTTTGTTTGGTAGAGAAACTGGAAAGTTGTTACTCAGCAATCAGCGTTTATTTTAAAAACTCGGACTAGATTTTGTCATTGTGTTTTTTATTATTATTTTATTAACTTTGCACAATTGTTCATCATCAATGACAACACATTTTAATTTAAAAAAATCAATAAAAAATTACCAATTAATTAACTAATAAGAGGTAATTAATTAATTTGGTTTTCTATGGATAAATTGCCCATTTTATACAAAATTTTATGCTTCACAAGCAGAATTAATTTAGGATAAAGTATTTTAACACGATATAGGGGTGGTGATTTAAAAAAAAAAAAAGATTGAAAAAATATTTTGCTTGTTTATAAATTGCGTTCTGTACTTTGGCCACTAGATGGTAGTGTTTAATTGTCAGAGAAACAGGAAACCTGTGACTCAGCGATCATCGTTCACTTTAAAAACCGGACTAGATTACATCACGGAAGACCTGTAATGTTTATACTTTTAATAAACGCATTTATGTTATTGATAATAATGTGTTTGTAATTGGTTTATTGAAGAAATAAGGAACTCGAGGTTGTGCATTATTGTGAATAAATCACAGGAAAATCACACGTTGTGTCTAATAGCGCCTCTTTTCCGTGATTTACTCGCAATAATGTACACCCTCTGGTACTTGGTGTATTATCAGCTTATTGTTGACCACCGAGAGCATCGACAGATAAAATAGTTGCTGAATTCGGGCTGCAATCCATTCCCTTAAAGCAGCTCTCAGTGTCAGAAAGGTTGGTGACCCCTGCACTGAAGTATGGTTCTTGTAGTTCTAGTACATAGTTTTAATATATGGTCATTATCACTCTTTCGGCCCGACTCGTTGTAATGTTTTGACCCGCACCGGCCTCGCACCTCAGTCTAACGAACACGTCGGCTGTTGATTGAGTCATTTGCTTCACAATGAAGCAGTTCTGCTAATGAAGTATATTCATGTTCGTGTCTGCATGCCTTCTGTTTACTCCGAGGCTGTGTGATCTTGCTTTAATGACTATGAGATGGCAGCGTGGTGCTCTCTCTCGCTCTCTCACTCTCTCTCTCTCTCTCTCGCGCTCTCTCTCGCTCTCTCTCGCACTCTCTCTCTCTCTCGTTCTCTCTCGCTCTCCCTCACTCTCTCTCGTTCTCTCTCACTCTCTCTCGCTCTCTCTCGCTCTCTCTCGCTCTCTCTCTCTCGCTCTCTCTCTCTCTCTCTCTCTCTCTCTCGCTCTCTCTCGCTCTCTCTCTCAAAGCTACTGTAGAAATTGGGCTCGTTACGCATCTAACCTTGTTGGCTTCTCTCCTCTGAGCTCTGATTGGTGTGAGGAAGGGCCGGCTCTGCCTGGCAACACGGCTCATGTTTACCAAACAACGCTGAACGCTCAGACGCAGATCACAAAGCAACACTTTCTTTAAACACCTCCAGCAAAACACCGCCCGCTTCGTCCTGTGGCAAGGAAACCATGTCTTTTATGCTTCAGGAGCACTGTGTAAAGGAAAACAGCCCGCACACACATACACACACACACACACACACACACACACACACACACACACATGCTTATGAGGCGTTTAGGACAAGTCCTCCATCAGTACCTGCTTATGGAGTTATTTGCTCATATCTGAGATGTGTGTCAAATATGGAACGCCACTGGGTGCAAATGTGCTCCAGTTAAGTTCAAGTTCAAGTAATTTAGTTATATTGCGCTTTTTATGACAATACATTGTCACAAAGCAGCTTCACAGAGTTCAACCCCCAAAGAGCAAGCCGAAGCGACAGTGGCAAGAAATAAACTCCCTGTTATTTTATTATTTTAAGGAAGAAACCTTGGGAGGACCAAGACTCAGTGGGGGACTCATCCTCCTTGAGCGGTCGGGCAGCATCAACAGTGTAGGACACTAATGTACAGATGTGTACAGTGTCGAGATCGGGTGACTATATTTAACAAATGGAAAAACTCCATAAAGTCATAATGCTAAAGTCCATTAAGGGGGTCCTGCAGGACCGCCAGTCCAATTAATATGTGTTCCTCACATTTACATTTACATTCTGTCTTTTAGCTGACGCTTTTCATCCAAAGCAACTTATAAAGTGAGCACAGGGTTGACTCCAGCACCCTGGAGCAATGAGGGTTAAGGGTCTTGCTCAGGGACCCACATTGGTAACACAAATCAAATCAAAGTTTATTTGTCACATGCAGAGTTATACACTGTACCACTTCCTCACAAGGACGGCACGGTGGTTTAGTGGGTAGCATGTTCTCCTCTCAGCGCTACAGATTCCTAGTTCGAATCCTAATCCTGGTAGAGCTTACATGTTCTCCTCATGTCCATGTGGGTTTCCTCCGGGTTCTCCGGTTTCCTCCCACAGTCCAAAAACATGGATCAAGGTCAATTGAATTCTCCAAATTGCCCCATATAGAGTGTGAGTGAGTGTGCCCAGTGATAGATTGACACCCTGTCCTGGGTGTATCTGCCCAGCGCCCGAAATGTCCTCCTTTAGAGGGGCATGGGGAACCCCCCCCCGTGCGACCCTACTAGAGGATAAAGTGGAAGATAATGGATGGATGGACTCCTCCACAATTAAAAGGAAGAATATTAATTAAGAATAATATTAAGAATTCAAATTATGAATAAAATTATGAAAGTAATAATTATATATATAATATATATATATATATATATATATATATATATATATATATATATATATATATATTAATATATATATAAATATAATATATATATTACAATAACACAAATGTAAAAAAAAAAACTGTACAACTTTACTTGCTGGTTGTAGTTCATTTGCTGCAGACTGTAATCTGTGTGATCATGTGATTTGTTTCTTATTCTGCTTCTGCTGGTGTTGCTTAGTCATGATAAGGGTCAAACCTGGGTCAAACACACACACACACACACACACACACACACACACACACACACACATAAACACATGCACAAAAACCTGCCCCCTACTGATATGTGATTGTGATGTCAGAATTCTGGTTGTACCGTTTTATGATGTTCTAAACATCGATGATGGGTTCAACCACGCCAGAGATCAGTTGAAGACAAGCTCTCCTCTCCTCATCACTGAAGTCATGTGCTGGCGCGTTGCACTTTTTCTCACAGCTGGGGCTTTTCCCGGTTCTTTGCGGTTATGTCTGAGATCTAAACAGGTTGGCCTTCATGTCCTGGAGAATGCATTGTGACAGTGGTCTCATGATGATCATAAGCACTGCTGCTTCTTCCTGCACATTTTTACAGAAGCTTTTATTGTAGATAATGAATTATCCTTTTTAAGCCAACAAGATATTATATAAAATACAAAACGCATAGTGATATCTATGATTGGATGGTGCACAATTATTAAACAGAGTGAATCACCTATAAATAATAACCTCTTTTATGAAGTTCATCGAAATTTTGTTCACAAAGTAGTTCCCTTAATTGCTGTACCCCCATGTCATCTTATTATATTCTGATTAATACTATACCAGGGACTAGGGTTATGGGGATGTGACCATCCAAGGGGGAACATTTGGGGCACTGGGCAGATACACACACAGGACAGGGTCCCAATACATCGCTGGGCACACTCTCACACAGAAATGCACACTGTATGGGGCAATATAGAGCTGCCAATTCACCATGAATGCATGTTTTTAAACTGTGGGAGTAAGAACCTGGAGAAAACCCGCACGAATACAAAAAGAACATGGAACCGCCACCCAGATCAGCATTCGAACCTCGATCGCTGGGGATGAGAGGTGGACATGGTACCCACTACACCACCATGCTGCCACCAAATGATCTACAGTACCAGACAAAAGTATGGAAATGCCCCCTTGCTCCATTGTCTATTTCCTCCACTTATCATATAGATGGACTTTGTAGTTCTACAATTCCAGACTGTAGTCCATCTGTGTTCTTTGTTGTTGTTAGTCCCTGTTGGTTCTCTGTTCTCTATTGGTCAGGAGCATCACAAAATTTGGGTGGTGGATTGTTTCTTGTCAGTTCTGCAATCTGCAGAGTGGGATTCAAACCTGGCTCCCAGTGCTGAGAGGGGGACTTGCTAACCACTAAACCACGTCCAAAGCATATTCATGTAAAAATCCCAAACTAGTTCAAACTAGTTCAAACTTTTTATACATCGCTCTGACTACTTTTATTAATATTATATTATTAATATATCAATATTAGTACAATGGTTTATTGAAACGCATAGTGGGTCATTTTGCTGCTGCTTTATTTAGCGAGCACAAGGTCAGCGCCCCCTGGAGGAATCAAGCTTTAAGGTCCTTTCTCAAGGACCCACATTAGAAACTTCTGTGGACCTGTTATTTGAACCCGCAGCATTTAGATTACCAGCCCAACACTCTAACCACCGAGCTACCACTCCCTCCTAAGCCATACTCTCATTTACAAAATCCTAATTCCCATTTTTTAGCTCTGATATGAATCTGAATGCCTTTCTAAGCCAGGTTTAATCACCCAACATCTGTGCCCGACCTCACCGACGCTTTTCCACCACATGGGAGGTAATCTTATCCAGTTTTCATAATTCAGGAGAACCCCATTCACAAAAGAATGAAGACTGTTGCAACAGCAAATGATCTAAAAATCCATATTCGTGCCTGGGGTTTTAAAAAAGCATATGCATGGGATGTTGGGGTTAAACGTTTGGACATGTATTATGATTTGCACTTTAATGACTATAATTACCAGAGTAAAGTGTGTTTAGAATCTTGTGTTTGCTATTTGGCAGCTGTAAATCCTGGGGAAATGTGCATTATATGTGGGATTTTGAGGGTTCAAGTGCACTGTGCTTATTTTCAGTAACCCATCTATCAATCTCATGACTCACAGCTTGTTGGAACTGTTTTTTTTCTGGTTGGCTCTGCCGCCCAGCTGCCTTTCTATGATAGGCTTCTCATTTATAGGTTATGGAAACCCCCCTGGCCCTTTAAGGGCCCTGGTACTCCAGACGTGAGCAATGTGTGATGTGATGCGATGTGTGTAATGTGTGTGTGTGTAGGTCTTAGTGAGTGTGTTAGGACAGCGGTGCTATTCTTGGCTGACTGAGGGAAGTCTTGGCTCCTGGCTGCATGGGAAAAGTGTTCTTGGCATTGAGCGCAGTGGCATTCCATTGTGGCTCACTCTTTTGCTCCCTTTCCACTTAAAACCATGTAGATGCTCTCTAATCTTAGTGAAGGGTTAGAAAGAGAAAATGCTCTTGTGGAACATTGTTGCTTGGAAGGTGCCATACATTAGGGGATGAGGGTCACGAGGTTTTGATGAGATGATGTAGAAATGGTCCGGTTTAATATCACTCATGCTTCAGAATTTATAAGCTGTGACGATCCTGACATTTCTCAACATGAGCGGATCATAAAAATGTGATGGTCATGTTTTATAATTGCACTCGTTTCCTGCCTGGCGTCCCCGCCAACATTTCATGTTTATATGTAGCTTTTAGGGATGCACTGTAATCAAATATTCTGTAATCAATATAAATATACAAACAAACGGCAAATAAAAGAAGAGTCAGAATAATTTATACCGAACAATAACGTATTCAGCAAAGTGGAGGTACGAGGTATGAGAGGTTGTGCATTATTGTGAAGAAATTATGTGAAAGACGCCCGACGCATAAACATGGTTGAGCACTTTAGATTAGATTATGTCGTGACATTGTTTGTTTATTCATTCATTCATTCATTATCTCCCACTTTATCCTCTATTAGGGTCGCGGTGGGGTTCCCCATGCCCATCCAGGGGAGAACGTCTCGGGCGCTGGGCAGATAGACCCAGGACAGGGCGCCAATCCATCGCTGGGCACACACTCACTCACTCAAACACACTCTATATGGGGCAATTTGGAGAATTTAATTGACTTGATCCATGTTTTTGGACTGTGGGAGGAAACCGGAGAACCCGGAGGAAACCCACGCAGACACGGAGAGAACATGGAAACTCCACCCAGATGGGGATTCGAACCGGGAATCCCTAGCGCTGAGAGGCGAACGTGCTAACCACTAAGCCACCGTGCCGCCCTTGTTCGTTTATATAATTTATTAATAATTTGGTTTTCAATAAATACATTTATGAATCATACCTGTTTTTTTGTTATAGTTATTATAGTAATCATCCATCCATCCATTATCTTCCGCTTTATCCTCTACTAGGGTGTCGTGGGTGGGGGTGGGGTCCCCATGCCCATCCAGGGGAGAATGTTTCGGGCGCTGGGCAGATACACCCAGGACAGGGTGCCAATCTATCACTGGGCTCTCACTCACACAGACACGCACACATACACACTCTATATGGGGCAATTTGGAGAATTCGATTGACCTTGATCCATGTTTTTGGACTGTGGGAGGAAACCGGAGAACCCGGAGGAAACCCACACGGACACGGGGAGAACATGAAAACTCCACCCAGATTGGGATTTGAACCGGGAATCCATAGTGCTGAGAGGAGAACATGCCAACCAATAAGCCACCATGCCACCCTATATTAATCATATTATTATAATTATAGTTGCATAAATGCAATAAGGAACTCGAGGTTATTATTGTGAATAAATCACAGGAATGAGGTGTAACTGTACTCGGCTACACATTGAGCCTAACAGCACCATGATTTATTCACAATAATGCCACGCCCTCTCGCAAGCTTTCAGCTTTATTATAAAACAGGTTGATCCTTTAAATCTGATTGGCTGGGCTGTTTGTCCAGCTGTGAAACCGATGACAATAACACACACCTCTGAGGTCTTCACATTCGTGTCAATGCGTCAAATACAAGGCATTATTTTAAATGCCATAAATAGAAACACAGATTAATATAAACAACGAACCGATTTCCGATGAGCACAGAACCGGTAACCTGTTACTCAGCGATCAGTGTTCATTTAAAACCCGAAGAATACAAGATTATGTTCCGCAAAAAAGTTTGTTAATAATTAGTTTAAATAAAAACATTTCTGAATAAATTCTTGTTTTTTAATTGTAGTGTGTTTGTCACCATTTTATTAAAGCAGTAAGGAACTCGAGGTTCTGAATATATATTGAATCTCATAGATAGAGGTTCTTATTATTCTGAATAAATCACAGGAAAGAGGTGTAAATGTACCAGTTTCCTGTGATTTATAACAATGCACACCCTCTCATACCTTTATTGCTTGATTAAATCATCTGGTGATTTAGAAACTCCAGAGATGCACAAGAGAAAGTTGTAGACCAGAGGAAACATACGGTTTGGATTATATTTCTTTAGCACAGTATGAGAAAGATGATTTTTGGAAAATTCCATTTATTAATCCTATTAAAAATATCGCTTAAAACCCATATTCTCTATTCCAGACGTAATGATTTCATTTAAATATCAGTGATTGTGTAGTCTGATTGCAAGGTATGTCGGAAACTTTCTGCTGACCTTGGTTACTCAAATTCCGTCTTTGATATTATTCGAGAGGACATTTAGAAAGACAGGATCCGAATCCTCCTGTGGTCTCCAGCTGCAGCCCGGTGTTTCCCCCGTGGAAAAGACCACCCAACGCACATCAGAAGGACCTTCAGCTCGCATAGTGATGTGGCTCCACTTACCTTGAGCCACCTCTCATCTGGATTAGCTACAAAAATACCAGATGTCTAATGGAATTTGAGCGAATGCTTTCCAGGATCCTGTTATCCACAGAGAGCTATAAAGCTACTCGTTGAGCAGCTACTAATCTACTGTATACATCCATCCAGCTGTGAATGATATAATGATTTAATTAGATATTATATAATTAGGATACATGAGTAAATACTCACAATACAAATATTATATTATTAAACTGATAAAAACAACAAGAAACGTTTTAGTTTCTAAAAATTAACTAGGATTCCAACTTGGATCCCCAGCGCTGAGGGGCGAACACACCCTCGGTATTTCATAAACGTTAATATTAGGGGTGTCTTCAACTAAGGATTTTCATAGTCGAATCTGATTCGTCAGATTTTTCCTATAGTCGACTGGTAGTCAAATCAGTTCAAATTTCACCACAAGATGGCGCTATAAGCGTGGTTTTTAAAAAAGATTTTTTTTTTTTTTTTATATTTGACTTGTTTTTCTGCTCATTTGGAATGTGCAACTAACTGCAGGGGGAGCTTTATTAATGTGTAGCCTATTGTTAAAGCGCACACATCATTTAAAAAAAAATTTTTAACAGAAATTAGGATGATTTTATTTGACAAAAGGCTATATATATAACGAAAACAAAGACATTTCATGTAAAAACTAATGCTTAGCAGCAGCCATGGGCGCCCCCTTGTGGTCAAAATGGTACATTCGACTATGAGGTTCATAGTCGACTACGGTTCTCCGAATTGAATCGTCGAATCAGCGAATATTGCAGCTCACCCCTAGTTAATATTAATATTATTTATACAGGGTGGCTCGGTGGCTTAGTGGTTAGCATGTTCTCCTCTCAGCACTAGGGCTTCCTGGTTCGAATCCCAGTCTGGATGGAGTTTCCATGTTCTCCCCGTGTCCCCGTGGTTTTCCTCTGGTTTCTTCCTACAGTCCAAAAAAGATGGATCAAGGTCAATTGAATTCTCCAAATTGCCCCATATAGAGTGTGTGAGTGAGTGTGTGCCCAGTGATAGATTGGCGTCCTGTCCTGGGTGTATCTGCCCAGCGCCCGAAACGTTCTACCCTGGATGGGCATGGTAAACCCCCCCGCGACCCTAGTAGAGGATAAAGAAGAAGATAATGGATGGATGCATTATTTAAACATGCACTCTGTATATTACTGCAAATCAAATGTCCCAACATTTTCAAGACAGTGGTTCGTCTTTGTTGCATTGTGCTAACACAGGGTTTCTCAAATGGTGGGTTGTTGACTTTCATTCATCCATTATCTTCCGCTTTATCCTCTACTAGCTATACTAGCTTCGCAGGAGGGGTTCCCCATGCCCATCCAGGGGAGAACGTTTCAGGTGCTGGGGAGATGCACCCAGGACAGGGGGCCAATCTATCACTGTGCGCACACTTATTCACACAGACACAAACACAACACACTCTAAATGGGGCAATTTGGAGCATTCAGTATTAAACTGTATACAGTCAACAAAAGCCTGGATAGTGGAATTACCAGATTAACAGGGGAGTTCAAGGGAGCAAGAGCTCTGAAGTACACTGTCATTAGAACAGAACAATGCTGAGTCAGTGTGTTACATAATCAGGTTTATTTGAACGCACTACTCAGCTAATAGTAGTCTGTTACTCGGTGGCTCAGTATTAGCTGAGTAATGTTCTAATTTAGGTGTGATTTTAGTTTAGAGTTGATTTGCAGTAATATGCATGTTTAAATAATCCATCCATCCATTTTCTTCTGCTTTATCCTCTATTAGGGTTGCGGGGGGGGGGGGGGGGGGGGGGTGCACCATGCCCATCCAGGGGAGAACGTCTCGGGTGCTGGGCAGATAGACCCAGGACAGGACGCCAATCTATCACTGTGCACAAACTCACTCACACAAACACACTCTATATGGGGCAATTTGGAGAACTCAATTGATCCATGTTTTTGGACTGTGGGAGGAAACCGGAGAACCCGGAGGAAACCCACACAGACACGGTGAGTACATGGAAACTCCACCCAGATTGGAGAACATGCTAACCACAAAGCCACCGTGCCGTCCTGTATAAATAATATTAATATTAATGTTTATGAGATACCGACGGCGTGTTTGCCCCTCAGCGCTAAAATATCCAGGTTCAAATCCCGATCTGGGTGACGTTTCCACGTTCTCTTCGTGCCCGTGTGTATGTTCTACTGGTTCTCAGGATTTCCTCCCACAGTCCAAAAACATGGATTCAAGGTGACTTGGCTGCTCCAAATTGCCCCTATGTAGTGTGTCTCTATGAGTGACTGAGTGTGGTTAGTGATAGATTGGCCCCAACCCTAGTAGAGCATTAAGAAGAAGATAATGAGATGAAATTGAGATTATAGTTAGTCTTTAAAAACCTTTTTCTTTTTACTTTTATCAGTTGAATAAAAATATTTTTGTGTAATTCTTTTAATGTTTAACATTTTGTACAGAAATACTTCTGAAAAGGAATATCATCATGTTTGAAGAACCAACTTTTTTTTTGGATTATTATATTCCGGCTCTTTGAAGTGATTCGTCATGTGAAAGAACAAAGACTTGTTTATTAATTTAGTTCTCAGATCAACTCGAACCTCAGCCAGTGTTCTGTAGATCTCTGTGACCCAAGCAGAGCTTTCAATTCTCTCTCTCTCTCTTTCTCTCTCTCTCTCTCTCTCTCTCTCTCCTCATTCAGGTCATGTGGTTCTCATGCTATCATGTTTCATCCTGTTTATAGTGTAGATGGCCAGTGGGGGTTGGAGTGGGTGGCCTGCAACTCTCTGGTGTTTATTAGCTCAGTGTTATCTAAATGTTTGATTTGCCGCAAATGGATGATCGCAGAAGAGGCTTCTTGGATACCAGACGATCCTCACGTGTTGGTTCTGGGTTCTGGCTTGGCTTGTGAGGATGCCTTACTTTCGACCCTCAAATCCATCCATCCATCCATTATCTTCCACTTTATCCTCTATTAGTGTCGCGGTGGGGTTCTCCATGTCCATCCAGGGGAGAACGTTTTGGGCGCTGGGCAGATACACCCAGGACAGGGCACCAATCGATCGCTGGGCACACACTCACTCACACAGACACACTCTATATGGGGCAATTTGAAGAATTCAATTGACCTTGATCCATGTTTTTGGACTTTGGGAGGAAACCGGAGAACCCGGAGGAAACCCACACGGACACGTGGAGAAAATGGAAACTCCACCCAGATGGGGATTCGAACCGGGAATCCCTAGTGCTGAGAGGAGAACGTGCTAACCACTAAGCCACTGTGCCACCCACCCTCAAATCCATCCATCCATCCATCCATTATCTTCCGCTTTATCCTCTATAAGGGTCGTGGGGGGGTTCCCCATGCCCATCCAGGGGAGAACATCTCGGGCGCTGGGCAGATAGACCCAGGACAGGGCACCAATTGATCGCTGGGCACACACTCACTCACACAGACACACTCTATATGGGGCAATTTCGAGAACTCAATTGACTCGATCCATGTTTTTAGACTGTGGGAGGAAACCGGAGAACCCGGAGGAAACCCATGCCAACACGGGGAGAACATGGAAACTCCACCCAGATGGGGATTCGAACCGGGAATCCCTAGTGCTGAGAGGAGAACGTGCTAACCACTAAATCACCGTGCCGCCCCCCCCTCAAGTCCTATTTATATTTTTCCGTATTCTCTAAATTGTTGCTAAAGTAATAGAGGCCTTCTGAAATACAATGCTACACTTCATGTAATGATTTGCGTCATTGAAATAAAAAAGGACCAGAATTCTTTTGCCAAATGAACCGTTGTGTTGTTGTATGTGCGATTGAAGAGTGTGCATTAGGCAACCTTGTGTGGTTTGAATGTGAGCTGTTGTATAGCTCAGCAGTGTCCTTATAGCCATCGCCGCGCTCTGCCCGCTGCTTTGTTTCGCTTGCTGCCACACGCAGAGCCACCATTCAAACCGGCAAGGCCACATGGGGCGCAGAGTGGCGTTCATCCATTCACCCACAATGCAGAGAGTGCGTGTCCACGGAGCCCCGCGGCCCTTCGGTGCTGTGCTTTTGGGGGTCTGAAGATGCCCGCAACAGGTGTCTTGGTTTGGGCAGAATGAATGATGTGGGGCAGGGCATCAGGGACGCTCTGAGTGGACATGTCCGTTAGGGATAAACAGCTTGACCCGCTTTTTGGATGTTAAAGGGAAACATGCTGGGGATTTATTATGACGTTCATTTTCAGTCGACTCGAATTTTGGGAAAGTCCTCTTTTTTGCTGCACGCCATCAGATTATCATCCACCATCATACACAAAACCCTATTCATCCATCCATCCATCCATTATCTTCCACTACTAGGGTCGCAGGGGGTTCCCATGCCCATCCAGGGAAGAACGTTTTAGGCGCTGAGCAGATACACCCAGGACAGGGTGGCAATCTATGGACACACACAGACAGACTCTATATGGGGCGATTTGAAGAACTCAAAAAGCCTATGTGCACAACCCTGTGGGTTCTCATCATGCTTCGCCTTAAATCAGCTTGAAAGTCCTCTTTTTTGTCATTTGGGCTGAACTCAAACCCAGCACCATGAGCCCAAGTTATTAGAGCATGTGTGCATTACAGGCCAGAAAAGCGCCACTAAGCTCCTCTAGTGCTTGATAATCCCAGTAGGGTACACACACGGTCACGTGTCCACACTCTGCAAATCAATCACGTCACATGGCTGTGGATACGAGCGTCTTCTTAATCCCACGAGAAAACCCTTGTATTTTATTAACTGCTGGATGAAAGAAATGTGCACCCAGCTGGCTGCAGCCTCCACTGGATCCACTGCACGCTTCATCACACCGTCACTTCCAATCTGTTTTGCTGGAAACGGTTAGAAAACCCAAGGCGAACAAACGCTGCATTAACACCCCGCGCTCACGAAGACAGTCATGTGACGCAACAGAGTGAACAAAGTGGTCAGACGTGTGTTTGCCAGAGCTGGTAAAAGAAATTGAATTAACGTTGCTTGAATTAAAATGTAAACCTTTACATGTACCGTACATGTAAAATGACCGGGAGTTTTGTCTTGCCACTGTCGCCTCAGCTTGCTTTAAGAGGCTTCAGGCTCATAACGTTGTAAAGCTGCTTTGTGACAATGGACTGTTGTAAAAAGCGCTATATAAATAAATTACTTGACCTTTAATTACGTGAAGGCGGCAGTGGTTCTCCGGTTTCTTCCCACAGTCCAAAAACATGGATCATGGTCAATTGAGTTCAAATTGCCCCATATTGAGTGTGAGTGTGCCCAGTGATAGATTGGCGCCCTGTCCTGGGTGTATCTGCTCAGTGCCCGAGGCGTTCTCCCCTGGATGGGCCTTAGGAAACCCTCCCACCCCCCCACCTAAGAACCTAGGAGAGGATAAAGTGGAAGATAATGGATGGATGGATGGATGGATTACTACCACCTCTATTTTAGCTTCATCTGTTTGTCTGTGTATTTGGTAAAATGCAAATGCAAAAATTACCAATTACTTAACTAATTAGTGGTAATTAATTAATTTTGGTTTCTATGAATAAATTGCCCATTTTCCTCTAAATAATTGACTTCACAAGCAGAATTGATTTAGGATAAAGTCATTTAACACGATATAGGGGTGGTTTTTAAAAAATAATAATATTGTTATATTTTGCATGGGTTTTTTCTTTTGTTTTTTGAGGAACATTTCATCTCAATGTTGATGTATGACGTCCCCGGAGACTGTCTCCTCATTTAGAGATCCACTTATGTCCTTTTTGCCCCTATATAGTCTGTGAGTCTGTATGAGTGAGCCAGTGCCCATCCTGTCCTGGGTATATTTGCCCAGCGCCCAAATGTTTTCCCCCTGGATGGGCATGGGACCCCCTAGTAGAGGATTTAAGTGGAAGATAATGAGATGTACTTATTTTTTTAAAAGGTTTAGAAGCTTTACTTTCTTCCAACTTTGAAATCTTAAAAGGTTTATCCTCATTACTTTCTGTTGGGGGTCGTGGGTTGGGGGGGGGGTTCATGTCCATCCAAGAAAGAACATTTAGGGTGTTGGGCAGAGACACTGAGGACCATGTGCCAGTCAGTTGCTTGCCACACACCAACTCACTCACTATATCGGCCAATTTAGATAGGGGCAATTCACCTTGAATTCATGTTTTTGGACTGTGGGAGGAAACCTTCAGGTCCTCATTATCCTTAGGGGGGTTCCCCATGCCCATTCAGGGGAGAACATTTTGGGTGCTGGGCCGATACACTTAAGATCAATCTATTGCTTGGCACACACCCACTCACACACTACGTAGGGGCAATTTGGTTGGGCTAATATAGAGATTTTAATTCACCTTGAATCCATGTTTGGACCTTCACTTTCCTCTCACTGTTAAAAAACATGGATTTAATATGAATTGGCTGATTTAAATTGCCCCTATCTAAAGAAAACCCTCACGGACATGTGGAGGACATGGAAACTTCACCTCAATTGGGATTCGAACCTGAATCCCCAGTATTGGGAAACAGATGTGCTAACCACCCAGGCCCACTCACTCACACGCTACATAGGGGCAATTTTGTTGTGTTAATCTAGAGCTTCCAATTCACCTTAAACTCATGTTTTGACCTTAGCTTTCCCTCACAGTCATAAAAAAAACATGGATTGAAGATGAATCGGCTGCATCAAATTGCCCCTATCTAAAGAAAACCCACATGGACGTGAGGAGGACATGGAAACTTCACCTCGATTGGGATTCGAACCATTGGGAAATAGATGTGCTAAGTAACCCCCCCCCCCCCCCAAAAAAAAAAAAACAAAACAAAAAAAAGTCTTAAGACTCTAATCATGTGCCATGTTGTTACAGTGAGGCTCCAAAATGAAATCCTGTTTTAAATAAACGTCTTTATCGTAATGAAACACCAGGCTTTCCATTATTGACTATCCTTCATGCCTTCTCCGTTTTCTGTTTGCCCTGCGAGACTGTAGATATGGTATCTTACACTTTGCCTAAAGAAAGTGGGCGGAACGTGTAGCCCTACTTAAAGGTGATTGGCTTTTACCCTTCATGTTTGCTCTTTGTAGTCACCCTCAGGTTTTCTACATTAGATGCCCCCTGCCTCCGACTTTTCATACCATTGCGTCACTCGTACATTTCACAGATTCGTTTAGAATACAGTTTTATAGTCTGTAATGAGGGCCTTCACATTCTGAAGGCTTCAACACTTTACCTTTACATTTACATTACATTTATATTACATTTATATTACATTTATATTACATTTGGTCATTTATTGGATGCTTTTATCCAAAGCGACTTACAAGGTGAGCACAGGGTTCATCACAACATCCCTGGAGCAATGAGGGTTAAGGGTCTCGCTCAAGGACCCACATTGGTAACTTCAGTGGACCTGGGATTTGAACCCACAACCATCAGATTGATAACCCAACACCCTACACACTGAGCTACCATGCCCACCCCCCCCCCCCCCCAAAAAAAAATAAATAAATAAATAAAATTATATTTTTATATATATATAAAGCTTAACTTTAATGGCTGACGGTTCGAAACCGTTGTTCAGATCTGATGGTTCTGATTCGGATGTTCAGGAACCTTTTTGTCCATATAGAGGTGAAGTGGTGGAAATGTTTAGATTTTAAACATTTTAAACATTGTTACATTAACAGACGCTTTTTATCCCAACTTGATGTTTTTGGGGTCCAAAAACAGGCATTTAAGGTGATCTAAATTTATCTCGATTTATTGCCCCCTGCTTAATCCTATAGTAGGGTCATGATGGGGTTCCTCATGCCCATCAGGGAGAGAACGTTTTGAGCCCAGAGCAGGGTGCCAACCCGCTGGGCACACACTGACACACACGCATACACTATATGGGGCAATTTAGATTCATTCATTTATTATCTTCTGCTAAATCCTCTACTGGGCAGCACGGTGGTTTAGTGGTTAGCACGTTCTCCTCTCAGCGCTTGGAATTCCCGGTTCGAATCCCCATCTGGGTGGAGTTGCCATGTTCTCCCCGTGTCCGCGTTGGTTTCCTCCGGGCTCTCCGGTTTCCTCCCACAGTCCAAAAACATGGATCAAGGTCAATTGAATTCTCCAAATTGCCCCATATACAGTAGAGTGTGTCTGTGTGAGTGAGTGTTTGCCCAGAGATAGATTGGCACCCTATCCCGTTTGTATTTGCCCCCCCCCCCCCCCCCCCGCGACCCTAATAGAGGATAAAGCAGAAGATAATGGATGGATGGATAAATCCTCTACTACGCGGACACGGGGAGAACATGAAAACGTCACCCGGATCGTGATTGTAACCTGGATCTCTAGCGCTGAGAGGAGAACATGCCAAATAGTGAAATTTTTAGCCCTAAGCTCATTTCATTTTCTGTTATTGATTTATTTTTAAACAGCAGAACATTTGCATTCCACAAAAAAAAAAACGACGTGTGGTGGATGTGCACCCTGTAATTGCCCAGCAGGATTGTGCCAGCCGTACTTCCCCTCGTGTGTGTGTGTGTGTGTGTGTGTGTGTGTGTGTGTGTGTGTTTGTGTGTGTGTGTGCTGGAGCTGGCTGACATCAAGAACCTTCCTTCTTTTCATTCCGGTTGCTCCCACAGCCTTGGCCCAGAGAACGCGGGAGGTAGAGTGATTTTAAGTGTGTACTGTACGTGCTTCAGGAAGAGTGATGTCTTCGAGTTCAGCCGCTCTTATTCTTGTTCGCAGCACACTGTAGAACCCCAAAAAAACAAGAACACCGGTCTGATACATGCTCGCTTCCCTATGAGAACACAGGAACGCTGCGCTGTCCTCATGCTGATGCTACTGAAGCTAGTATTGTATGCCCATCACGTAACCCCCCCCCCCCCCCCCCGCGCTTGCCCGCACTGTTTAGGCTGTTTATACGAGCGCACTGCTGTTTAAAGCTAAGATTTGCCTGAAATTCTCGTTCCGCACACTTTTGAAAACTTTTGGTTCCGTTTACGGTGGTTTAGTGGTTGGCATGTTCTCCTCTCAGCGCTAGGGATTCCCGGTTCGAATCCCAATCTGGGTGGAGTTTCCATGTTCTCCCCGTGTCCGTGTGGGTTTCCTCCGGGTTCTCCGGTTTCCTCCCACAGTCCAAAAACAAAAAATTTGTGTCTGTGTGAGTGAGTGTGTGCCCAGTGATAAATTGGTAAATTCATTCATTCATTAATTATCTCCTGCTTTATCCTCTATTAGGGTCGCGGTGGGGTTCCCCATGCCCATCCAGGGGAGAACGTCTCGGGCGCTGGGCAGATAGACCCAGGACAGGGCACCAATCCATCGCTGGGCACACACTCACTCACACAGACACACAATTTTTGAGAATTCAATTGACTTGATCCATGTTTTTGGACTGTGGGAGGAAACCGGAGAACCCGGAGGAAACCCACGCAGACACGGGGAGAACATGGAAACACCCAGATGGGGATTTGAACCGGGAATCCCTAGCGCTGAGAGGCGAACGTGCTAACCACTAAGCCACCGTGCCGCCAAATTGGTAAATTATATTTGATAAAATTTAATAACATATGAAATATGTCTGTCAGCAGTGGATATCACATTCAGTTCTAATAAATGATGGTTTTGGCTGAAAATGTTTAAATAAATGAACCTGAGTTTCGGCAAAATAAGCATGAATCTGTTTTACGAGTCCGTCGCAGATGAGACAGTTTTGATTGAAATACCGTAACTCTGAGACAGTTTGAGCCTTCAGAAAAATTCAGACGGTTTCTGAAAGCTGAGAAGCTGCTCTTTACAGCCAACATACAGTTATTACGGTAACTTTACTCCTGATAATGGCGAAAAAAAACTGCCTCCCTCAAACACACACACACACACACACACACACACACACACACACACACACACACAGCTTGGAAGCACAAACAGCTGACGGTGACTCCATCGTTGGGTCCCGCTGCTGGAGGAGAGGCTGCAGAGAAAGCTGCTCTCATTTGATCCGGGGCAACAGACAAAACATCCGGGGCTGTAGCCCCGAAAGCCCAGGTTTAACGACACCCTTGATCTTTACCATCAACTCATACCATCAAAAAATTTAATTTTCCCTCATATTTTTATTTCTACTTTTTTTTATCACTGTTCATAATTTAAAATGTTTGTCTTCCTTTTTTTGCATTTTATTTTCGCAATTGAACTTCATTTTTCAGCTTTATAAACCTCCACAGATGTGTAATGCTGATGTTAATATACACACTGGACCTACAGGGGGCGTTGCTATGTATTTTACATTAGCTCGTCTATACCTGTTTTTTTGAGCATGTCCGTGTAGTGTGTGTGTGTGTGTGTGTGTGTGTGTGTATAAAGCCACTCTTTAGGACCCTGCGCAGCTTTCATCTTTACCATCTTTTAAATCGTATGCCATTTAGATTTTCACTCACATTTTCATTTCTACTTTTTACATTAAAAGATGTTTGTCTTCTTTGTTCTTTGCATTTTATTTGCGTAATTAAACTTAGTTTTATAAACCTCCACAGATGAGCAATGCTTTCTATATGCACTGGACCTACAGGTGGCGTTGCAATGTATTTTATATGCTGGTCTACACCCCTTTCGGGATCATGAACATGTGCCGTGCAGGAGTTTCATATTCACTCAGAGTGTCAAAGTCTTGCTCAACTCTTTCGTCTCAGTGAAATATTCCGCTGCTTTCCTCCAAGTCGGAATGTTCTGATTTTTGGGGCAGTACATTATAATGTGCTCAGAGTTCATCTGCAGACATCCGTCTCTCAGCGGGCCCCAGTGTGCGCCCATTACTGTGGACATTAAAGCCTCTGAGCATGCTGGATACTGCTGGGCCACTGGGAGGTAGTTGCCCGGCTTCCTTTTCTTCATCATCCAGCAAATGAACATCTTGTTATTCATAGAACTTACTTATCATACTGTATGATGTCTTCCATTATGTCTGGATTGATGAATTTATGAAAGTGCATTAACGTGACAGTGGGGTTTATTGTCTGGCATGATGTCGTTGGAGGTACTCATGTGGAGCTTTCTGTTGTTTTAGCGCTTCATATTTGTCAGGCGAATCTCTTACATTAAAAATGAAAAAGCTTAGAATGGATGACATGGTGGCTTGCTCCTCTCAGCGCTGGAGATCCAAGTTGGAATCCCGATCTGGGTGGAGTTTCCATGTTCTCCCTATGTCCGTGTAGGTTCTCTGGTTTCCTCCCACAGTCCAAAAACATGGATTCAAGACAAACTGAATGCTCTAAATTGCCCCATATAGTCTGTCTGAGTGAGTGAGTGTGTGCCCAGTGACAGATTGGCAGCCTGTCCTGGTTGTATGTGCACCCCCCACAGTGTGACCCTAGTAGAGGATTAAGCGGAAGATTAATAATTGTAGGGGAGGGCGGCACGGTGGTTTAGTGGTTAGCACGTTCACCTCTCAGCGCTAGGGATTCCCGGTTCGAATCCCCATCTGGGTGGAGTTTCCATGTTCTCCCCGTGTCCGCGTGGGTTTCCTCCGGGTTCTCCGGTTTCCTCCCACAGTCCAAAAAACATGGATAAAGTTAATTGAGTTCTCTAAATTGCCCCATATAGAGTGTGTTTGAGTGAGTGAGTGTGTACCCAGCGATGGATTGGCGCCCTGTCCTGAGTGTATCTGCCCAGCGCCCGAGACGTTCTCCCCTGGATGGGCATGGGGAACCCCACCGCGACCCTAATAGAGAATAAAACGGGAGATAATGAATGAATGAATAATTGTAGGGGCTGCAAATTGCCCCTATATATATATATATATATATATATATATATATATATATATATATATATATATATATATATATATATATATATATATATTGTGTGTGTGTTGAGAGTGAGTGAGAGTGTGACCAGTGATGGATATGGATATGTGCTGGGTGTATATGTCCTGCGCCTGAAACTTGTCCCCTGGATGACAAGTCTATTAATGGCAAGAGTATATTAAGCTGAAGATGATGGATGGATTTAGAAAAATAACATTTTATATAAAAACAAATTTGCGTGTCTGTGTGTGTGTCTGTGTGTGTGTGTGTGTTCTCTTGGTTACTGTCTTTATCCAAAAAAAACCCCACCAAGACGCAACCTATTGCACATAAATGAACATTATGGTTTGTAGGCTGAGAAGGGGCCAGTTTAATATTCAGTTCAGCTGGTTTCCCCTTAACTGCTGATTGTGTCGGCATCTCACTTGGAATGAAAGAATCTGCCAAATGTAAATGTAACGTAATGCAAATTGTGCATTTATGTGCAATTCATCTGTTCACTATAAGTCGTAGCCTGTACCTCCAGCTCGGTTGGAACAATAGAAGGTGAGGATCAACATCTGAAGGGTGAGAGTGGAGCTGGAATTGAGAAAAAAAAAAAAGTTCCACTTGCAACTGAGCGAGTTTTTGAAGCCTTTGTGTGAATGAGGAGATGATGTGAAGGAAAGCCTCAGCGGGCGCTCGTTCTCTTGAAGATGTTCTCTGTCCTGGGCACACAAGTTACTGCAGCTGAACACATGTTATCTCTAAACTCTTGCTGGCGAGGGCAGCATGGTGGGGTAGGGGTTAGCATGTTCGCCTCTCAGCACTGGGGATCCCGGTTCAAATCCCAATCAGGGTGGAGATACCATGTTCTCCCCGTGTCCATGTGGGTTTCTCCGTGTTCTCTGGTTTCCTCCCACAGCCCAAAAATATGGATTCAAGATGAATTGGATTTTCTAAATTGCCCCATCTAAATTCCCTTTATATAGTGCGTGTCTGTGTGTGTGAGTGAGTGTGTGCCCAGCAATGAATTGGTGTTCTCCCTTCATAGGCATGGGGAACCCCCCCCCCCCCCCGCCCTCCACGACCCTAGTTAAAAAATTAAGCGGAAGATAGAGAGAACATTCTGCTGTGTAATATCTCACTCAAATGAACATCTACAAACAAACATGTGAAATATATATATATATATAAATAGATAAGCGGGTTCTCTGGTTTCCTCCCACAGTCCAAAAACATGGATCAAGCCAATTGAGTTCTCCAAATTTTCCCATATAGAGTGTGTCTGTGTGAGTGAGTGTGTGCCCAGCGATGGGTTGGCGTCCTGTCCTGGGTCTATCTGCCCAGCGCCCGAGACGTTCTCCCCTGGATGGGCATGGGGAACCCCAGCGCGACCCTAATGGAGAATAAAGCGGGAGATAATAAATGAATGAATAAATAGATAAATAGATAGATAGATTCTCTTAATAAACATGTTGATGTGTTGATTTGTTGATGTGTTCAGTGTTGATTTGCTCACAGCTCATTTCTTTAGTTTCACACTATGTTCAATTTATTCTCCTGTAGTTGTTCTCTCGTTCCACGTGACAGACAACAATGAAAGCCAACTAAATTATCTTTAAGATCCAGAGAATGCAAACCCAGCTTAGTGGCTGCCATGGCAACTAATGGGCCTCCCCCTGATTGTGTGTTTAAGTGCATTTGTTATACTTGTGTTAACATGGTACACTCATCATCCTTACGATTTAGGTTTTAAAAAGACACAAACACGCAAACACACACACTCACACACTCACACACACACACACACACACACACACACACACACTCACACACATACAGACACACACTGCATGTTAGACTTTTCAAGCCGGACACACGTGCTGAGGAATGCTGTATTTCAGTATGTGTGTGTGTGTGTGTGTGTTATTACACTGATGCATGCATTGTTTGTCTGGGTCTGTGCCTGTGTGTGTGTGTGTGTGTGTGTGTGTGTGTGTGTGTGTGTGTGTGTGTGTGCTTGCTTGTCTGTGTGCGTGAGTGCATTCGTGTGTGTCTGTGTGCGTGCATGCATGTGTTCATACATGTGCATGTATATATATATATATATATAATAATGTATGTGTGTGTGTGTGTGTGTGTGTGTGTGTGTGTGTGTGTGTGTGTGTGTGCGCACGTGCTCTGTTCCAGGGCAGTATTATTACATTGATGCATGCGTTGTTAGTTTTATTACAGTTGTAATGAGTTGAATAATAAGTGACTGCAGTAATGATGATCATATCTGTGAGTACTGCTAATTACTAGTTCATCAACAAAAAAAGTTAACCCCTTAAAATGAGTCCAGTGTCTAATCTCAGTGTCTGATCTCATTCTTTTAAGCACTTAATCCTCTACTCAGTTTAAGTGCGTGGGGGGTTACTGAAAAGCTTGCTGCTATGATGGGCAGCATGGTGGTGTAGTGATTAGCACATCCGCCTCTCACTGCTGGGGATCCAGGTTCGAATCCCAATCTGGGTGGAGGTTCCAGTTCTCTTCATATCCACATGGGTTTCCTCTGGGTTCTCCAGTTTCCTCCTACAGTCCAAAAAAATGGATTCAAGATAAATCGGTTGCTTTGAATTGCCCCTGTATAGTGAGTGTGTGCCCATCGATAGATTGGCACCCTGTCCTGGGTACGCCCAGAATGTTCTCAGGGTCAGCCGTGATACAGCGCCCCCTGGAGCAATAAGGGTTTAGGGTCTTACTCAAGGAGCCACATTGGTAACTTCTAGGGGTGTCTTCAACTAAGGATTTTCATAGTCGAATCTGATTCGTCAGATTTTCCCTATAGTCGACTGATAGTCGAATCTGTTAAAATTTCACCACAAGATGGCGCTATAAGCGTGGTTTTTAAAAAAGTTTTTTTTTTTATATTTTACTTGTTTTTCTAGAGCACCGTAAATGGGATCCCCGTTCTGGACTTTTTTCCACTTCAAAGGAAAAACCTAAAACACTCAGATCAATGAGTTTTATTTGACAAAAGGCTATATATATAACGAAAACAAAGACATTTCATGTAAAAACTAATGCTTAGCAGCAGCCATGGGCGCCCCCATGTGGTCAAAATGGTACATTCGACTATGAGGTTCATAGTCGACTACGGTTCTCCGAATCGAATCGTCGAATCAGCGAATATTGCAGCTCACCCCTAGTAACTTCAGGTCAACCTTTTTGAGTGATATCCCAACAACCTAACCATTGAGGGACCACACCCTCCAAATGTATATTATGGTATGTATATAATGGCACTGTGGATAAGAATTAGATCACATGGTTTAATGCTGTTAAACTGTCTGTGGTTACACGACTGAGTTACACCAGGAGCAGGGTTCAAATCTTTTTACGAGTTTTTTAATTATTGTCTTTTTTATTCACTACAGGCTTCACTAATGAAGCCTTTTGATCTCTGCCCCTGCACTTATAAAACTTATTTCATACTATAGTAAAGTCTTCATGCTTAAAGACATCTATGGTGCGGTAGCTCAGTGGTTTGGGTGTTGGGATATCAATCTGAAGGTTGGGGGTTCAAATCCCAGGTCCACTGAAGTTACCAATGTGGGTCCTTGAGCAAGACCCTTAACCTTCATTGCTCCAGGGATGTTGTGATGAACCCTGTGCTCACCTTGTAAGTCGCTTTGGATAAAAGCATCTGCTAAACGGCCAAATGTAAATGTAATGTACGTCAGCGACTAAATGAAGGATTGAATAAACGTCAATATACTTCAACTTGTCTTTAAACCTGAAACCGAGCTTATAGTTTTGTTAAAAAATAAGTACTCACTGAGTACTGAGGGACTGGTCATGTGCTTTTGCCTTGTAGCCGATCTGCCTCAAGGTTTGATGTGTAAACTCTTAATCTAGGTTACTGTAGTTATTTTGGTCCTGGAGCCATGCTGGCTGTCTCTGTCCAACCTGCATGAGCTTATGGGAAGTGAAAGATCAAGTTAGTGTACAGTATACACTTATTTACATTTGCCTTTTAACACACACGCACACACAGAACATGCATAAATAAATCATATACTGTGTGTCACCTTCAAAGTAAGACACTGTATGCAAAACACACAATACAGCTGCGTTGCTTTTATTCTGAATCCCATCAAGCTTTAATTTCAGTCCCAGAATCACAAAGTCACGCTCTAAACATTCTGTCACTTTGAACCTGAAAACTCTAGATTAATCAAGTTCATTCATCCATCCATCCATCCATTCATTATCTTCCACTTTATCTTGTACTTGGGTTCCCCATGCCCATCCAGGGGAGAACGTCTCAGGAGCTGGGCAGATACACCCAGGACAGGGCACCAATCTGTTGCTGGGCTCATTCATATTCATTCATCCATTCATTATCTTCTGCTTAAACCTCTATTAGTGTTTTGGGGCTGAGCAGATACATCCAGGACAGGGTGCCAATCTATCACTGGGAACACACTCACTCACTCAGACACACCATATGGGGCAATTTAGAGCATTCAGTTTACCTTGAATCCATGTTTTTGGACTGTGGGAGGAATCCGGAGAACCCGAAGGAAACTCATGCGGACAGGGGAGAACATGGTAACTCCACCCAAATCGGGATTCGAATCTGGATCCCTAGCACTGAGAGGAGAACATGCTAACCACCACACCAGTAGATCACCACCCAGATCGTACATTTTGATCTCGGTTAAACCAATAAAACTTAAAGATAAAGTGATCTCATCTCATTTGTCTACTGTACTTACACTGTGTCCTCCATATTTAACCTATCCCTGCAGTGTAATACACACACACACACACACACACACACACACACACACTGAGTGAAGTGAACACACATGCCGGGAGCGGTGGACAGCCCTGTATACGGCGCCAGAGGAGCAATTGGCATTAGGTGCCTTCCCCAAGGGCACTTCATTAAGTGTATTTGTTATGACCCGGGGACCTTCAGGTCGCAAGGCTGGTTCCTTAACCACAAGTGTGGTGTGATGCACTGCCGTCACGTGATTGGCCGATTGGATAAATGCATCTCCTGGTGTTGCGGTTAAACTGCTGATGAATGGTTCGAATCTCCTCACAATTGGAATAAATGATATAATATAATGGCGGCACGCCGTTATAAGCCTATATATGGCAGGCTTAGTGGTTAGCATGTTCTCCTCTCAGATCTAGGGATTCCCGGTTCGAATCCCCAACTGGGTGGAGTTTCCATGTTCTCGTGTCCACGTGGGTTTCCTCCGGGTTCTCCGGTTTCCTCCCACAGTCCAAAAACATGGATCAAGTCAACTGAGTTCTCCAAATTGCCCCGTATAGAGTGTCTGTGTGAGTGAGTGTGTGTCCAGCGATAGATTGGCGTCCTGTCCTGGGTGTATCTGCCCGGCGCCCGAAACGTTCTCCCCTGGATGGGCATGGGGACCCCCCCCCCCCACCCCGCGACCCTAATAGAGGGTAAAGCGGGAGATAATGGATGGATGGATGGATGGATATATTATAAGGACATGGACTTTGCTTGGCTTTCCTCTGAATAGAGACGTGTTGAGCGCGCTGTCTGTAATCACAGCATGACACCTGTTGGAAAAAACAGAATGACTCCTCTGATGTGCCGAATGCTTTATTATACACTTCACTATGACTGAGCTGAGTGAATGCACTGTGTGTGTGTGTGTGTGTGTGTGTGTGAGTGTGTGTGTGCTTGTTCCCGTCTGTGTTATTGAACTCGGCTCTCTGACTTTTATAGCAGCGGGTGTAATGCGGAGGAAAGAATGAGACCTTGGAACACATCGTTTCCATAGATTTCCTTTGGTCCGCACGCCGGAGAACCTCCTGTAATCATGATCATGTTTTATTCCTTCCCCTCTTCATCATCCCTGGCTGTAGATTTAGTATCAATCCCCCATAGTTTTGCTTCATACTCTCTCTTTATCAGTGAGTGTCCTCCTCCCTCCCTCCCTCCCTGCCTCCCTCCCTCTCTCCTCCTCCTGTGCCTCCCTCGTGAGAGTAGTCTGGGCATGGTTCCAGCTGGCGTGTGTGTTTTTTGAATGAATACCTGATGGAGTTGGTGGAGGGCAGTGAGGCGAGGAATGGGCGGAGTTGATGAAGGCAGCGAGAGAGTATGTGTGAGTGAGTGAGTGAGTGAGTGTGTGAGAAAAAGAGAGAGGGAGAGGGGAGCGAGGCCCTTGCATAACGCATGTTGGTGTGCTACATGCAGGCGGGCAGGCAGGGAGCCGGCTGGGGCTGCCTGTGCGTGATACTCGGGCCTGGATGGCTAATCGTAGGCGTTCTGGAGGACTGAGGGACACAACGACACCTATAGCGGAAAGGGAAGGGATACGGAGAAAGGGACGGAGTAGGCGGCGTGGGGCTGGAGAGTTGCAAAAGAATCCGAAGGTAAGCCGTAACCTACTTTCCCCCCCCCCCCCCCCCACTCCGGCCTGTGCGTGCACTCGCTCCTGTTGCTCACGGACATTAGCAGGCCTCACGTACTTCCTGCAGCGACAAGCCTCGCTTCGTCCCATGGGGTTCTACCTGCGCTGTCGAGTACCTGTTCTCCAGCCGGCCTCTAAACTTTCCCTCCAGGTGCACGGGGACAAGTGCAAGTCATGCCGCCGTGATCAAATCCTGCGCCCTTTTTTTTAATCCCCAGGCTCTGGGCTTCGCTACATGTGCATGTTCTCGGTGCCGTTTTTTTTCCGTTCTGGGTGGATTTTGTGTGGAGCTGGCGCTCTGATTGATTTTCAAGCCCCAGAGAGCCGGGTTTGTGTGCCAAGTGTGTGCCCACCTTTTAAAGGGCCAGTGCTTTATTTTAACTGTGGTTTCCTCACCATGGTTACTGTGTTGTGGAGATTAGAGGTTTGCTTGAGCACATCATAAGACCGTGTAACAGCATGTAGTATTTCCTGCTTTGAATGCGTAGTACCGCATCAGCGTCATCTCATCCCATCGTTAGTGGATATTGTTACATCGGATAATAAATAAATGGGTTAAAAGGATCGTGAGATGTGTATGTAGCCCTCACTTCGGGGATTTGTCACAGTAATCGGCTTCCTCCGTTCAGCCACTTTCGCTGCGTTTGTGTTTCACTCTGCCCTCGTCGTTTTTACTATAATTCCGAATTGGAATGCAGAGTGAGAAAGCCAAGTGTGCTGCTTATTTCATTTATTGCACCTTTCCACATCGTGATGCTTTCCCTGATCGAGATTTGATATTTTATTACTTTGGTAATCGTGCAGCACGATGCAATAAATGAAACCTTAACAAATCTTTCCAAAAAAAATCTTCTTTTTGACTGGAATAGAATTCTAAGTAAGACAAATAATGTAGCTTTTAGAAACTTTCTGATTTTAAGAAATCCTAACAAAATTTACTCACTACGGCGGCAGATGATTTTACTTTATTCATGTACATATTTTTCTTGTTTTGTGTTTATTTTTCTTATTTTCTGACATTGATTTTTTTGTAGTGTAGTTTCTGAATGTTAAGCTTAGTCACACCTATCATTTAAACAAGAGAGAATTGGGAGCTCTGTGCTTCTGACCATGGCGTGATTGTTGGTGCCAGACAGGTGTGTTGGAGTTTGACCATTTTTTGACTGGAAGTCGATGCTGCAGTGGGATGTCAGGGGTTAAAAGTTATAAATTGTAGAATTTTGGTTAAATGCTGGTTTTCTGTGCAAAGATGGGATTTTAAACTAAACTAAGACGTGATTGGGTGATTGAGTTCGGTCTGCTTTCCCACTTTAAATAAGTCAAAGCAATGACATGTCATCTCATTATCTTCCACTTAATCCTTAATCTACTAGGGTCATGGTTGGGGCTGTTTCTACACCCAGTGGGGGGGCAGATACACCCAGGAGAGTGTGCCAACCTATTGCTGGACACACTCTCACTCACTCACACACACACACACAGAACACAGAACATGGAAACTCCATCCAGTTCGGTATTAGAATGCACCAACCACTACACCACCACATGGTGCTGCACAGCCACTGTCATATTTTGATTAATTATAAGGCCATCCCATGCCCATCCAGAGGAGAACGTTTCGGGTGCTGGGTTGATACACCCAGGACAGGGTGCCAATCCATCACTGGGCACACTCACTCACACAGACACATACACACACTATATTGGACAATTTAGAACATCCAATTCACCATGGTGATGTAGTGGTTAGTACGTTCGCCTCTCGGTGCTGGGGATTTAGAATTAAATCCTGATCTGGGTGGAGTTGTTATGTTCTCCCTGTGTACACATGGATTTTCTTCAGGTTTACTGCCACAGTTGAAAACCATGTTCAAGGTAAATTGGCTGCTCTGAATTGCCCCTATATACTGTGTCTGTCTGTATTTGTGAGTGTGTGCCCTGTAATAAAACATTCTCCCCTGGATGAATGGGGAACCCACTCAAAGCTATTCTCACGGGACTACATTTTGGTTTGGTGAGATGTCCAACAAGTGGTGTCCACATCCATCTATCCATCCATCCATCTATCCATCCATCCATTGTCTTCCGCTTTATCTTCTACTAGGGCAGCGGGGGGTGGGGGTTCCCCATGCCCATCCAGGGGAGAACGTTTCGGGCGCTGGGCAGATACACCCAGGACAGGGTAACAATCTATCACTGGGCACACTCACCCAGACAAACACACTCTATATGGGGCAAAATCCATGTTTTTGGACTGTGGGAGGAAACACGGCAAGAACACCCAGATTGGGATTCGAACCGGGAATCCCTAGCGCTGAGAGGAGAACATGCTAACCACTAAGCCACTGTGCCGTCAATGGTGTCCACATACTGTATGTTTGGCAATATACTCTCACTTTGACCCAATGATATGCGTGTATTAGGCTGAAGAGTGAGGAAGAGCACTGATTGGTCAATGCATCTGTTCGGGCTGTAATTTGTAACCCTGGAGGAGAAAAGCAGTCCTAATGTGATGCCGTCTGATACGGCACTCTGTTGAGTCTGTGTTCTCAGCGTGATCTGGCTGACGGACCTGTCTCTGCTGACGGCGCTGGGACGGAGCATGACTGTGGATATGTGCGCTCGCAGTTCCGACCTCCTTACGCTGGCGTATCCTACGCTGTCTGTCCTTGTTGCTAGCGTGCATGCTGAGTAGTGTTCCCTCTAATGTAGGTCAGTAGCGGCTGTTCCTCCTCCCTCTTCCAGGTTCGGTGCGGGGGGCATGTAGCCCGGGTTCTGTAGCGGGAGGCCAGACTAAACCTCGGTTCTGTCTTCTTTCTCTTAATCTGAAGGGATCAAACCCCAAATCTTCCACAGAGGAAAGATTAGGAACTGGCTTTCCCCAGGATGCCACTGTGCTGGTGGAGAACGCCGAGGAACATTTGGGATTTTGGTCATGTGTCGGGTTCATAGTACCAGCGATGACGTCATAAATCTTCACAGGCTTCTGGCTTTATCAGATAACTGATGAAAAAAAAAAAAAGAAACTGTCGTGGGCTGCAGTCAGCTCGTGAAACATAATTGCTCTGCACTTTCTCTGCACTCTCAAGGCAAATGCTATGAGGAACAGTTCTTCTGCACCTCCAGGGGAGGTTTGAGCTGATCGATAACGTTCTCGCGCCGAGGATTAGTAAAGAGCCGTAGTTTTGCAAGACTCGAAGCTATTAGTTTTATCTCAATCTCTATCTTTCAAATCAACAGTGCTGTTTAGTTGGACCCCAGACAGAGTTATGGAGGGTTGGGTCATTCTTAAAAACTTAAGTGTCAGTGTCATCATTGTTATCATCCATCCATTATCTTCCGCTTTATCCTCTATTAGGGTCGCGGGGGGTTCTCGATGCCCATCCAGGGGAGAACGTTTCGGGCGCTGGGCAGATACACTCACAAACACACTCTATATTTTGAATTCAATTTGGAGAATTCAATTGACCTTGATCCATGTTTTTGGACTGTGGAAGGAACCCGGAGAACCCGGAAGGAAACCCACACGGCTACGGGGAGAACATGGAAACTCCACCCAGATTGGGATTCGAACCAGGAATCACTAGTGCTGAGAGGAGAACATGCTAACGACACCAACGTGCCGCCCTAAAGAAAATATTATTTAATGAATTTCATTATTTATTCATCCATTATCTTCCGCTTTATCCTCTACAAGTGGCACGGTGGGGTTCCCCATGCCCATCCAGGGGAGAACGTTTCGGGCGCTGGGCAGATACACCCAGGACAGGGCAATATATCTCTGAGCACACACTCACTCACACAGACACACTCTATATGGGGCAATTTGGAGAATTCAGTTGAACTTGATCCATGTTTTTGAACTGTGAGAGGAAACCGGAGAACCCGGAGGAAACCCACGTGGACACGGGGAGAACATGAAAACTCCACCCAGATTGGGATTCGAACCGGGAATTATCCGAGCTAACCACTGAACCACCGTGCCGCCCCCCCTCTTTCCTTTATATTTTTAAATACACTATATTTTTAAAATGCGCTCCAACTCGTTCACTTAGTTGTAGTGATGAATGTCGCCTGGTGATTCCATTTGTGAGAAACATGGATTCATGGGGAATTGGCTACTCTAAATTGCCCCTATCTAAATCGCATATTGACGTTATAATCGTATAATGGTGAATATTTCTTAGACAATAATCATACCATCAAAATCTGTAATCGTCTCATCCGTAGTGACCACATCCATAACAGTCAGGTTCCTCGATGCTTTACGCAGATAAAACGTTGTGGATGTTCGACTGTGTTGAAATCATTGGTACCCAGACTGAAAACTTCCAGACTTTCAGAACACCTTTCCCTTTTCCCAGCATTCAGAGAGGCACTACATGCCCATTTTCTCAGCTTATCTCTTCGCTCTGCAGGCCGCTGGGATAATGGAGTCTTGGACGCTCTTTGTTAGGCCAGGGAACTTATTGTTTGGTCTTTGCAAGCTCGCCTGAAAGAGTTTCCCTCTGGAGCTCCGGTTTCCTCCCACAGTTCAAGAACTTGTAGGGCAGGTGAGGTGAAGGTATCAAATTGCCCCTAGGTGTGAAGGTGTTAGTCTGAGTGGCTGACCTTCACTGGAGTAAAACAGCACTGAGCACTCCAGAATCCCAACTGCATTCAAATGGAAGGGACTTAAAAAAAAAAAAAATTATATATATATATTCAGATTTTTTGCCATAACCTTGTACAACTTTCACACTGTTTGTTTTTAACTCACAAGCCAATTTGTTAGGTTCTCCTCCTTGTTTCTACTCCTATCGTCCATTTTAGTTTGTGGTTCTACAGTTACTCGTTTCACTAATTACTCTCCTCTTCATTATCTAATGATTGGGACTCCCACTGGACCACCACAGGTCAGGTACTATTTGGGTGGTAAGATGTTTCTCAGCAATGAGGGGTTGTTTGAGTGTGTGTTGCACTGATATATATGACTCAGACAAACTTAGGCAGTGGGTTCTCCATGCCCATGCATAGGAGAACGTTTCAGGCCAACTTTCCGATAGCCAAACCAAGGACAGGTCACCAATCCATCACTGGACACACACTAACTCACACAGACACATACACTATATAGGGGGCAATTTGGATGGGACTGATTCAGATCAGCCACCTCGAATCCATGTTTTTGGACTGTGTGAGGAAACCAGAGAACCCACACAGACATGGGAAGAACATGGAAACTCCACCCAGATCATGACTCGAACCTGGATCCATAGCGCTGAGAGGTGAACATGCTAAACTGCTATATAAGACTTTTGATATAAGACCTGATTTACATATTTATTGCGTGTTACATATTATGGGCTGTAGGAAGTCGCAGATTGCAGTTTATACTGACTGTTATCCATCCATTATCTTCGCTTTATCCTCTACTAGGGTCGTGGGGGGTTCCCTATGCCCATCCAGGGGAGAAAGTTGGGCAGGACAGGACACCAATCTATCAATGGGCACACACTCACACACACAAACACACACTCTATATGGGGCAATTTGGAGAATTCTGAGTGCTTATAGGAGAAAAGGCTGGGAACACCCCAGGTAGGGTGCAACCCATCATGAAAATAGATGATTGTACCATCTATCCATTCATTATCTTCCACTATATCCTCTACTAGGGTCGCGGGGGGGTGCACTCATTCACACAGACACACAAAAACACACTCTATATGGGGCAATTTGGAGAATTCAATTGACCTTGAACCATGTTTTTAGACTGTGGGAGGCAACCGGAGCCACTTATACTGACAGTTAAGAGGAGTAATAATAATAATCTGTTGCAGGAATCCAGAGTTCCTTTTTCCTCAATTATTTTAGGCTTTTCATATCTGAAGTCATTAGAACACTGCAGATCAGTTGGAGCTAATTAGAGACCAATCAGCAGCGCAGGTTTTTCATGTTTTCTTTTCTAAACCAAAGTCTTTAATGTGCAGTTTCCATAACCTGATCGGAACATCATCTGTCTCATTAATATCTAAAGACCGTCTGGGTTTTCTGAACTCACTAACATTCCTGTGATGGTTCCGGATCGTTGTGTTTGAAATCACGGCTCTTTTGGAAGATCTTACCGCAGTGTTGCGTCTCTTAAATCATCACGTCTGTGTTTGAAGTGCAAAATAACCTTCGAGTACGGGCCGGACCGAGCGGACAGCGGTGGGTTGGTGCAATCAGCGAAGCTCAAGGAGGATTTCAAACAAACCATAACTCGAGATCAAAGCCTGATTATGTGGTCGATCTGCATGTTCTGGAGTTCCGTGAATAGGAATCAATGCGGACGGATGTTTTGTCATCGAGTCAGCAGCAAGTTTTTAAATGCCTTTTTCATGAAGGTTGTTTATAATTGTTTGCGTTCTCCGAGTTCTCAGTTTCTCATCTGCATTAAACATCATCTGATTTCATTAGAGCTCATCTCGGCGGTCGCACTAAACTAACTCTGTCATGCTTTTTTGTGGGATTTCGGCAGTAGAGCACGAAAGACTCTATGCTGGAACTAAAAAGAGCCTTTCCATAAATGTTCTTACAAAGTGGGAACCACATCATTGTCCTGAAAACACGGCCAGATGCTTGATTTTATAAACATATAACAATAGCACTGAATAAAACACCTGAGTTTAATTAAGATACTTTTGTTTATATAACTTATGAGGCTGTAATAGTTATAAACTCACAACAGACCATTTTATGTACTAGTCTAAAGCCCCCTTCTGGCTCCATTCTCTATTTCCTCCACTTATCATATAGATGGACTTTGTAGTTCTACAATTTCAGACTGTAGTCCATCTGTGTTCTTTGTTGTTGTTAGTCCCCTGTTGGTTCTCTGTTCTCTGTTGGTCAGGAGCATCACACAATAGGTATCATTTGGGTGGTGGATTGTTTATTGTCAGTTCTGCAGTTCTCCGGAGAACCCGGAGGAAACCCACACGGACACGGGGAGAACATGCGACTTTCACCCAGATCGGGATTCGAACCAGGATCGTGCTTTTAGATCATAAATTTAAAATTTGTATTGATTTCTTGTTTACTTTATTATTATTATTCATTCATTCATTCATTCATTATCTCCCGCTTTATCCTCTATTAGGGTCGCGGTGGGGTTCCGCATGCCCATCCAGGGGAGAACGTCTCGGGCGCTGGGCAGATACACCCAGGACAGGGCGCCAATCCATCGCTGGGTACACACTCACTCACACAGACATACTCTATATGGGGCAATTTAGAGAACTCAATTAACTTGATCCATGTTTTTGGACTGTGGGAGGAAACCGGAGAACCCGGAGGAAACCCACGCGGACACGGGGAGAACATGGAAACTCCACCCAGATGGGGATTCGAACCGGGAATCCCTAGCGCTGAGAGGCAAATGTGCTAACCACTAAGCCACCGTGCCGCCATTATTATTATTATTATTATTATTATTATTATTATTATTATTTAAATTCTGTTACAATCAGGGCGGCATGGTGGCTTAGTAGTTAGCATGTTCTCCTATCAGCACTAGGGATTCCCGGTTTAAATCCCAATCTGGGTGGAGTTTCCATGTTCTCCCCGTGTCCGCGTGGGTTTCCTCCGGGTTCTCCGGTTTCCTCCCACAGTCCAAAAACATGGATCAAGGTCACTTGAATTCTCAAAATTGCCCCATATAGAGTATGTGTGTGAATGAGTGTGCCCCCCCCATGACCCTAGTAGAGGATATAGCGGAAGATAATGAATGTATGGATGTTTCAATCGTCTATTTCATGATGGGTTGCCTTTCCTCCTATAAGCACTCAGATGTTATAAGATTTAATTTTAAAGGGCTCTACATTATTGTACGGCCACTGCTTTAGAACAGATGTACAGATATCCCTTTGTAACAGATGTGAAAGGATAATGGTTGCATCACTTGGCTGTGTCTGATGCAGTAATCTCAGCATGTCTCAGGCCTTGATTACACCTGCTATTAACGTGCATTTCAAACGATTGGATCCAATTTTCCACCGCATCTTAGAAAATCACTTGTGACCAGATTTAATGACGAGCTCTATCAGACGATACAGTGCAATATTAAACCTGAAGCGCAGAAGGAATCTCTCATCGAAATCTTGTAAAAATGCAGATTTCACTGTCGGAAGATTTGTCTGATGTCTGTAACGCATTTTCATTCTGCATGCTCCACCAGTCTGCACACTGTGTCTTCAAGCAACTTTAGTGCTTACAATACACATTGACGCTTCAGCCTTTCTTACTACAAAGCCGTGGTTTTATAAAAAGAGTTATAAATCTTATTTTGCAGAAATGTAGTACACAAAGCCATGGCATTGCAGATCACTCATGTAGCCACACCAAAAAATCACCAATAATCTGAGAACGGCGGCACAGTGGTGTAGTGGTTAGCATGTTCTCCTCTCACCTCTGGGAAAAAAGGTTCGATACAATTGCAATATTATTTAGAAAAAATAAAACTTACCAAAAATCCGAGCTTATTGTTTGTCCATAAACCCCATCCTTATCATTATTTTTCCAAAAGTGGTTAATTAGTTCCATTAACATTTCCTTTTCTATTGCAATGGAAGCTGAGGCTGAAAGTCGAGTCGTGTTTATGCCATAAGTTTTAATTTGCTGAAAATATCCGAATGGGGCGGGTGAGTATCCAATCAGAGGGCGTGAATAATGGATGGATGATAATTAATTATTATTAGTATATATTATTTCATATATTATATAATTATTCATTCATTCAATATCTCCCGCTTTATCTTCTATTAGGGTCACGGTGAGGTTCCCCATGCCCATCCAGAGAACGTTTCGGGCGCTGGGCAGATAGACCCAGGACAGGGCGCCAATCCATCGCTGGGCACACACTCACTCACACAAACACACTCTATATGGGGCAATTTGGAGAATTCAATTGACTTGATCCATGTTTTTGGACTGTGGGAGGAAACCGGAGAACCTGGAGGAAACCCACGCGGACACGGGGAGAACAGATGGGGATTCGAACCGGGAATCCCTAGTGCTGAGAGGCGAACATGCTAACCACTAAGCCCCCGTGCCGCCCTTATATAATTATAATTAATTATTATTATCATTATAATAATTATGATTATTATTATTAATTAAATGCTTTAATAAGACAATAAACGTCTGGAAGCAGCGTAACCGGGGGAAACACTATAAAAGAAAGCAGACAGAGCCTTTGGAATTAATTAATAAGCATTTATGGATACAATTTTTAGAATTTTTAGGCCTGCAAAGTTCCTGATTATCACACAATCTGTGTATGGCAGTCCTACACTGTTGCTGCTGCCCGGCCGCTCAAGGAGGATGAGTCCCCCTCTGAGTCTTGGTCCTCACAAGGTTTTTTTCTCAAAATAACAACATGACAGCCTTCTTTCTGGCCACTGTCACTTCGGTTTGCTCTTTGAGGGGTTAAAGTCTTATACCACTGTAAAGCTGCCTTGTGACAATGTACCATTGTAAAAAGCGCTATATAAATAAATAACTTGAACTTGAAATTACTTTCAAAAAAGGTTTTAAAGGCCCTGACGGCGCGACACTGCTACAAAGTGACTTAACCACAACTCCACCGATCATCAGATGTGGTGTGAGTAAATTTTAGAGATGCATTTGCGCCGGAGTCAATGGGTTCATGCTCTAGAAAGCAGTGTTTATTCTGCGCACTTTGTGCTGGTGCTTTGAGAACAACGGACTGAGTAAAATCAACGGTGAGCAAAATGTTCCAAGATGTTCATTAAGGAGATTGAAAGATCATTAATACAAGCGATTGGGCGGTGAAAGAATACGGACGGTGTTTTAAACTAGCTTTAAGTGTTTATTTATTGGGGTGGATCATATCGAGTGGGCATGAAGGTACATTGTCTGATCATTAATGGCCATTCGAGGATGTGCTTTTGAATCTTATAAATCCGTCACTCAAAGCTTCACGTTCAATTTTAATGATGCTCATATTGAGTGTTCCATCTCTCCTGCTGGGGTTTCGCTTCAATACAGTGTGTGCAGGAGGTAAAAATAGGCTGGAAACGCACACACTTGTTACCCTTATGAATACACCGCTCCACTCTTCATTGAAATATAGTGCTTTCTGAAATGACACTGCTGAGGCTGTTGGGTTTCTTTACTCGTTGCCCTGTTTGGATGTTTGTTTGACGCTGCTGTGATGTTTTTTGGGCTAACCCGATGTACGGATCTGTGTTTCAGATTTCTGCCGCTGTCCTGGAGACTTGCTTTCAGAGGGAAATGATTCCACATGAATCGTGGCTAGCACTCTCTCTCAGCAAGCATGCGTTCTGGTGTTTCCATCTGAGATCAGTGTCCATTTGGCCTTAAACACTAGAGGGCGCTCCCGGCAGCTCTGCTCTCCTCACCATCCCCACTGCCCCCAGCTCCACCAATCAGTGGATCGCGCCGCCAAGAACCAGAAGATCCAACGGCAGGAAATTACGCATTGCAAGCACCTTAAAGAGAGGTACAGAGGCCACGATGAGCATGAAGCCAAGCCAAGAACGTAGCAATGAGTGCCTGCCCCCAAAGAAGCGGGAGATCCCGGCGAGTACCCTTCCATCCGAAGACCGACCCATGATGATGGCGCCTGCCAGCGAAAGCCAGCGTAGAGGGAATCTTGCTTGGCTCGCCAACTTGACTGGCGGAACCGAGAGTAACAGGCAGCGCACCAGCAGCTCGGTAGACCTGGATGGACCTCAGATTAAGCCACCAGTGTCCACAGTGGAGTACAGTCGAGCTTCGACGACAGCGTCCAGCATCCCTGCGGTGTACTCCTCATCTCTCTCTCAGCATGTCGGCACCATCCAGTACACGCCGTTGCCACCCAACCTACATTTTATTACCCCCTCATATGCTGGACCCTATACAGGCTACATATCTCCCATTCTGCCTCCGGCAGCCACGACCACCACCAGTTCCTCTCAGAGACACGCTGAAGCATACACTGGCACCACCAACTCTCCGACAGCCAAACCTGAGCAGCACCATCAGCTGATTTGCCCACCTGGCATCCCTCCATCAGACAGCCTCCCTCAGCCCCACTCCACCCAGTATGTTCAAATCTCTGGCTCCCAGCTCAGTGTGGTGCCTCGTAGTGACCCCTCGCCTCAGAGCCATCTCCCTCTGCACCTCCAGCACACGCTTGCCCTGAGCGGTCCCTCTCAGGTCTTGCTCCAGTATACAGACGGACCCCTACCTAAGAAGGAAGATGTCAGACCTAGGGAGGTGTTGAATGGCGATCTGGAAAAGGGCCGCCGATATAACCTGCAACCAGATTCCAATGCAGGGAAGCAGAGCGGCGCCGTGGTCAAAGGCTCCACCCAGCAGCATCATGTCCATCAACGAGACCACTATGAGCCTCGACATGAATACGTGCAAGACAATACAAACTTGCGGACCTCGCTAGTCCTAGTTCCAAACAATCACAGTTCTAGCACCGATCCTGGTGGAACCCATGACAAGGTACCCTCTACTCTGGCACATACTGAGAAAGGCGGGATTTGTGCAGGCAAGCCTGTGTCGCGCACTCTTTCCAACTCTACATCCAGCAACTCCCTTCCTTTCCCACCGCCTCCCTTACCAGTGGATGGTCTGAAGGCAACTGTTACCACCCTATCCCCGCACACAGTTATCCAGACCACGCATAGCGCAACTGAACCGCTGTCTCTGGGCCTCACAACCACCAATTTCTATCCTGCTCATTCCCCTATCATTGGATACATCGCAGGTACAGGGCAGCAGCCGATCAGCTACCACACCAGCCTGCCCCCACACCTGCTCATCCCGGGAACTCAACCTGTTATCATCCCAGTAAGTGGCACCGAAGCCACTGCCACATCCACCACCCCGACTTTTGCTGCAGCACTGCCCCACGCATTTGTGACCTCAGCAGCCACCAAAGGCGAGTCCTTTGAGCCTCCTGCCCCCTTCCCCCATCCTGCCGGTGCTGTAGTTCAGGCCCAACTGCACCTTCCTGTGGTGCCGGCCTCTGCTACCTTGTCTACTCCACCAATACCTTCAGCCCCTTCGTTACCTCCCTATTTTGCCAAGGGTTCTATCATTCAACTGGCTGATGGGGAGCTGAAGCGCGTCGAAGACCTGAAGACCGAGGACTTCATTCAGAGTGCGGAAATCAGCAGCGAGCTGAAAATCGATTCTAGTACCGTAGAGCGTATTGACAGTAGTCATACTGCCAATTCGGCTATTATTCAGTTTGCGGTTGGAGAGCATCGCTCACAGGTGGGCTTCGTTCTCTTTTTCTTTATGTAGCCCCTTCAACTTTTCACAGATTCATGCAGCAGACACAGGGCTGGTACAATTTAAATATTAAATAACAGGAACCTACCCTACCTCACCTCTTACACCTTTAAAGTTTATGTCTACTTGTCTGTTTGTTTTGTCTGCTTTTACATCTGTAGTCTACACAGTGTGTCATCATTAAGACATCTTCTGTTTTTAAATTGCTGTGTTTAGTCTCAGGCCAGGGCGGCACGGTGGCTTAGTGGTTAACATGTTCTCCTCTCAGCACTAGAGATTCCCGGTTCGAATCCCAATCTGGGTGGAGTTTCCATGTTCTCCCCGTGTCCGCGATGGTTCTCCGGTTTCCTCCCACAGTCCAAAAACATGGATCAAGGTCAATTGAATTCTCCAAATTGCCCCATATAGAGTGTGTGTGTGTGTCTGTGTGAGTGAGTGTGTGCCCGGTGATAGATAGGCACCCTGTCCTGGGTGTATCCGCCCAGCACCCTAGACGCTCTCCCCTGGATGGGCATGGGGAACCCCCCGCGACCCTAATGGAGGATAAAGCAGAAGATAATGGATGGTCCATCCAGCTCCATTATCTTCCACTTTATCCTCTACTCATCTATCGCTGGGCACACACTCACTCACACAGACACACTCTATATGGGGCAATTTTGAGCATTCAATTGACTTGATCCATGTTTTTGGACTGTGGGAGGAAACCGGAGAACCCGGAGGAAACCCACGCGCACATGGAGAGAACATGGAAACTCCACCCAGATTGGGATGCGAACCTGAATCCCTAGAACTGAGAGGAGAACATGCTAACCACTAAGCCACCGTGCCGCCCCAGAAGGATACATACGTTGCATTATTTTCCATGTTTTGGTTTGAATGTTTTTGACTTAAATGGAGGATTTTATTCGAAAGATTATCGTTTTAGCGTAGCAGCATGAGTCGTCATTAAGCCTGTCTGCGTTGACATGTTCTCTCAGATTAACTGAGTGATGGAGCTGTCTGCGCGTCTGCTGTGATTTTTTTGGTGCCACAGTTGTTCTGCGGCAGGTTTCCGTATGGTCGTCATGTTGGTTCTGTTTGTGTGGGATCCTAAAGCAGAATTGAGTCATCTCTGAGTTCAGCTCCCTTCTGTTCGCCTGTGAGGGGGCTGTGTGAAAAATCTGCTTCATTTGTCTGTAAATTGAGATTGGAGCCGCCCACTCGAAAAGTCTGCAGACTCACAAATAAGGCTTATAGCGGAACACAGTGTCTCTATGAAATCAATTCATTCACAACACGTCACACCGTTTTAACTACATTCCACCGCCTTCTTTTTCCCCCATCCCCTTCTCCTGTGCCTCTCAGGTGAGCGTGGAGGTGTTGGTGGAGTACCCCTTCTTCGTGTTCGGTCAGGGCTGGTCATCATGCTGTCCGGACCGGACCACTCAGATGCTGGAGCTGCCTTGTGCCAGGCTGGCGGTGGGTGATGTCTGCATCTCTCTCACCCTCAAGAATCTCAAGAACGGCTCCTTAAAGAAGAGCCAGGGGCAAATCACGGACCTCGGGCCACCTCTCAAACCACCTCTTAAGGCGTCTTCAGGAGGGACACGTGGGAAGCTGCAGCATGTGGAGCAGGAGAACGGACTTGTGCAATGCGGTAAGAAGGGAGCCGGCGTTCAGGCCAGCACAGAGAATGGAGAACTGGGATGTAAGGAGAAAGGAGCCTGTAAAGTCCTACCTTCCTTGCAAGCGGAATCTCTCAGCAAACCGACGGGGCGCAAACGGAGGTGGTCGGCCCCCGAGGGTCGCAAGGTTGAGAAGCCTGAGGAGGAGCCGCCTTTGACTCTTCCCAGGCCTTCTTTTATCCCTCAGGAGGTTAAAATCAGCATCGAAGGCAGATCTAATATTGGCAAGTGAAAGCCAGTTTGGACTGTCAGATTGTTTTGCTTTTTTTTTTTTTCCTTTTCTTTTCTTTTCTTTTATATACAAATGACAAAAATGACCCTCACGATGTCCTTTCTGTTTCCTCAAATTGAAAATTTTCTATAATTTTGAATTCGATTCTGTTTTTCTATCCAGGTAACTGTACTGTAGACTAAATTAACTCAGCACACACGTATCACCTTCTGTGTAGTGATCATTTAATAGGTGCGTCAAGTGTATAGTTCATTTCTGTTAGGTATATAAAAGAGCAGGTGTGGTGCAACGTGATGGTGTTGATGGAGGGAATTGCAGGACACCTGAACACTGCACGATGCCCCCATCCCAGGGTACCAATTTTCTACACCCGGCTTCTTTGAGTCCTGTCATGACATTAAGATGCTTACGAACCATGCCTGCTGAAATAGCACTACTTAGGCATGTATCACGTTAGCTCCGGCTCCGTCCGTGCGTACGGTGGAGAGGGATGGAGAGCGGCATGGATGACGTTGCTCAGGGAGGCAGGACGGAACTCGCTCCTGTACCGGCTGCGGGAGTTTAAATGATGTCAGCCATCCTCGTTTAAGCAGTCTCATCATTTAGACATAGACGAGAGACAATCTAAAGCCCGACACAAAGAGATTAGAGGGAACTCGCTGCATGTGCTTGGCGTTAATCAGGAGGCAGACAGACGCCCAAAAACCGAGGTACCAGGCGGCGATTGATGAGGCGCAGAGGTAGAGAAAGGTGGAAAGGTGATCATGCAATGCCAGTTGCTCGTTAGGAAAGAAGTGTATACTAACAGAACTTAGAAAGCTGACTCTGCTTTGATATATATCTTCCCATTGAATCATTTTTAGCAGATATATCTTTTATTTTTTTTTTTTTGTCTTGGTTTTAAAACCACCACTTTCCAACAGTGGTGTTTATTTGTGTTGATGATGTTTTTTTTTGTTTTGTTTTGTTTCTTTTTTTTAATGAATGTGTAGATTTTGCAATCAGGGGTCACTTTCAAGTCATACAGACACAGAATGGATTATGTAGATGCGAGAGGATGTGATTCGACTGCAAACCGAATGGCTCTAGATGGAAGTTTAGGTGGTTGAGTGAAAATATTTCCTTTTAAAGATCGAGAGTATTTGCTTAAATAGGAGAATGTGACCGCAAGTGATGTGAGGAAGGTGGGACAGGTCATCGAAACGCTCAACACACCTGTCACACACCAACTAATAGAGTTTTTCCATATTATTGTATGTTTATATTATTATTATTATTATTATTATTATTATTATCTTGATATGGACATGTACTGAACAGTATGTTGTGCGGGGCTCCTCTGTGTCCTTGCTCAGTGAAAAGGAACGAACGAATGTGTGATTGACAAGAAGTGGAGTGGACTGTCTAACTCAATGGACGAATACTATTAGTCCGTTTCCAGAAAGCACTTTTCTGCTCGAGCTCGAGTCTCCACAGCTCGGCCCTCTCAGTTAAACCTTTTAAAAGGTGCGAGCCGCTGCTCCGCTCCTTCATTGGCAGAGTGGGCTGAGCTGTGCCCACTGCCCTGTCAGGTGGAGAGCGTTTATTAATTGGGGTTCATCATGAGGATCAGGAGGATGTGGATAAGAGCCACGCTGGATGAAGATAGTACGAGTAACGTTGGGATTTTAAGGATTTGCTGTTCACGTTTGTTCAGAATGTATGGATGTAGCCATGCCTGCAAGTGTGCGTCTCGTGCACACACAAAATCGCCTGTTCACTTTTCAGCCACCTTTTCAGTCACTGTGTATTGCTGTGTGTTGTGTACATGTATAGAAAATTATATAGTGTATGCCTTATAGGCGTATGTGAAATCACATGTAGTACATACAGTGGGCTGAAGAGTGTGTGTACGTGTGTGTACGTGTGTGTGTGTGTGTGTGTGTGTGTGTGTGTGTGTGTGTGTGTGTACAGGTGCATGTTGAGAACATTAGTACTTGAGTGAGTTATGTCTGTCTGTGTATATTATCTTATATATACTGTGTGTGTGTCTGTGTGTGTGTACATATATATATATATATATATATATATATATATATATATATATATATATATATATATATATATATATATATATATATATATATATATAGTATGTGTGTATACACACAAACACACACACACACACACACACACACATATATATATATATATATATATATATATATATATATATATGTATATATATATATATATATATATATATATATATATATATATATATATATATATATATACACACACACATACATATATACACATATAAGTATGTATATATATATATATATATATATATATATATATATATATATATATATATATATATATATATACACATACGTACATACACACACATATATGGATGTATGTATGTATGTATGTGTGTGTGTGTGTGTGTGTGTGTGTGTGTGTGTGTGTGTGTGCGTGCGTGCGTGTGTGTGTGTGTGTGTGTATATATGTGTGAGTGTATATATATATATATATATATATATGATATTTGTCCAGTGTTTCTTTTTAAAGTTCAACTTAAAAAGAATCTTGCAGTTTGCACATCTGGAGAGGTAGTAACATGATTATTTTATTGTGTCGTTTTTTCGCCACTGCTCACCTGAGATGGCTGAAGACTTGATTTTTCTGAAATGTAGCAGTTGCTTGACAAGTTCGCTTGGCATGCTGGTCCGATGGGGCTTCTCTTATTCATTTATTACCTACACAGACGTAAAGCTGCAGGACGAAATTTTCCGAAGCGAGGCTGCGTGTTGATTTTCCGTGGACTGACAGCTGTCCCGGTGGATTTGAGCAGCTTTTTAAGACTCAGACTTTATAGGTCGTCATCCCAGATTGATGCCGCAGCAACGAGCAGCCGTCTGATGTAGTGAGGTGCTTATGAACACATTGTACTTCGAATCTCACCCGCGTAAAATCCATACGTACTGTAGCTTTAAGAACAAGGTGGCGTAACACAAAGCAAACACACACACACACCGAGACCAATATGGAAACGTAAACCAAACGCACAGTTACCGACAGGGTGGATAAGATGAAGCCGCATCCCGAACCCAGCGCACTTGTTGAGCTCTCTGATTTTTGGTTTTGTTCAGGTGTGTTTGAATAGGTGGGAGTGCTGATCGTAAACAGTGGATGAATGGATGATGGAGCGATGGATGAAATTGCAATGGGATGCATGGAATACTGGATGGCCTATTACCTGGTGGTGGGTGGATAAATGCGCCCTACTTTGAAATGCTTTATTTTTTTAGAATAAAACAGGGTTTCTCTGAACATTACAAGCGTGCGTTTAATTTTTCCCGTTTGACATTTCATCGTGTGCCCTTGTTGACTTGTGCGTGTGCCTGCGTGTGATCCGTCTCCATGTGTGTCGTGTGCGAATGTCTGTTTCCTTTTGACAGGGGAGGGGATTTGCGCAAAGGAAACAGTTTGCCGTGCTTTTCGGAATTAGTATGTTTGGACCAAAATGCAGAATTCGGCGGCTTTTAACCGATTTGACCGATATTTGCGTTTTGGGCGCGTGTACGAGCAACCTGGCACGCCACACGCTAACGGAGGTTGCATAGTTTTGCTACAGGAATACAGCAAAAGCATTCCAAATAATGACATAGCAATAACCCTAGTCTGCAGTATTCAACCAAATAGAGAAGCTCATCTTTACCAGACAAACTCAGTTGTCGCTCCACTCTTTTGTAGTTTGCACAGCCGGTTTGCAGTATCTTCAGGGAGAAATGGAAACGCTTATGCAGTAATGGCGCGTCCGTCTAACCCAGCTCAGTCCTTTTGTGCTAGTGACTTTCAGACCGTGTTCAGGTACCCATGCAAAACCAGTACACCTCGCTCCGGTTTACCTGCCACAACCGCCAGCTACCTTGTACGGCCTGGCCTTTATGCGCAACTGCCTGCCAGCATGTTCTCTCTTCCTTTCTCTTTGTGAAACCTCCGTCATACTCTCACATATCGAGCCATAGAACCCAGTCAGTATTTGTTTCTGCTGGCCTTGCGTGGATGTCGTGGAGTTTTCGCTCGAAGGGCGGATGCAGAACAAACGTCAATGCCATTTAGACACTTTTTAGCTTAATGCATGCTGTGGAATCCCACATTCATTCAGCATTGTTCTCGGCGTAGGTTGTTGTCACCAGCAGGAAAGAAGCATCTTTAACCGATGTGAGTTTGTCGTAATAGCAACCATTCACATCCGTGTTTCCAATCCAATCACACATTCTTTATTATACATCGACTATAAATGGATTAGACAATGATGCAGTGATGCATGTCATGTTGACATTAACAGTAGCAGTCTTGTTCTGAAGCAGTTTCTCCGATTTATTTAGCACTTCACCTCTTTGACGATTTAGCAGAGAAAGCTCAGTAATGGAGCAGAACTGATGGAAGTCCTGGAGAATCAACAGGGCTCGTTCCCCTGTTTAAAGCCCTGTTCTGAAATGTGTGACTCTTACATTTTTTTTCCGTGTGCCATATGTAGCATTTCTTCTCTTTAGTCTCATCAGGATTTATTTGACAAGTTATGTATTTTCCTTGAAATCCAAAGTCCTTTAGTTACGACTTAAGTTGCGTGTTGGGAATTGTATTTAATTTTTTTTATGTACTTGAAGTTGGTTTGCAAACAAAATAATAGCTGTTTCAAGTGTATCTGAATGTTTTTAAAGCCACATTAATGAAATCAGCAGTCCCCGTCGGTTTTCAAGCACACTTAGCAAATGATCCCAATCTGTGTTCAGACAAGAATAAAGAGGTTGTTTTTTTGTTTTTTTGTTTTTTTAAATAACAAATACAGATTTCGTTTACATTTTGTCATTTTTCTAAGCTGGTATCTGGATTGTATTCTTGTAAGATTTGAACTAGAGACTAGATCAGAATCTTAACTATTATATCTTGCAGAATCCGCTCAATGTAATTGACGACTGAAGTTTGACACATTACTGTGATTTCTGTCTGAAAGGCACAACCACTTCAATTTCTAAGTGCATTAAAAGATGACTTTAGTGTCATTATGTGCTGCCTGGCTAAAAGCAATGTCTCAACAGCTTGTGCGTTCGGGTTTTGTAATCGGGAGTTGACTCAATTTAGCAGATTGAGGCTCAGCAATGTTGTGTTGAGGTTAAAATCAAGAGGGTTGTGGTAGCTCAGTGGTTAGGGTGTTGGGGTCAATTTGAAGGTTGGGGGTTCAAATCCCAGGTCCACTGAAGTTACCAATGTGGCTCCTTATGCAAGACCCTTAACCCTCATTGCTCCAGGCTTGCCATTTTGGCCTACACTTTTTTCTGACCCTAACAAAGTTGTTAAACTTGTAAGTTACTTTGGATAAAGGCGTCTGCTAAATGACCGCATGTTCATGAAATCATAAAATGATTTCAGCTCAGTACCTGAATGCACATAAAAATAAATCTTTCTTTTGTTGTATGTACCGGTGATGACTTGGTACAAGATCTTGGCCAAAATGAATGCAATGTTCTGACTCTGCATAAGGTCATTAAAGCATCTCTGAGACAATGTGGCAAAAGCAAAGATAAAAGCCGTCCAACAAATGATTATAGTCAGCATTTATTTTGGGCCAGGTCATTCATGTTTACATTGTAACGTGTCAAATTTCAGCAATTCTTCATCAGAACTCTTGATCTTTCTGGTCAGCAGTAAGAATTATGAGCCTTGTTTAAAGCGGGATCGACGTGGTCGATCTGGAATTCAAACCCCCAAACTTTTAATTATTGCTATTGCTTCCACTTATATCAGTAACTTTACTGGTGGAATACAGTAAAGACGCCACATAATGTAATGGAAATATGTCTGATTTCATTTACAGGTTCATGTTTATATGAATACAACCTTCACGGGTACCATCCAGATACCAGCAAACGGTGTTTAAACAGTAGAACATCCAATGACCACTTTATTAGGAACGCCTACGTCGTACAGTTTTCTAATAGTCAAGGCGAAAGGAAGTAGAGAAGGTTAGTTTCAGTTAATCTTAAAGTCAGAATGAGGAAAATGTATTAACTGTAACATTTGACCATGGCAAGAATCCTTCCATTATACAAAAGAGTGGGACAGATGCACTGAAAGGATGAAACGTGGGAGGAAGTGCCATTTTGGCTGTAGAGGTTACAGGAGAATGTATAGACTCGCTTGGCTTGAATAAATGTGAATCAGATTTCAGCTCTTAAAAGCAAATTGATTGAAAAAGTATATCCACAGGCTCTGTTTCTTCATGGAGGCAAAAATACTGCACCTACCGATATTAGTAATCCAAGACATCGTGACTTAACCTCAGCCTTATCGAGATGTGCAGTTAATAAGGTCAACATTTGTATGGATACAGCAACTCTTTGTCTTTTATTTATTAGTTCATGCTTTCAGTGCTGTAGACTTTGGATAAGACCATGTGATTGGCACAAAAAAATTCATGAACACAGTGTGAACTGGAATCACCATCATTATTCAAGTCTGATCAGGTTATAATCAGTTTCTCTACCTAATCGTAGATTTTTACTACATTTGGTCATTATGCAGACGCTTACACATTTCCAAATTTGGTGATTAGGGTCAGAATACAGGGTTATGATACAATGAAGGTTAAGGATCTTGCTCAGGGGCCCGTATTGGCAGCTTGGTGGAGAGGAGGTTTGAACTGCCAACCTTCAGATCGATAGCCCCCACCCTAATTACTCAGCTACCATGCCATAATCAATGATTATCCAAACGAATATCAGGACAACCCTGTATAGGCATTGTGTACAATTGCAAGAGAAGTCATTTCCACAAACAATTTGGTTACTACATTTGGAATCTTGTAAAAAAAAAAATGCTGAAAAGAAAAGACCAACTGTCTTGTCATCAAACTAAGATTTTATTGAAAACTTAATCAACTCATGTGGTGTTTAGGTTTTCAAAATGCTGCTCTGATCAATGGTAGCTACAATCAAAGGGCATGTATCTTCTTTTTTAGGCCTGGCAGTGGAGATTCCATGCGTTTGTTAAATTTCATACCCATCTGAGTGTTGCACACACAATTGCCCAAGAGTTGCCATGTCACAAAGTCCTAGTTGCTTGTTCTGATTATAATAAGGCATTTTTGGAAAAAGGTAGTAAAGTTAACCAAATTGGAAGCAGATTAGTTGGCTACGTCCTTCAAAGCGTTGATCGTTCCTAATAAAGTGGTCGGTTGACATCCATACATACAGACTCATGTAGCATCAGGAGATTGTCGTCATGTAGTGTCTCTGGAAGGTGAATAATTTTGAATCCAGCTGGGATTCCACTTCATCTGGTAAAAAATGCACCAAACCTTTGGCATTCACTTTCTGTCAACTGTTGCACAACGTCTCTTTAATTTCTGTTATGTTGTTCCTTTTTCTGCCTCGGGGTGGGTTTGCAGTTCGGCTTAATTCGTGCGATTTGCTTTGTTGAGCATCAGAAACCTTTCCTCAGGCTTACTCAGGGATGAGGAGTGTGTCTGAATGATCATGTGTCCAAGCAGACCCATGTAAAGTGTAGATAAAATGAGTGCTGTGTGTGTGTGTGTGTGTGTGTGTGTGTGTGTGTGTGTGTGTGTGTGTGTGTTTGGATGTGTTTGTTATTCTGCTGTACTGTTAAAGCAGTTGTTTCTTAGGTGGTGCCCGCTGGCCCTGGGTTGTGTGAGGCCTTCCTGGCTCTATCGCTGTATGTGCACTTGTCTGTGGATTGCCTTAGCCGTCTGCGTTACTGACTGTTGTGTCTGTACGAAGGTCTGCATTTAATCTGTGTGAGTGTGTGTGAGTGTGTGTGTTTGGAAGTGTTGCTTCTCATCGTCTGTGACATCACAAACCCCGATCCTCACCTGTTCGAGTGATCCAGACTGAGAACCGCATCCGAAACCTCATTAAAGTAGGGACCACTTTTGTAAAGCTAGCAGAAATTTAAGGAAAATGCACATTTTTTGTCATTTCTAGAGTAGATTTTATAATACTGTTTCAGCACTTTCGAAACCCGAGAAAGGCCGGGCGCAGCGCCACGTCTTTTTCGAGGAGTAACATTCATTCAATAGAGAGCGTCAGGGAGAGAACAGGAGTGTGAGGAACGAATCATGCAGCACCTACTGTGATGGTTTGTCTTTTCTCGGAGCCTCGCGCTCTGCTCGTTCCTGGGTCCAACGAGTCGAGACGTCGAGGCCGGGCAGTCCGTTTCAAATTCGCATCGTCCTCTAGCAACCAGACAACCTTACCTACGTTGGATGTCTTTGATTTCTTGGGTCATACTGGTTCTGTGTTTGGCTGTGCTCGTCGGAACGTATGTATTATGACCTGGAACTTCACTTCGGTCTTCTGTGTAGCACTCTGATCTCGTGGTAGAGGACACTAGAAGCGCATTTAATAAATGTTTGATGAATTCGAGTGGCTCTGTACTAGTCACCTTGTTAAAGAAGCACCATGATTGACTTGTTTTACTGGCACTAACAACAAGGAAACCTTCTTGGTGCGATTTATTTTTTCAGCATGTTTGTTTTTTTGTTTTTTTTATCAATGTCAAAATGACATCCTTTCATTTGGACTAAATTCAAAATCATCCAGAAGTCTGTTCAACCTGACTGTTGTTTGACGTCACGTCAAAGTCCAAAACCTCTGGATTAATAATCTCAGGCTGAGAAACTTCACAAAGCCCACGTTTTGGATTTGCTTTACCCTATAAAGTGTGTTTTTTGTGCGTGTGTGTGTGTGTGTATGCTTCTTAATATGGATAGATTGTTTATTATAGCTCTTATTACAACTCAGCTGTGTCAATGCTGGACGGTAAGCGCTGTGCTCATGTTGCAGTACAATGCCCGATCTTTGTCATGCTTTAATCATGATGAGCTGGTAAACTGACAAACACGCACTCAGAGAGAGGGGCCGCTCTGTCACCATTTTTCCCAGCTGTCTCACGTCTGGCCAGCCCACGGAGAACATGTCTTACACCAAAAGACTTTGAGAGAAAATTATTATAATTTTTTTTTTCATCTTGGAACACTAAAATTGACCAAACTGTCAATTTCAGGTCCAACGGCACCGGCCTTGGTTCCCCCATCAACCTGCGACCAAGGACGAGTGCGGGCTCTGCGGATAACCACCACACCTGACTTGTGTATAAAGCCGTTGTCACACACTCAATGTCATCCTGATGTATTCTCTCAACTGGTGCATGTATTTATGTTTTAGAAATGAATTTCACAATGTACTTTTCCATCTGTTGCCAATGAATACTCAGTGAGACTGTAAATCTGTTACCTAGGACATGATCAACATTTAACTCAAAGACCTAAGTGATAGCCCACCTTAAAAAAAAAAGTACGCTGATTAGTCCTCCGCTATCCGTGAGTCAGTGGGGTTGGATTTGAGAGGAAATGCCGTTCTTTTTTCAGTTAGCACCAGAACAAGGACCCTATTTATCTTCTGTCTCTTAGGTGGGTGAAGGAGGGTGTTGAGTACTTTTAAAATGCGCACGCTTTTTCGGATTCTGGTATAGCGTTTGATTTTATCTTTCAGGGCACTGATTATTGGAAATGTGTAGAGGGGGACACAGGAAGCTGCTGGTTGTTAAAAAGAAAGTGTAGGCCTCAGTCTGAAACTGAAGTAGGCATTAGTGTTTGGCTGCAGGTAATGGAGTGGTAAAAATGTAATGTCTTTTACAGGAACAGAGCAAAAAGCCTGCGTCTGGTTTCTTTCGTGACGCGAAGGAGCCATTTCGACAGGACAAGGTTATTATTGTGAGCAAGGGCCGAACGGGTGAAGGTGGTCTTAGAGTTTAGGATGAATTTCCACGTGATTTTTTGGGTTTGAAAGCTTTGGATTTACTGGTATCTCAAAAGACTGTTAATGTAAACTCAATGAATGTCCTGCGCGATCCCAAAACCTTCTTCTTCTTCAAATAGTTCAGTCAGGCCAGTTGCAGGAAGCAGTCGAGGGGGATGGAGGATTGTTTTGCACCTTACTTAGTACACGAAGAATACATACAGAAATGCATAAAGGCCTAAGTAGGAACTTAGATTGTGAAAGGAGATTAATTTTTTTTTTTTTTTTTTTTTTTCGTTTTATTTCGTTTCCACATATGCGTGCATACTCTGTAAATTGTGTAAAATATTGTACTTGCACTAGCTTTTTTTAAAAACAGAAACTAATATAAAAAAATGCAAGAATTGAAAGTCTATTTTCTAAATGTGGTGTGTGTCTATTTGTAGGATACACTCACGTCCGTTTTCTTGGATTTTATGGTCCCTTTCTTTGATGGTGCTTGCCAGTTTTCTAGTTAGAACTTTTCATTATTCTGAATAATAAAACAATATTTGGTTCAGATTGTGAACAAATTTGTTTAAAAAGAAAAAGAAAAAAAAAAAAACAACGATCGTCTGTATACCAGTACAAGTTTGTTTCAGTATACACGTACTAATAAAATTTCAGTGCCAATAGCCAGATGTGGACTTCTTGATGTCACTGTCGAGTTCATTGCGTTTAAACACGGCTTCATTTATTACGCAGCTCATATCTCAGCTGTACATTCCTGTTTTAGGCTTTCGCTCATTTTTGTTTGCGAGACGTGTATGGCGTATTGAATGACTTTACACAATCTCGTGTTCAGTGGAGGGAAAACAAAAAAAAGGTTTACTCAAATGCAAATCTTTAAGATTCTGACATTTATCATCTGGGTGAACAGAGTTATTGTCTGGAAAACAGCTATAATTGATTAAAGAATGATGTATGGTTGTCAGGGGGTTATTTGTGTGTAAGATGGATGCACTGTGCTCAACAGACAAAATGATTGTACTGTTTACTGAATACAGTACTCAATAAAGAATGTAAAATGAGGTGGAATTGCAGCTATTTGATATCAGAGCACTATCAGAGCTAATGCTGACTCGTGATTTGGTAATAAGCACAAACCTTGAGCAGAGACTCAGGCAGGGTATATACACGGTAACTACACATTACACCAACAACTTTGACAAATACTTTTTTTTCCATTTAGTGTAAGACGTGAGAAGAATAAAGAAGGGAGAGAGCAAATCTGGTCATATAAAAGTGTCACTGTGAATGTAATCAGGGCAATTAGACCAGTTGCTCCCCGTTACTGTTCCATGTTTTTAGAAATGAAGCCTGATTAAATGAATCTGCCCTCCAAACGTACATCTTCTTGCCCCCCGTTTGGGAAATTCCCTGTTTCAGTGCTATGAAAGCCATGGTACTATTTTGGCAGCTCCTGATGGAGGCAGTAATGGAGAGTGGGTGTGAGATGTGGTGGCTGTCTTGAGTATCGGCTTCCATTAGTAGCTGGCTCATTCATTTAAATGAGTGTCAGCGAAAGACCTAATCAGATCTAATCAGACACTGAAACCCACACCACCGCGCACAGACTGAAGCTAACACAATTACCGCCTCACTCAGCACCTGCATCGCTCCTCACCCCTCTGAACACCAACCAGTGCAACCATGGCGGCGAGAGAGAAATATCACCGTACAATCATGATTAGGTTCATTATACTGCATCTCTTATTCATTAGGAATTCATCATACTGCACCACATAGCTTTACAGCAACTGTGATTTCCCATCAAAAACATAGACGTATAAATATAAATGAACTATATGCTCAAAAGTACAACTAATCATTATTACAGAGTCCACCTTTAAAAATACACCTTGATTTGGAGTTGCTTCACATCAAGCTTTCAGCTGTTCATTCATTCATTCATTCATCTCCCGCTTTATCCTCTATTAGGGTCGCGGTGGGGTTCCCCATGCCAATCCAGGGGAGAACGTCTCGGGCGCTGGGCAGATACACCCAGGACAGGACGCCAATCCATCGCTGGGCACACACTCACTCACACAGACACACTCTATATGGGGCAATTTTGAGAATTCAATTGACTTGATCCATGTTTTTGGACTGTGGGAGGAAACCGGAGAACCCGGAGGAAACCCACGCAGACACGGGGAGAACATGGAAACTCCACCCAGATGGGGATTCGAACCTGGAATCCCTAGTGCTGAGAGGCGAACGTGCTAACCACTAAGCCACCGTGCCGCCCGCTTACAGCTGTTGATTTTTTAAATGAGGTATTTCACAACATTTCTTACTGTGGAAATTCTGACTTCATACAATCGAGAGGTTTTACATTTCAGGTACCGATGCTGCACACAATAGATGTTCAGCTCATTCAGAGAGAGCAGGGTTCTGCACAGATTACTAATGTGTATCTCTTCCAAATTCTGGAGACCTGGTTTTGTGGTATGCTGGAACAGAAACAGCATATTGTATCAAATAACCACAGGATTAAAAAACATTTAATGTAATAAATAAATTTGGACACCCTGGTTTAAATTACACATGATGTTTTATGGTAACAGATCATAAATTTCACCTTTAAATATTTGACAATTTTGATGTCAATTATTTGATGGTCCAGGTAGGGATCATGTGCATCCAGGGGATATGTTTCGGGCGCTGGGCAGACACCCAGGACAGGACACCAATCTGTCGATGGGCGCACACTCACATATTATATTGGGGCAGTATAGAGCAGCCAATTCACCTTGAATTTTTTGGAACCTGAGAGCACTCTGGGACATGGGAAGAACATGGAAACTCCACCCAGATCAGGATTCGAACCTGGATCCCCAGTGCTGAGAGGAGAACATGCTAACCACTACACCACTGCAAATCAAAATACACTATAATTTTTTTAAATTATTTATAAGGATAGATAAAAAAAATATTTGTGCATACAATTTAATTACTCCTGATTTGTTAAGCTGTAACTGTGCATACAATTGTGTCCTGTTAATGATGTAACATTTGCGCTAGGGATTCCTGGTTCGACTCCCAATCTGGGTGGGGTTTCCATGTTCTCCCCGTGTCCGTGTGGATTTCCTCTGGGTTCTCCAGTTTCCCCCCACAGTCCAAAAACATGGATTCAAGGTGTATTGAATTCTCCAATTGCCCCATATAGAGTGTGTTTGTGAGAGAGTGTGTGCCCAGTGATAGATTGGCGTCTTGTCCTGGGTCTATCTGCCCAGCGCCCGAAACGTTCTCCCCTGGATGGGCAACCCGCGACCCTAATAGAGGATAAAGCAGAAGATAATGGATGGATGAATGGAAAACAAAACATTGCATTTAATCAGCGGTGCCCTGCTCTTTATTCATTCATTCATTCATTCATTCATTATCTCACGCTTTATCCTCTATTAGGGTCGCGGTGGGGTTCCACATGCCCATCCAGGGAAGAACATCTCGGCCACTGGGCAGATAGACCCAGGACAGGGTGCCAATCCATCGCTGGGCACACACTCACTCACACAAACACACTCTATATGGGGCAATTTTTGAGAATTCAATTGACTTGATCCATGTTTTTGGACTGTGGGAGGAAACCGGAGAACCCGGAGGAAACCCACGCAGACACGGGGAGAACATTGAAACTCCACCCAGATGGGGATTCGAACCTGGAATCCCTAGTGCTGAGAGGAGAACATGCTAACCACTAAGCTACCGTGCCGCCCGCTTACAGCTGTTGATTTTTTAAATGAGGTATTTCACAACATTTCTTACTGTGGAAATTCTGACTTCATACAATCGAGAGGTTTTACATTTCAGGTACCGATGCTGCACACAATAGATGTTCAGCTCATTCAGAGAGAGCAGGGCTCTGCACAGATTACTAATGTGTATCTCTTCCAAATTCTAGACACCTGGTTTTGTGGTATGCTGGAACAGAAACAGCATATTGTATCAAATAACCACAGGATTAAAAAACATTTAATGTAATAAATAAATTTGGACACCCTGGTTTAAATTACACATGATGTTTTATGGTAACAGATCATAAATTTCACCTTTAAATATTTGACAATTTTGATGTCAATTATTTGATGGTCCAGGTAGGGATCATGTGCATCCAGGGGATATGTTTCGGGCGCTGGGCAGACACCCAGGACAGGACACTAATCTGTCGATGGGCGCACACTCACATATTATATTGGGGCAGTATAGAGCAGCCAGTTCACCTTGAATTTTTTGGAACCTGAGAGCACTCTGGGACATGGGAAGAACATGGAAACTCCACCCAGATCAGGTTTCGAACCTGGATCCCCAGCGCTGAGAGGAGAACATGCTAACCACTACACCACTGCAAATCAAAATACACTATAATTTTTTTAAATTATTTATAAGGATAGATAAAAAAAATATTTTGTGCATACAATTTAATTACTCCTGATTTGTTAAGCTGTAACTGTGCATACAATTGTTTCCTGTTAACGGTGTAACATTTGCGCTAGGGATTCCCGGTTTGAATCCCAATCTGGGTGGGGTTTCCATGTTCTCCCCGTGTCCGCGTGGATTTCCTCCGGGTTCTCCGGTTTCCTCCCACAGTCCAAAAACATGGATTCAAGGAGAATTGAATTCTCCAATTGCCCCATATAGAGTGTGTCTGTGAGTGAGTGTGTGCCCAGCGATAGATTGGTGTCCTGTCCTGGGTGTATCTGCCCAGTGCCTGAAACGTTCTCCCCTGGATGGGCAACCTGCGACCCTAGTAGAGGATAAAGCGGGAGATAATGGATGGATGAATGGAAAACAAAACATTGCATTTAATCAGCGGTGCCCTGCTCTTTATTCATTCATTCATTCATTCATTATCTCCCACTTTATCCTCTATTAGGGTCGCGGTGGGGTTCCCCATGCCCATCCAGGGGAGAATATCTCGGGCGCTGGGCAGATACACCCAGGACAGGGCGCCAATCCATCGTTGGGCACACACTCACTCACACAAACACACTCTATATGGGGCAATTTTTGAGAATTCAATTGACTTGATCCATGTTTTTGGACTGTGGGAGGAAACCGGAGAACCCGGAGGAAACCTGCTCTTTATATAAGACCATATTATTTGTGTGTATTTAGGTGTGACATTAAAACTTCAAAATGATGCACGAAATGTTACATTCATTTGGACAACTTTATTTCCATTAGTTTCACTGCGACACATTGGACATAAAAGTGCATGTTTTCTGACCTGAATCTGAATAGTGCACAATGCACTATTTTACATTCCTCATGTCTGAATCTGCCAGAAACCTGTGAACATTCCATACGCTCATACAGAATGCTGAGCACTGAGCATTGCACCAGAGAAGTGATGAGATGAACCATTTCAAATCAGCCAGACTGACCTACAGTAGAACCCAGAGTCTTTTTACAATCAAGTAGCCTACATGCATCTCGCGTCGTCATTTTTATTTAAATTATGCAAATCGTTTGTAGTGTTAAACCACATTTAACCACATTTTACACTTGTGTAATTACATGGCATTGTTTCAATAGGAACATTAAGAACACCTGTCATTCAGTATTACTATTCCATCTCATTAAAACAGCAGGTGACACAATGAACCCATAATCATTCATTCATTTTCTGCTTTTGTGTATTACGCTTATTACGTTAGAACATTTGCCTGAGATTTCCAGAGAGCCGAAAGATTTCGGAAACGTTTTTTCACGGTTATACCTTAACTAAGACAACGAGGCAATGCATAATGAATGGCTTTTCAATAAAGGTCACTTATCTGATGGAAGAAGGAGTAATGACACATTCAGCAGAAAAGAGCACCAGCAAGACAGATGTCATGATGTTCATTTCACAAGCATACACTTAGAACCTAAAGATAACGATAATTATAATTAAAGGCTTTGTTTAGGTTCTGTGTTGGAACCTGTAGACATGCTTAGCATATAATACAGGTGATGATACATGTTGGTATATTAATTAAGATGAATTTCTATTTATATTAAAGCAACTATGCAGATTGCATTCAATATTGTAATTGAAATCACAGTTGTGTGGGTATGGGGTGTGGTAGCTCAGTGGTTAGGGTGTTGGGCTGTTAATCTGAAGGTTTTGGGATCAAATCCACTAAAAGTTACCAATGTGGCTCCTTGAGCAAGACCCTTAACCCTCATTGCTCTAGGGGGCGCTGTATCAACCCTGTGTTCTGACCCCAACCAAGATGGGATACTTGTAAATCACTTTGGATAAACGTGTCTGCTAAACGTCCAAATGTATAGAAATGTAAAATAATTACTTGGAATCTCTTTTATCTGCTGTTTTTTTTTGGTGCTAAAGCATCAGAATATTTCACGAACAAACTCACATGTACCAGGAGAACCAAAGAACAGTCCATAGACCTCATGCTGGCCTACATCCATATTGCATAGCTTGAATGAATTGATTTCCCAACAAGGTGATTTTTTTTAAGGCCCTTTTTAACCTTTTAGATTAATATACGGCTTCATTGCTGTCACACCCACTATGTTTGGCGAGCTTATAAGCTTATAGTAGCAGCAGGCTGAATCATGCTCCCTCTCTGAATGAACCATTTTCTCAAGAAAACAATGTGTAACTGTGCACCTCTGTTCCTGAGAGAAGAAAAAAAAAAAACAATTCCAGCAATGTATTGATATGAACTCTTCCTGTACTTCTTGACATGCTCGGATACGGTAAGCCTTACTGCCAGTATGAGGTACTACAGGTTATATGTTTGGTTTTTTTTGTTGTTTTTTTTTTTTTAGATCAATGCAACATAGGGGCTAAGGTTTGTCCTTTGTTGTGTGTGTTATGTAGTATGCACCTTAAAGCAACCTTGTACGAGTTGGCTGCACCATATGGCTTTAGGAGAACAGTTGGCTGGACTGCTGTGTGACTCTGATGAACGTGGTCCTGCGGCTGAGCTCTTTCAGCTTGGCTGCTCCTACGTACGTGCAGGTGGAGCGCAAGCCTCCTAGGACGTCTCTGATGGTGTCCTCAACATCACCTTTATAGGGCACCTGCACTGTTCTGCCCTCAGATGCCCTACAGAATCAGGACGCACACAAAATTAACAATGGTTTAACGGGAGGTAAAACGATATATAGTTTGATTTTAAAGACTTAAATGCAGATATGGCCGTTACTAAGTGATGACTATAAATTGTCAGGAAGCTATCCAATATTATATATATATATATATATATATATATATATATATATATATATATATATATATATATATATATATATATATATATATATATATATATAGATAGATAGATAGATAGATAGATAGATAGATAGATAGATAGATAGATAGATAGATAGATAGATAGATAGATAATTACACACACACAGTTTAAAACTAATATTAAGATAAAGATATAAAGATATGCTTTCTAACATGTACTATAAGAAGTTTAGGAACTAATTAAAATTTCTAAAAAATTATCACATATATATATATATATATATATATATATATATATATATATATATATATATATATATATATATATATATATATATATATATGTGTGTGTGTGTGTGTGTGTGTGTGTGTGTGTGTGTGTGTCTGTGTGTCTGTGTGAGTGAGTGTGTGTCCAGCGAAGGATTGGCGCCCTGTCCTGGATCTATCTGCCCAGCGCCCGAGGCGTTCTCCCCCTGGATGGGCATGGGGAACCCCACCGCGACCCTAATAGAGGATAAAAGCAGGAGATAATATATATATATATATATATATATATATATATATATATATATATATCATATATATATATATATATATATATATATATATATAGTTTTTTTTTTTAGGGTTTTTTTTACAAGCAAAGCGAAAGTCTGTGTGTATTTTCTCTACAAATCGACACCATTCCTTTAATTACCACGACATTTGACATACTTACTATTTAGGACCCTATGGAGGTTTATATACTCTTTACAAAAACTCTAAGAAGCAGCTCTACACCACCTCTACGAGGTTCGTAGAGGCAGCAACAACGGTGATTGGTGGAGAGAGTGGTTCGGGGAAACTTATATTAAGGTAATGGGGAAGTTGTTCTGTTTGGAAAATTTTTCTCTCAGTTACACTAAGTAAGTTTCTTTCACAATTTAGCAAATTTTGGTTCTTCAGAAACCAAAAGCAAAGACAAGTCAGCAAGGCTCACCTGTACTCTGCCACACCACCAACATATTTCTTCATGGCTGTGTCTGAGCTCATGCCATAAAACATCTTAAACTTCTTCCCATCCTTCTCAATGACTTCTCCAGCGCACTGGTCATGTCCCGCTAGCATTCCTCCCAGCATGACGAAATCAGCCCCGGCACCTTTACAATTACAAAATCAGAATTACTGTTGATACAGTCAGACCATTTACAAAAAATAAAGGGTAAAACATATTAACAATAAGCACTTCTTTAAAAATAAAAAGCAATATACTCAAATTTAAAGCACTAAATTTTAAATACAACAGTAATGAAGTAAAGTGAAAGTGACTGAGGGAAAAAAAAGAAATATGGAAATATAAATATGCCCTAAGCTATTAGGTCATCTGCTTAATATACATAATACTTTGTTCACACCCAAACTGGACTTTACACAGCACCTCTCACTAACCATAGAGTAGTTTCTTACATTTTAAGCACAAATACAGCTTATCATAATAATAATAATAATTTGTACGTGATAAACAAAAGGTTTAAGATGCAAATAAACAGCATTAAAACACATATATCTCATTAATAATTCAATGCACCTATAAAAGTGGGGTTAAATTGAAATGCAGTGTTTCAAACCCAATCTGTCACCTGTACCACACTACCTGTTGTGTCTAAATACAACAGATTTTTTTTTAAAACTATTTTTTATATATTCTATATTTTTTAACCTTTTACTTTTTAATGTTTTTTAACATATTAGAAAAAAAAAGATTCTGTCCCAGCATGTTATTTACATATTATTAATAGATGTGGGTAATGTGTGGGTAACTGTTCCAGTATTTTTTTTTTATTATTATTTTCTAATCTGTTTTCTAATTTGGTGCCAGCAGTCTTACAGTAAAAGCTGGAAAGCTTATAGACGGATTGTGAGTTCATTATAACAGGGTGGACACATTCTCTCTCTCTCTTTCTCACACACACACACACACACACACAGCACACACACACACACACACACACACACACACACACACACACACACACACACACACACATTACCATTGGATGATTCAGTATCAGCAATTTACCGACTAGCATTTTTGTGGTCTATGAAATCAGGACTTCATAGAGGAAACATATGCTTAAATAAAGAGAACATGCAAACTCCAGAAAAAACTAAGTGTGTCTGGTTGAGCAAATTAAATTTCCCCTCTACAAAGGAAGATGTTGGTCAATGGCGCTACCAATCAAATGGCTTGTATTTGATATATAATAAACTATGCATATGTACAAATGGATGTGTGTTGGTTGGTATATTTTTGTAAACCTGAACCGTTAAGCAGAACTTACCGAAGGCTTTGGCAACATCACCTGGACAGCTGCAACCTCCATCCTGTAAAAGTAAGAGTAACTTAATATACAGATCCAGTTTCTTCTAAGTAAGTGAGTTATTTAAAATTAAAAAAAAATAAAATATGTTATTTAAAAAAAAAAACATAAGAATGTGTCCCACTGTTCAAACAGCATGACTCACAAAACACAGCAGTTGCTGCCATCTTATGATTAAACAACGTAAGTACAGTCACTTTTAAAGGCACTTACAGAGATGATGTGGCCCTTCAGGCCATGAGCCGAGTCTGCACATTCGATAACTGCACTTAACTGGGGGTAACCCACTCCAGTCTTGATGCGGGTGGTGCATACAGATCCTGTATATACAATAACAACATGTTTATTTTTATAAATATCATTTTTATAATGTTGTCCTTAACCAGTGTATGAATGTATGTATTGTACTGTTTATAAAGTGATGGGACGAAAAAAGGCATAACACTGAGAAATGCACCAAGAACTATGAAGATGCACTACAAATATACACATACATACAGTACCAGTCTAAAGCACGCCCCCTACCTGCTTCATTCTTTATTTCCTCCACTTATCATACAGATTGCCTTTGTAGTTCTACAATTCCAGACTGTAGTCCATCTGTGTTCTTTGTTGTGGTTAGTCCCTATTGGTTCTCTGTTCTCTGTTGGTCAGCAGCATCACAGAACAGGTATCATTTGGGTGGTGGATTGTTTCTTGTCAGTTCTGAAGTGACACTGATGTGGTGAGGGGGTTCTAGTGCAGCAGTGCTGCTGGAGTTTCAGTTCTCCACCTCAGTGACACTGCTGGGATAGGAATAATACCCCCACCAAATAACCCCTGCTCTGTGGTGCCACTATTGGGGTCCTGACCTTTAGAACAGAGTAAAGGGAACGTACACAGTATGTATTGTAGAACACAAACAGATGAACTACAGTCTGGAATTGTAGAACTACAAAGTCCATCTTTACCGGAAGTGGAACTGAGAACATGGACAATAAGGGGAGCAAAAAGGTTACTGTTGAAATTACTGTTGGTCGGCAGTGAAAAGTTTTAGATGGAACATTGGTCATGGGGTCATATGGTTTATCTTCAAAGTAGATCATAAGGAGAACATGTCTTAAGATGCTGCTGGAATGTGCAGGTGCCTTAGAAGCACAGCAAGGGTCTGACATTTGTTTGAATTTGACATTAAAATGAGCCAACTCCCACTAAAGGCAGTCAGTGAATCAGATTTGCTTATTGATAACAGATATCTGAAAAATCTAAATAGTTTGTAAAATATAATAAAAACAAGAACCCTTAAATCCCTATTCAAAAAGATGACACATATATACACTTACACTCTAAAACAGCCATGTTCACCCCTGTGTTATATAATCTTTTGTTTTGATTACATTTTTAATTCTGTGGAATTGGTAGCTCAGTGGTTAGGGCGTTGGGCTTTCAATCTGAAGGTTGAGGGTTCAAATCCCAGCTCCACTGAAGTTACCAATGTGGGTCCTTGAGCAAGACCCTTAACCCTCTTTGCTCCAGGGATGTTGTGATTAACCCTGTGCTCACCTTGTAAGTCGCTTTGGATAAAAGCGTCCAATAAATGACCAAATGTAAATGCAAATGTTATAGACCAGGTGATACTAATTTGTAAATGGAACTTTAACTTATTTATAACACTCAAGTTTTTAAGTTGTCCTTGAGTTTTTTAAGTTGTTACTTATGCCTGACTTTACTCTGATGTGATGCACTATACATTTTTAATAAGATAACAGGTCGGCCAGTCAAACACATGGACACTTCATAATGCTGCCAAGGCAGTGAACACACACACACACACACACACACACACACACACACACACACACACACACACACACACACACACACACACACACACACACACACACACACACACACACACACACACACACACACACACACACACACACACACACACACACACACACACACACACCATGCCTGGCCTTGTTTTACTGAAATAACCTTGGACGACCTGAGCATCACGTTTCTGAGAGCATGTTCTTCTAAAATCCCTGGTTGTATCATCCCATCAAACACATCTGAACAATGCAAAACAATGCAATGCAATGCAAAACCCTGTCTACACGTACTTATCCCCAATTGCTGGCTTTTGCACCTATTGTAGACTTAAAATAATTTCATCATGGTGGTCCCTTTCATCTTTACAATTCATCTGTTTCAAAAATCCTAAAAGCTGAAGCATTAACTCATATGACAAAAGCAGATGGTTGAATGGTTTGATTTTTCATAAAACACTCTCAGGTTGCATTTCTTCCTGCAGTGGCAGTCCATGTGATGAAAGATTTTTCTGATTCTATATTTATCGCAGTAATGTGGATACTTTTGTTCTGTCCTCTGAGGGATCAAAGGCCACTCACAGATGTTTCCGGCTCTGTCATGCATTGGCAAATATTTCCTGAATTGCTTGCCAATAGTGAGTACAGTAAATGAGACCTATATTGTCACCTTGAACTATTGTCACTGCACTATGAATTCGAACTTTGTAATAAGACTCTCATAATATAACACTAAAAGAACATGTTAACATCACTGTGTTTACAACTATATAGCCTTTGCTATATATATATATATATATATATATATATATATATATATATATATATATATATACACACACACACACACACACACACACACACACACACACACACACACACACACACACACACACACACACTCTGATAAAAATAATAACCTAACCACTACTACTATACACTGTCCGATATTGTTTAATCTATTGTAGTTCTCGTATTCTATAATTTATTAATATTTTTATTTGTATATTAATTTTTTTATCTTGTATCCTATATTTAGGGTTTTTTCTTTTTTTTTTTGTGTGTGTGTGTGTGTGTGTGTGTGTGTGTGTGTGTGTGTGTATGTGTGTGTGTGTGTGTATTGTCTGTCTCTCTGTGCATCTCGTCTGTTTTGTCTGTCTTCACATTAGTTACACACTTTACATGTAAATCACAGAATTATGTCTCTTCTGTTTAAGTTTAGAAGGTCTATAATTGTCTTTATATCTAAACCACATCTTTAATTACGCATCATTCATTACATGTTTGACACGTAAGCTCTGGTATGTAAAGGACCATTTTTTAAAAGGATATTCATATTCATTCTGAATGTGAAGCAGAGTGCGCACCTGGTCCGATTCCCACTTTGATAATATCAGCTCCAGACAGAATGAGCTCCTCTACCATCTCGCCCGTCACCACGTTTCCAGCCTTTTCCATACACACAAAAGTAGCAGAAACTTGGGATTTGAGCAGAACAGAGCAACAGGTGGACGTTATTTCATGTCAGGGAGGGAAATATTTGGCTCTCTTACCATGATAGTGTGGTTGGAAAACTTTTCCCGGACTGTTTTGACAAACTCCACGAAGTGCTCTGAATATCCGTTGGCTACATCCAGGCAGATGTACTTAATGAGCGGAATGGTTTGCAGAATGTCGCACAGTTTCTCCAGATCTGCCTTTCCACTCCCTGAGCTGGCAGCAACATGCTAAGGTGAGAATAAAAATGCAACAGATTTCATTTGGACCAGGAAAATTTTGATGAAGGACACATAGCACACTGAGAATAAATAATAATGCAAGGGGTTTTGTCCTTCATTTAATCTACCACAGCTGAGTGGATTAGCTTGTACCAGTACCAGTACCAATACCAATATCAGTAGCAGTAGCAGTGAACCTTAAACATTGTTACAATAATTCAGTACATTATCCACGATGTTAACACTTAAATGGAATGATGTTAAACATGAATGTCTGGTTTTTAGAGTCCTGAAAGCCAGGATTTGTGCACAAGACAGAATGTACTGAGGGTAGCACATCACTGTTACATTAACCTTTACCATAATCTATAACTATGTAATAAACTATTACTAATAGTAATAAACTATTACTATGACCATACAACATGATTTCATGACTTTAAAATCAATTTACATTCTAAATTTACACAAAGTCTCCACATGTGAGTCTGTAAACATGTACACCCCAAAGTCTCATTCATTATCTCCCGCTTTATCCTGTTAGGGTCGCGGTGGGGTTCCCCATGCCCATCATGTATTAGGGACAGGGCGCCACCACACACACTCACTGTCTAAATTTTGATTTAAATATCCATATTTGGGAGGAGAAAACTGTAAAAAATCCCTAGCGCTGCCATTTGCCCTCCCCTCCGGGGATTAATAAAGTATTCTGATTCTGGTATACATGTTTATACGCAAGCACAGTTGTGAGCCAATAACAGATTTTGTATTACAGATTTTAATTGAAACGTTTTTCCCTAAGGGAAGAAAAAGGTGTTACGACTATATATATATATATATATATATATATATATATATATATATATATATATATATATATATATCATTCATTCATTATTATCTCCCCGCTTTATCCTCTATTAGGGTCGCGGTGGGGTTCCCCATGCCCATCCAGGGGAGAGCGTCTCGGGCGCTGGGCACATAGACCCAGGACAGGGCGCCAATCCGTCGCTGGGCACACACTCACTCACACAGACACACTCTATATGGGGCAATTTTTGAGAATTCAATTGACTTGATCCATGTTTTTGGACTGTGGGAGGAAACCGGAGAACCCGGAGGAAACCCACGCAGACACAGGGAGAACATGGAAACTCCGCCCAGATGGGGATTCGAACCGGGAATCCCTAGCGCTGAGAGGCGAACGTGCTAACCACTAAGCCACCGTGCCGCCCATTATATATATATATATATATATATATATATATATATATATATATATATATATATATATATATATATATATATATATATATATATATATATATATATATATATATACTGTATATATATACATGCATTCTGTACTCAGAGATAATATTTTGAAAGTGTATTTGCTCACACAGTATGGGATCTCATCTTCCTCCCTTATCACTCGGAATGGAAAATAATCCTTTGATGTAAAACCTAAACAGTCTCAAATGTTCTTCCTTATTTGTAGTTACCTCTAAACATTCTGGATGTTTGGCTGCGAATTCCTTCCACTCCTCTAGAGAGTAGTGTTTGTGGATGGCAGTGAAGAGTGTGTGCTGAAAGAAAAAAAAAAAAAAAATAATAAGTAAAGATGCAGATATAATACATTAGATATCATTAAATATTTTGTAAATGTTTAAAAATCAATCCTTTTTAAATTCAACATTGGTGGAATACTTACTGGCTATTAGAGACAATAATTTTCACACACCTTAATGTGCTGTGCTGTTCAACACGAGTTTCTTGAGCCAAGTTTCTGTTTATCCTAAAGCTATATGTCAGGTGTAGTGCTGACAGATTAAGGGAAAATTTGCAAGCGTACTGGTAATGTACAAACCTGACAAATACATAACAACTTTCAAATAGACTAATGCCAAATATATACAATAATAACGACAATCCCAAGTGCATATTTATTTCTCGCATATCTCAAACACCTCTCACATCTGGTACAAACACTGATTTGGACAAAATCACTGAGACACTTTACCTATCCACCACATCACTTTAGTAGATGTTCTTAAATGATAACATTTATCACTTTACATCGTGCTTACTTCTGTATATGTATATTTTGTGAAGATTATATGTATATTGGGCAGCATGGTGGCTTAGTGGTTAGCACGTTCGCCTCTCAGCGCTAGGGATTCCCGGTTCGAATCCCCATCTGGGTGGAGTTTCCATGTTCTCCCCGTGTCCACGTGGGTTTCCTCCGGGTTCTCCGGTTTCCTCCCACAGTCCAAAAACATGAATCAAGTCAATTGAATTCTCAAAATTGCCCCATATAGAGTGTGAGTGAGTGAGTGAGTGAGTGAGTGTGTGCCCAGCAATGGATTGGCGCCCTGTCCTGGGTCTATCTGGCCAGCGCCCGAGATGCTCTCCCCTGGATGGGCATGGGGAACCCCACCGCGACCCTAATAGAGGATAAAGCGGGAGCTAATGAATTAATGAATATATGAATATTTTTGTTTAAATTTATGAATATTTAAAATTCCTTACTGTGGAGTGAAAAGTCACCAAAAGAATTTAAAAGCACACATCTTGACTAGTGTAAATGACAAATAAAATTGAAACTATATTGAAATAATAGTCACATTATTTTCAGGGGTACCATCATAATTCTGTTAAAGCATGGTTGAAAAGCAATGTCTGACTTTCATAGAATTTTTATCTATTATTACTTTTATCAGATTAAAGTTATTACTGTTACCATTGTGGGTTTTTCTGTCATTAACCAAGGGGTACCAACAATTTTGTCCACGTGTGTATATATATAGTGTCATGTATAATTATGCCTGTATGAAAAGTAATAAATGTGTTCTTACATGACAAAATTCATTCTTGCTTTATATCCTCACCTTACTCATCACCTTGGCCATTTCAAATGTGCCTGTGGTGTCCATATTAGCAGCGATAATCGGGATGCCATTATAAGTCTGCTTTGAGTTGCGGAATGTAAAAGTCCTCTGCAGGTCCACCTTGAGCAGAAAACAGCAACATAAGAAGTTAATAATTCATCACATTTCCAGTTTTACATTTTGCCCTAAATGAGCTAATAGGCAAATGGTATGTGGCTGCACTAGATTTACATCAGTGGGAGAAGCTGCGTGTCAAAGACATATTTTCTAAAGCTATTTTAAAGAACTATTCAAAATATGTTTACATTGACAGAATGACATAAAGTCGTCAGGCGGGGCAGTAATGTAAGTGACTGAACGCTCTTCTCTGAGAATGAGGTGTGCCTCTTACTGACTGAAGAGAGTTGATATGCACCTATGCTGCTGATTAATGAGTAGTGCACTGATGAAAGTACCCCAGGGCATTCTTCTGTGAATAATCCCAGATAACAGCGACATGCCCTGTCGTTCACTCAAGTTCCCCTACACTTTCTATTCACGTCTGTTAAATGGGTCATATCAATATAAACCTATCACATTACCGATTTAATGGAAATTCAATGTTTTTTAAAAATAGGTTCAAATGCAAATCTGATTTGCATAAAAGTTTGGTGTTTAATAACGACACAGTGGCACTTTTTTTGTGCTGAATCATTTATAGGGGCAGTTTAGTGAACCACACTGTGTCTTGTAACCTAATGCATCTTATATATCCTCAAACAGGATACTTTGTCTTATTATTCATGCTTTGAATCTGCAGCTGTTGTTGCTTTAATAAAGGTATATTTATTAGGTATTCACATAGATTATAAACACACAGACTAACGTACTGTTGTAAACAGTGATATTTAAATTAATCACAAATTTCAAATAAAAGTTGGTAAAAAATAAAATGGTTAGAAATTGGTCCAATTGGCAAACCTTAAGGAATTTTTAAACCATGCCTTTTTATCATAAAGACTCATAATGTAAATGTGAAGAAGGGACAATTATACACAAAATCAATCAATTTGATTGTAAGAACACTGGAAGAAAAAAAGAAAGGATGACTTACGAAACATTGTATGCAGTCAATTTAGTAATGAAGGTAAAAATAAAGGTCATAGTGAAGTTGCTTTATTGGCGATTAAGTGTTTGAGCTTGAGTTTGTAAGAATTTTACCTTAATAGTGGATTGATTTGGAATATTTTGGCACTAGTTAAAAAAATGGTCCTAAGACAATGTAAAAATAAAAGGATTAATGAGGGTTAGGTTTTTAAAAAGGTTTCACAGCTGTTTTCTTGTAAGGTGAAGAAAAGCTATTAACTGCAGCACCCATTCAGTTGGTTTTATAAATCACGGGTATTTAATCTAGTGGCGTGCAATTAGAACGCTCATCTGCAACACTGTCAGCTGCTGACGTCATGCCACTGTAAATATAAAGTCCTCTCATGCAGTAACAAGGAGGTTGGCGGCTTAGTGTTTAAAGTTCTCAACTGCCAAAATAAGCAGCAATAACATTAACCCTCAGTCTTTAAGACTACGTCTTTCAGGAGCAGCGTGTCAGTTAAATACTGCAGCTGGAATGTAGCTTAGGCTGGTTTCAGTGATGAACCCATTTATAAAGCTAACGATACAAATCAGGATTGTTGCATGAGTTTAGTCAACCCATAAACAGACAAACCCATTTTTTTATTAATCTGAGCAAATTCATACCCAATATTTTTTTGGTTACTTTTTTTACTTAACCAAAAGCAATTCTGTCCATATCAGCTACACCCAAACGTGTTTCTTTTATTAGAAATGATTGAGTGACCTGTGCTTACACACAGAGGCGTGTGTCCTCCACTTAACCCACTGTGCAGAACACACACATATATACACAAAGTGAAGTAAGCACACGTGCCCGGAGTGATGGGCAGCTCTGTAAACGGCACCAGGGGAGCAGTTGGGGTTAGGTGCTTTGCTCAAGGGCACTTTAGCCATAGTGCTGGGGGGGGGGGGGATGGCAGAATTTGAACCTTAAGGTCACAAGGCTGGTTTCTTAACCACAAGTCCAAGACTGCCCTATAATGTTATTATTTCATGTGTTAGTTGTACGAACAGTGAAGACTAATCAGCTAAAGGTGACTAGATTCGCATAGCTTACTTGCTAAAAATAAAGTCCTCTAAAGCAGCAGGAGTAGTGGAACGTACACTAACAGGGTTCCAAAAAAGTGGATTGGATCAGATTCTAGGACCTGAGCTAATTTAGTTCATGGGGAATAATGGAGATTGAGTTCACTATTAACTAGGGGTGAGCTGCAATATTCGCTGATTTCGACGATTCGATTCGGAGAACCGTAGTCGACTATGAACCTCATAGTCGAATGTACCATTTTGACCACATGGGGGTGTCCATGGCTGCTGCTAAGCATTAATTTTTACATGAAATGTCTTTGTTTTCGTTATATATATAGCCTTTTGTCAAATAAAATCATCCTAATTTCTGTTAATATTTTTTTTAAATGATGTGTGCGCTTTAACAATAGGCTACACATTAATAAAGCAAGCAAAATATTAAAAAAAATCTTTTTTAAAAACCATGCTTATAGCGCCATCTTGTGGTGAAATTTTAATTGATTTGACTGAGTCGACTATAGGGAAAATCTGACGAATCAGATTCGACTATGAAAATCCTTAGTTGAAGACACCCCTACTATTTACATTTTGGAACACTTTCTATTGGGTGAAAAAGTTTAAGCATGCTTTAACTTATGCATCATCTATTGCTTCTGCACTGGGTGCGAACTTAAGCATTCTGCTGCTGTGTTCTGCTTTAATATATGGTCTCAAACACTCTTCTGGTGGCTCAGAAGTAAGGGTTTGCTTTCTCAAGTTTTCCAAATTTGACAGTTTTCAAAGTTTTTACAGTTTTACAAATTTGGAAAACTTAGGAGAAAGCAAACCCTTACATTTGAGCCACCAGAAGAGTGTTTGAGACCGTAAATTAAAGCAGAACACAGCCTCAAACCCTTTTATTCTACACATGACTTACCCTAAAATTTGGGATACTTGAGGAATTTTCTTGGTACAGTTGCACATTACAGTAAACCCATTACAACATAGGGTTGTTCTCATCTATTCTTAAGATTTTTTAGGCTAAAAAGAGAAAATTACACATAATCACACCTGTACTTTTCAAATATCATCAGGTGTTTATACTGCCTTACGAAGAGACATGTAAACTAGTTTACATTGTACGTGACAATCCCAGTCAGCAGCTCTATGTACCCAACAAAAGGAAAAAATAGCTGATTGCAGTGTAGTAGATTGTGGGTGTCTGACAGTTTCTGACCCTATGACTGTGAGGGTGGCCACATTAAAGAGCAACACCTTCAGCCTGAGCTGTGTTCTTAGTGACATTCAGAACACAGGCCTATTTATAAACATGTTTGTCAACCAGCTCGGCTCATGTTGCTCTACCTCCATCAGTTCTGCTATATCTTGGTTCAGGTGTCTAAAGCTAGAATCGGGTTGCATCAACAACTTGTACTGAGAGAGATGTACAACCTGGCTGCAAATCAGCCACGATGAACCATGGTCTCAAATAGTTGCCTAAACATGGGCCTTGCTACGCGTTTAACCCTCAGCAAGGTCAGCAATGCAATTTTCGTCCCCCTCGCTTCATTGGTCATGCTGCTGGTTGCCAGACATACTGAATTCTAATGAGCGCTCCACTTTGACATAAAACAGACAGCCAACACTTGAGCTTACCTCAGACCTGCTCTTCAGGCTGCTCCTCTTTGGTCTCACCAGGACATCTTTAAAGTCCAGTTTCAGGTCGGCGTCCACCCGCGGCATGGCTGAAGGCCAGAGTGTGAATGGGATTCTTCTGAACCGGGTCGGTGCACTTGCTGTTAAACAGCTCCAAGCACCAAACCCGAATCGGCAGAAGCCCAGCGTATTTATAGGATATTAAGAGCCATCCCACCCCGGACCCCCATGACTTTATTTGGCGAGGCCCGTACACTGGATGCCGCTTCTCTGCTCCCTGCCTCTTGTGCTACTCTCGTCTTCCCCCTCCTCTATTGCACTGTGGACTGGCAGCGCATTTCCTGTCTGGGCAGCACACACACACACACACACACACTGCGGCTATGCACAATACTGCAGCACACGCAGCAGCAAAACCACCTATCCCTTTTTAACCATGCCTAGAGAATAGGGGGAAGGGCAAATTACAGAAAACAGAAGCTAAGGGAGGACAGGGTGGTAAATGATGCACTGACTTTTAAGCTTTAACAAAATATCAACACATGTCTACATCAATATGTCTAAAAGACTGTTTATTGAGGTAATAATTCAAAATATTAACTTCACCGGTGCATCATGAACATTGAACATGAGCATTGCTGAATGTCAGATTAAAATCATAAATACAGGCTAGAAAATCCCACTCATTAAAAAATTTAATAAAAAAAAAAGATCTGGAAAAAAATTGCATCAGAATGGTTCTCTTACTTGTAGATCAATTTGGATAAACGTGTCTGCTGAATGAATAAATGAAATTAAAAGTCTGGTCCACTATCGCTGTATGGGATGTCAGGCGAGAAGAAAAAAAAAACCTCTCTGTCACTGTTTTAATAAAATCTAATCTATGAGTTTTATGATTGATATTGGAGTTGGAGATTAGTTACCACAAGGTTGGCAGCTCTGGTTTTGGCAGATATTACATTTCACCCTCATTTTACATTTTAAAATATATAGAGAAAAAGTCCCAGATCTCCGTATTTCGGTAATATTACATATACAGCTTAGCTGTGTAAAATTCAGTTAGAAAAAAATAGATACAAAATCATCATTTCAGTGCAAAAAAAAAAAAAAAAAAAAAACATTCATTCAATGATCTAGACATTTATCAAAACAATTTAAAAAATCCCTTATACTCCCATTAATGCAAATTTAATTAAGGCAGCTGGTTTTTTAAAATCACCTAAGGAACTTTGAAAGCAAATATTGTTATGACACCCCATCCACCTTGATGGCCCAGGCCCCAGCAGGGGTGAAGGGCAGTTCTGGTAGAACCAAGATCAACCCAGATGTTTTCAGAGGTGCCCATTTTAGAGGGTCAGGATGGCCCAGAAGTGTCACCTGAAAAAAGTGGATGATACAGGTTTGAACAGCGTTGAGCAAAAGATTAAAGAAGTAGTTGCACACATGAATGACTTCAATACAGTAAAGTGCGTGGGATACATACCACAGTCTGATCTGTGGTTACAGGGGAGAGGAGCTGGAATGAGAACTGATTTGGGTTGGTGTGGAAGATGGCATAGACTGTAGAGCCTCTTGAAGTGTACCTGTAATGTGTAATACAATTGCACCGCATAAATATTCTTCCATTTGTCAGTTTTATTAAATATTACATAAAAAAGTAAGTTTTAAAACAGGACAAATAGCTACTAAATTATAAATATACTTAAAATGTATACGAAAATGAAGTATGTAAAACCAGTCTAGAGAAAAATTTGATAAGATAAATGTTTTTTGTTTTTTTTTAACAAATAGAAACAAACTCAATTTTAATAAAAAATAATTGCAATCATGATTCTATTTTTGTGGAAAAGAAGACTTTATATAAACTTTGTTTTAATGAGATTATAATAATCATATTGTTTCTAGTTTTCTTGTAAATGTAAATCAACAAACGGTCTATTTATATGCCGATTTAATTTAAACAACTTCAGTAAAATTATTAAAAGCTGATGTTGAATTAGTGCCTGGCTCTAAATCTTTATTTTAATTCATCTTTAATGTGTCCAATAAAGCTGAGTTCAGGGTTCTGTATGGGCCAGTTAAGTTGCACTGGGACACAGTCATAATGGAACACTAATCAGCCATCTACCGAATAGGTTTAACAAGTTTGGTAGCATAGAACTGTGCAAAATGCATAGAAAGGCAATTAATCTGAAATAACTGTTGTAGTGAATAAAACTGATTCAGAGGTAGGTCCTAAAACATTCGTGCATATAGTATACACATGGATCACTTAATTTTGTTTTGTGGTGTAAATTGTGAATATAACTGGATAGTGTATTAATACTTATTTTATTTGATTTTTTTGCTTTAGCATGCTAGTTGTTGTCCTTTAATCCTGCCTCCATACAGGGGTCATAGAGTTTACTGTGATGGCAGTGGCGCAGCGAATTTGGACAGTGGAGAGAAAGAGACTCCTATTGTACCTTTCAACTTGGTACACTCTCAAAAACAATACTCTTTTACCAAACAATTAAAAAATAAGACAACTTACCAGACCGGCACAGTGGCATTCTCAGTCTGAATTCTCCAGATTGTGGTGTTATATATGGCTTCACCATTAACTTTCAACCACATCCCGATTTGTCTGAGGCGCTCCTCAAAAATGGTTGGGATCATTCCATCTGACGTAGGGCCAATATTTAACAGATAGTTTCCACCAAAAGACACAGTATAGACAAAGTCCTGCCACAAAAAAACCTTAGTGTTACATATATATATATATATATATATATATATATATATATATATATATATATATATATATATATATATATAAAAAACATACACAAATTACAGACCCATTTTTTACCTTAATAATGGTGGGTAAGTCCAATAATTCTTTCTCCCTCATGTTCCTACGGTAACCCCAAGAATGCGTGTCTATAGAATTGCATTTTTCCCACTTGTGATCAGGCATTGAAGACGGCGTGAACTTGTCTCTGCAGTTGTAGTAACCACCATGTTTACAATAGGTTCCATTTCCCCATCTGTCATTTACCACGATTATATCCTGAAGAAAAAAAAACAAGTGGAAAGGGTGTATTTGATGCAAATCAATTGCAGAATTATTATTATTTTTTTAACATAACTGAAAATTACATTTACTGTATATAAAAATGGCTTAATTTGGTATTGATTTCTATTTTAGTTTGTTAGTTAAGCAACATCAAAGCTAGTATTTTATTTATCTGGGTCACCAGTACATGGAGCGGCTCCTATTTGTATAGATTGAGAATTTGCAACCACCAAGACATTCTGTGGAAAAGACTCCTAATAGTTATCTCTCTACTTTGGGTTGTGGATTCATTTATGTTTTAATAAAGGATTATTTAAATGCCAGCGGTGAGATGACAAATAATGATCCGCTGTGGCAACCCCAAAAGGGAACAGCCGAAAGAAGAGGTTTTATCAACACGCAAACACAATAAACAAAAGGAACATCACAGTGATTCATGTCTAAACCTTTAAATCAAAATCAGTAATAAATGTTAGAGGAAGAAGAAGAAGAAAGGTTTTCAAAGGGACTTATTCATCTCTGAACAGTAGATAATGAGATCATGATATTAATTTGAATTTATACATTAGTTGGATTATATTTATATTTGGTAATTTAGCAAACACTTCAATGGACACCCTAACCACTAAGGCACACCCACTTTTATTATTATATTATAAAAGGATTATAAATATAATTGACATAACTGATAAGAGTTAATTTACTCTACACAGAATAGAACAGATGCATTCGGGCACTTATTCGTTTTTAGTTTATTTATCATTATTTATTATTATTAAGATCATTATATGACAATCAGCCAACCTTTACTGGACTGTCATTGTAAAGCCAGGCGAGAAATTCTGTAGAGTTCCAGTAAGTATCTGGAGCTTCCCAGTCTCCATCTGACCAAATCAAATCTGGTGTGAATCTAAAAATAACCAACAAAAAAATCAAATACGTATATAAAATAAAACAACAAGTAACTCACGATACTGCAATGCAGTGTGTATTCATACGCGTGATAATTTCTGACCTGTTGACCAGGTCATAACGCTCCGGCAAGGCTTTGGTGTAAACATATTCTTGTGTCTTAAATCCAGACTGTTTGTCCTTTTGGTACAGGGGATTGAACCATTCATAGAGGGAGTGGTAGATGCCGAAATGCAAATTCCTACACAGTGTAGACAAAGATGAATATCACTCAAAAAAACTGCATTGAACATTGTTAAGAGAACACAATCCATTAACCTCTTTAGAATGGCGGCCCTTATATCTGTCACAAGGTCTCTGTGAGGCCCGTTTTCAACCGAGTTCCAGTTCCAGGATGTCGGGGACTTCCAGTTAGTGAAACCCTCATGGTGCTTCGTGGTGAAAACAACATACCTGTGTACACACACACACACACACACACACACACACACACACACACACAATAAGAAAAACAGAACATGCTACACCCTACGAGTTTCATAACTATTTCAAACAAAAGACCTTCAAAAGAACTTCAAATATTCACATCACATGAGACATTTGTGGAGTGAAAACAATAAAGACTCTTAAATGAAAACACAAAGACAAAAAAAAAAAAAACAAACAGTTAATAAAACACACTACCAACTCAACAGCACTTCATCCTCTGGAAAACTTCATTCTGTGGTTCTAAACAAGTCGATCAACAGTCCTTAACAAAATTAAACAACTTTTCAGCTCTAAAGAAAAGACAGAAGAGACAAACCCTACAAAACAAACACCAACCAAAAGAGGCTGCAGCAACAACAAGCATAACAAAGAAAGAGACCAACAACCTGGTCTTATCACTGCTTCTCAGGATTTATTTGGTTATTAAAAACAAGAAATGAGCAACCAGTTATTTACTTTTAATTACTTTAAGACCCATGCACCAATATTTATACTCATGAGGGATTTGAGTCTGATCAAAACTGAGAGAGGTGAACAATGAATTTTTATTACATTTTTCTTCCAAAAAACAAAGCAAACCTTTTTGTTCTGGACTTTAGGAATCAACACAATGTTTTTACTCGGTTCTTTAAGTCACCCTTTCACACCTCCACCCTCTGCACCAGACCACCAGAGCAGATATTACTTTGGGTGGTGGATCATTCTATGCTCTGCAATAATACGGTTTGTGACCATCGTGTTGCTGTGAGTGAATCGGGGGGTGATGCTGGATTTTTTTTAACATCTCAGTATTTCTCCTCAGTCCAGCAGAGAGCACAAACACCCTGCAGGCTGCATTCTGTGCGCACCGTTGAAGGAATAGAGGGCGAGTACACGGACCGAGGAATGTCTAATCTGTCTGATTTTACCTTTACAGGGTGGAGCAATCAAGTAGACGTGAAAGAACTGTGTGAACAGTTTAAAAATTACAGTGCAACACAATTCAATTCACATCAGACTTATTGCAGAGCTGAAAATTTGCAGAGCCACCCAAATAATAATAATACTAATCTGTGTGTGTGTGTGTGTGGGGGGGGGGGGGGGGGGGGGGGGCACGGTGGCTTAGTGGTTAGCACGTTCACCTCTCAGCGCTAGGGATTCCCGGTTCGAATCCCATCTGGGTGGAGTTTCCATGTTCTCCCCGTGTCCGTGTGGGTCTCCTCCGGGTTCTCCGGTTTCCGCCCACAGTCAGTCCAAAAACATGGATCAAGTCAATTGAGTTTTCCAAATTGCCCCATATAGAGTGTGAATGTCTGTGTGAGTGTGTGCCCAGCTATAGATTGGCGCCCTGTCCTGGGTGTATCTGCCCAGCACCCTAGACGTTCTCCACTGGATGAAATCTGTGGGGGTCCAACAAAGCATGCAGAAACACAGATGGACTACAGTGTGTAACCTTGACAAAGTGCAACAAAGTAGAGCCGATTAAATAAAATGGGGATGTGAAAGTCGTGGCTCTGTGTGTTTAATATTAATGCACAATTTATTTTTAACTTGCTATATTCAACTTTCAACATTGTAAAAATAATCATGCTAATAACAATTATAAAGAAAAATGTTGTAAATAATAAGTTCGGAATGTCATGCCTCACAATAAACGTACATTTTTAAAGCCTGAGAGTTGCCACTATGTTAGTTCAATTTAGTTTAAAGAGTTCACTCACTTTGCTCCGGAGGCCTCGAACACCTCTGCCCACTCGTCCGGGTCAAAGAACTGGGCATTGAACTGGGGGGCGAATTCGGGGTAAGTAAAGCCGGGAGGGTAGTTCTTGGCCATAAACCAAACGTAGTCGCCTTCTTAGCGCCCCGCCAGTTCCACCAGAACCACTCACTCCCGAAGGCGGGCACCGAAAACACCCCCCAGTGCACGAACAGGCCGAACTTCACCTCGTCGTACCATTTGGGCAGCGGCCTCGAGTCCAGACTCTTCCAGTCGGGAGTGTAGCGAGCCGGGGCGACCAGCGCGCAGCACGAAGCCCAGACGCTCAGCAGCAGAACCCGCAGCATCGCGACTCACAGCCGAACACTGCGGAGCGGAGCGGTCAGCTGATCCGCCGTCGACTGAGAGCCCGAACTGAGCCCGAACTGAGCCGAACAGCGCCGAACAGAGCCGAACTGAGCCGAACTGAGCCGAACTGAGCCGAACTGAGCCGAACACGACCCGAACACGACCCGAATAGAGCCGAACTGAGCCGAACACTCGTTCCCGTCGACGATCAGGATCCGCAGGTTCAGCGACTCCGCGCGTCTTCCGCCTTTTGATCATATGACTGAAGTTCGGAGCGGGTCACGTGCATCCTTTGTGAACATTCGGCGCGTCAGGAAGGCGCAGCATTTAAAACATTCATTTTCATTCATTCATTCATTATCTCCGGCTTTATCCTCTATTAGGGTCGCGGTGGGGTTCCCCATGCCCATCCAGGGGAGAACGTCTCGGGCGCTGGGCAGATAGACCCAGGACAGGGCGCCAATCCATCGCTGGGCACACACTCACTCACACAGACACACTCTATATGGGGCAATTTGGAGAATTCAATTGACTTGATCCATGTTTTTGGACTGTGGGAGGAAACCGGAGAACCCGGAGGAAACTCTCTCTCTCACACACACACACACACACACACACACACACACACACTATGGAGCAATTTTCATTCATTCATTATCTCCCGCTTTATCCTCTATTAGGGTCACGATGGGGTTCCCCATGCCCATCCAGGGGAGAACGTCTCGGGCGCTGGGCAGACACACCCAGGATATGGCGCCAATCCATCGCTGGGCACACACTCACTCACTCATACACACTCTATATGGGGCAATTTGGAGAACTCAATTGACTTGATCCATGTTTTTGGACTGTGGGAGGAAACTGGAGAACCCGGAGGAAACCCACGCGGACACGGGGAGAACATGGAAACTCCACCCAGATGGGGATTCGATCCGGGAATCCCTAGCGCTGAGAGGCGAATGTGCCAACCACTAAACCACCGTGCCGCCCTTGGGGCAATTTAGAGCATTCAATTTACATTCACATACATTTGGTCATTTATTGGACGCTTTTATCCAAAGCGACTTACAAGGTGAGCACAGGGTTCATCACAACATCTCTGCAGCAATGAGGGTTAAGGGTTTTGCTCAAGGAGCCACATTGGTAACTTCAGTGGACCTGAGATTTGAACCCCCAACCTTCAGATTGACAGCCCAACACCCTGACCACTGAGCTACCACGCAATTTACCTTAAAGCCATATTTTTTCACAGTGTTTTTCAAACACACTCTATATGGGGCAATTTGCAGAACTCAATTGACTTGATCCATGTTTTTGGACTGTGGGAGGAAACCGGAGAACCCGGAGGAAACCCACGCTGACATGGGGGAGAACATGGAACTCAAACCTGGATTCCCAACACTGAGAGGTAAAGGTGCTAACCACTAAGCCAGCGTGCCGCCCTTGAACGTAAAACATTCATTCATTCATTATCTCCCGCTTTATCCTCTATTAGGGTCGCGTTGGGGTTCCCCATGCCCATCCAGGGGAGAACGTCTCGGGCGCTGGGCAGATAGACCCAGGACAGGGCGCCAATCCATCGCTGGGCACGCACTCACTCACTCACTCACTCAAACACACTCTATATGGGGCAATTTAGAGAACTCAATTAACTTGATCCATGTTTTTGGACTGTGGGAGGAAACCGGAGAACCCGGAGGAAACCCATGCGGACACGGGGAGAACATGGAAACTCCACCCAGATGGGGATTCGAACCCGGAATCCCTAGTGCTGAGAGGCGAACGTGCTAACCACTAAACCACCGTGACGCCCTTGAACGTAAAACAAATATTCAAAAATACATTAAAACACAGTGTTTAATTTACTGTAAAACCCATAGAAACAAGTATAAACTCCATATTCAGAAAAGCTGGATCAATCCTCTACTAAGGTCGTCTGGAGGGGGCCTGTTCCCTATGCGTTGAGGGCACACACACACACACACTATGTAGGGCAATTTAGAGCATTCAATTTACCTTAAAGCCATACTACACAGTGGGGGTAACCCAGAAAACCCGGAGGAAACCCACGTTGACATGGGGAGAACATGGAAACTCAAACCTGGATCCCCAGCGCAGAGAGGCGAACGTGCTAACCACTAAGCCAGCTGCCGCCTTGAATGTAAAATAAATATATATATTCAAAAAAAAAAAAATTAAAACACTGTTTAATTTACTGTGAAAACAAGTATAAACTCCATATTCAGAAAAGCTGGACACTTTTTTGTTCATTCATTCATTATTCATTCATATACTAAGGTTCGCAGGGGTTTCTCATGCCCATGCCCTACAACAAGGCAGTTTGACTGAAACAGGTTATAAAGCTATCATTTCTCCTCTTCAACAGAAACCTGACTGTCAGCTGATAAGCATATGACCTTTCACGTGAGTTTGAAATTGAGGGAGGAACAAAGGCTGATACCACAGGGGGCGCTGTTTCACACCAGACGAGTTCGTTATGCAAATTAAGCTCCTAAACAAATGAGCTTCAGGGTTTAAGAGAGGCTGCATGTCACAGTGGATTAAATGTACAGTGTGCACACAAACTAACAACTTCTGAAAGAAATACATTAACTTAACTATATTAACCCTCTTTATCCATTACAATGAAGTCCACCACATTGCATCTAAACATTTCAAGAAATGATTGATGGAGCAATTTAACTTCTTTTTAAATATTCATTCATTATCTCCCACTTTATCCTATATTAGGGTCGCGGTGGGGTTCCCCATGCCCATCCAGGGGAAGAACGTTTCGGGCGCTGGGCAGATAGACCCAGGACAGGGCGCCAATCCATCGCTGATTTTTAAATATTTTTTAAAAATCACTTTACTGCTAAGATGAGATGTTACAGTTTGGTATCAGTTTTTAAATAACCTTCATCTAACATTTTAAGTAAGAGCTTCCAAAATGTTTGTATTAGAATGGCACACACACACACACACACAATTTCATCACCATCACCAATTTTTCATTGTGGGGATCAGGTTGTGGCAAGGACATGAAGTGCTGCAAACATGGCTAACCATTCCTTCACCAGATTCTTAATCTCTGCAGGTCAATTACAAACCATGATAATATATTTTAATCAAACTTTATACTCTACCTGACTGAGGGATTGGGACAGCAACACATTGCCTTTACAAAAAAAATATTTAATTAAACTCATCTTGCAGCAACTACAGCTTCCATCTGGACAGCCTTGGGAATTTTTTCACATTTGTGAAGTTGGACTCTGAAATTAGCTAAGATAATAGGTTCTAGATTACCTCGATATTGTACAGTATAATGGGGTTGATAGCAGGATTCTGGGGTCAGTCCAGTTTTTACTTTATAGATCTTGTTTTGTGCTCTGGGTTCCACTCGCCATGAAGAGAAAATGGCTCCCAAAGCATACACATCTGCGGCATTGGTACTTAATGAAACCTGATAAATATCGTTTACATGATGTAAAAGAAGTGACCCTGAACTGGATGGCAGACACATGAAGTGGTGAAATAATGATATACACAACTGCAGGGAAAAAATACAAAGCAGAAAATCCACTCAATAATTAATCTAGATTAAAGATCAGTATTTTGTGGCCTTAATATTGCCACAATTTATTTCTAAATACATAACATAATATTTTGACATTTTATGGTCAGAGGTGAGTGTTAAGTGTAACATATACTTAAATAAGAATTATAAAAAGTTAGAAAAGTTGCACAAAGTTGTAAACCACAAGGGCAATAACTTATAAATAACCATGATCTTTTTTGTGAGTTTTAAGATCGCTGCACTTATAATTTAAAAGTAATACAGAACGATTTGAAATGCATATTAAGAGGTGAGGCTGCTGTAAAAGGTGCCGTATGAACATCTTCAGTATAAAAGCACAGTGGTGACTGAATGCTGCGGAAACATTGAATGACACGGATGCAGTTCAGTTCTGATGTTCTCACTATCTGCATGAATCAAGGTCAGTTTTTTTACACGTTACTTCAAAACTAAACTAAATAAAAAGCAACAATAAAAAAAACCTAAAAATACTAAAAATAATAACGTGCTGTTTTTACATTCAGAAAATACCGTCGATTTAGAAACTATTGTTTTTATATTTGAGACATTTTCCTTCATTACTACCTTTGTCTAAGTGTTGGTATCAGACTAACAACGGCTTAATAAAGACAAATAACGCAAAGTCAAATCAAACACTGATCGCTGTGCTAATCCTCAGCTATAAATACATTATATATAAGCAATAATTCTTGTCCAACTGAACTGAACTGCGCTCTCCACACAAAAAAACAGCACCAGCCGTTATTTACACTCCATACTGCTGAGAGTTTATATCAAACCCAAAAACAGAAATGCTGTCATGACGGCAGATAAAAAATATACCCTAAAGAAGACTCCCACCCTCAGCAAGCTGCCTCTGGAGTTCTTTCTTATTGTCCAGCTCTCCAGTGCCGGCAGTGGGCTCCTCATCTGCATCCACCATGAATATGGGCCAATCTGAGTCAGCATTGCTCTGCTCCACACCCACAGACTGGCCACTCGGGTGTATAGATGGAGAGTCATCAGTTGTAGTGACGCAAGTGCAGCTGTCGCAAAGGCCGAATCGCTTCAGGCCCTGAGAAACCGCCCCGGAGAAGACGCGCCGGCAGCCCTTACATACAATAGGCCAAGAGGCGCGATGGACCTGTGAAAAATAGGTAGATGGAAGGATTAGGATATAAACAAGCTGCCTGCTCAGTGACAAACTGCAGCTTTACATAAAAGACCAGTGCACATGAGCTTACAGTGACTGCATGAGTGCGCAGATGCTCCTGTCGTGTGAATCGTTTACCACAGATGTCACATGGGTACGGCCTTTCTCCTGTGTGACAGCGAATGTGCCTTTTCAGAATGCCCTTCTGTTTAGTCGTGTAAGGACAGAATGGGCACTTATGTAACTTCCCTAAAAAAGAAGGAAAATGTTTACAGTGAAGGAAACACAAACATAACGGAGCTGAAACTGATGTGTACAGAGAACTGGGTCAAAATCCCTCCAAGCAGGACTAATCAATAATTACTAAAAATGTTCAAAACAGTTCTTATTAGGTACCGAGTGGAATACTTTTACCCCTCACTAAATAGAAAATCTGTTCTCTTTTTCTATGTTAATAATTTCAAATTAGGGCGGCACGGTGGCTTAGTGGTTAGCACGTTCGCCTCTCAGCACTAGGGATTCCCGGTTCGAATCCCCATCTGGGTGGAGTTTCCATGTTCTCCCCGTGTCCGCGTGGGTTTCCTCCGGGTTCTCCGGTTTCCTTCCACAGTCCAAAAACATGGATCAAGTCAATTGAATTCCCAAAATTGCCCCATATAGAGTGTGTTTGTGTGAGTGAGTGTGTGCCCAGCGATGGATTGGCGCCCTGTCCTGGGTGTATCTGCCCAGCGCCCGAGACGTTCTCCCCTGGATGGGCATGGGGAACCCCACCGCGACCCTAATAGAGGATAAAGCGGGAGATAATGAATGAATGAATGTTAAAAAATTTGCATCAAATGCTCATTCCACTTCTTTTGGCTGTTCCACTAGGGGGCGCCACTGCAACTCGTTATCCCCCAACCACCTACATCATCTTCAGCATCTTTCAGCTATTATAAAAAGTTGAATAAAAAAATTCCTTGTCTTAAAAAGTCTTATTTTGGTAAATATATATATATATATATATATATATATATATATATATATATATATATATATATATATATATATATATATATATTTAAAAATAAGACTTTTTTTTCTGTTTTATATATATATATAAAAAATAAGATATATATTATTTATATTATAAGTTATTGATAAATTACACATCATTAAAAAAGTTAATTTCAGAGGATATTGTGTAACATATGTAAAAGAACATCATTTTGTTTTACATGCTGCATCATTATTACTTAATATGCATTCCATTTCAGAATTAAAATATTTCATCTTTTCATTCATTCATTATCTCCCGCTTTATCCTCTATTAGGGTCGCGGTGGGGTTCCCCATGCCCATCCAGGGGAGAACGTCTCGGGCGCAGGGCAGATAGACCCAGGACAGGACGCCAATCCATCACTGGGCACACACTCACTCACACAGACACACTCTATATGGGGCAATTTGGAGAATTCAATTGACTTGATCCATGTTTTTGGACTGTGGGAGGAAACCGGAGAACCCGGAGGAAACCCACGCAGACACGGGGAGAACATGGAAACTCCACCCAGATGGGGATTCGAACCGGGAATCCCTAGTGCTGAGGGGCGAACGTGCTAATCACTAAACCACCGTGCTTCTATTTCATCTTCACATTTAAAAAAAAAAAAATCACCATATTGCTATTTTTTAATGAACCCTTGACCTGGGAGTTTTAGGACTACACAATTGGCAAAACATATCTGGTTCTTGACTACCTCTTTATAATCGGACTTAAATAATAAAACCTACACATGTATGTCAGAATATCGCCAGGTCTCATTCTGACAAACTGGTGCATAAAATTTCATTCATTCATTATCACCCGCTTTATCCTCTATTAGGGTCACGGTGGGGTTCCCCATGCCCATCCAGGGGAGAACGTCTCGGGCGCTGGGCAGATAGACCCAGGACAGGGCGCCAATCCATCGCTGGGCACACACTCACTCACACAGACACACTCTATATGGGACAATTTGGATAACTCAATTGACGTGATCCATGTTTTTGGACTGTGGGAGGAAACCGGAGAACCCGGAGGAACCCAACGAGGACACAGGGAGAACATGGAAACTCCACCCAGATGGGGATTCAAACCGGGAATCCCTAGTGCTGAAAGGAGAACATGCTAACCACTAAGCCACCGTGCTGCCGGCGTATAAAATTTGCTAGACTTAAAAGTGTTCCATTTTGTCTACTGTACTTACACACAGAGGTCCTCCACATTTAACTCATCTGTGCACACACATATACACACACTATGTGCCCCGAGTGGTGGGCAGCCTTCTATGCACTGCCCGGGGAGCAATTGGGGTTAGGTGCCTTGCCACAGGGCACTTCAGCCATGGTTCAGGTCACAAGGTTAGTTTCTTAAACTCAAGCCTACTGCCCCTGATCCCTTTCACTTTTTAACAAAACTGGACAAAAACATTTTGAACAAGCTTTAATTATTGCATAATTTCAACAATGAAATTAAATAAGGCTCTTGATGCTTATGTAAATATTTATTATTGAAACTGTGATTTTTCACTGCTGTTACAAAACTACTCACCTGCTTCTTCCATATACCAGTCACTTTGTATCTCCATACCGCAAGGTCCTCCATGACCCAGCACGTCGTCTCCTCGACCAATCACACCGCTGCTGTGTGCAAAGTGTGGCACAAGTTCGTCACGATGGGAGTTGCCTGTTCCACGAATAAGCACATCCACATACTGCTTCATCTGATAACTGGGATAGGACAGGGATGGTGGCGCACTGCTAGGTGCAGGACTGTTGCTGAGGGTCCTGTCTTCACCATGGGTTGGGTCTTCATAGATCACCATTTCTTTAGCTTCAAGCGAACATTCGCCTTCTTCATCCGGCTCAAATTTGATTTTGGGGTGCATCAAGTCCACGAG
>JAFMOC010000192.1:95000-97500 GCA_019802505.1 Corydoras sp. C115 | reverse complement strand
GCTTAGAATGGGGTGTCCATAGAGCTTTAGTAGGATTAATGTTTAAGTGTCTCAGTACGTAGACATGATCCTGCACTTATCATACAATAAAGAACAGATTGCATGCGTGCTTAGAAGATAAAATAAAGAAACAACTGTATTAAAGATTAAGCGTAACATTAAGGTAAACATAAACCTGGTTTTAAGAAGATTTCTTGCCTCTAAAACCCAAGAAATACATTCAGCTGTTCAGAGTTTAGCAAATTTAAACCTGCACTTGGTATTTAGACTTGGTTTTCGGTTTGTGTGGTGCACGGGCTTGTCAAAGCTACTTTAAAAACAGAGTGTCTGTAACAATAAAGGACAAAAGGTTATATTAAATGGACCCCAAACAGATCAGGGAGGGACAGTGACAGGTGTGACACAAAGCTATCTTATGTGCGGAGAGGCGAGTGTATTTCTGATCACTTTAATTTACCACATTCCCAACGCCTGCTTTTCTCTGGTCTGCTATTATCTAACTTGCTGAGCCTCTATTGATTTCTTCTCTTTATCTTTAATGCAGGATAGAAGCAGAGAAGACGGAAAGAGAGGAGGTCGAATGGAGAACCATCCCGACCGAGATGGCTGCTATTCTCCACCTTATTGCCTCCTGTCGACCATGGTTTCACATGAAGTCCGGCATGTCAGGACTGCTTTCAGCAATAAAGGCTGTGATTGACAATAAAGAGGCAAGAGCAAAGAGAGAAGATAGGCTTTCTATAGGAAACAGAGCATTGCTCAAACTAGATTATAACACCGACTTAAAACTGAGCTTATCTCAAGATCAAACTTATATATAAAACAAATAATAAAGATGTGAATGTATTTGAAGCTATTCAAATAAAAGCCTTTTAGAAAAGAAAAGGTGATGTGTCTTCATTTAAGTGTTTAAACATAAAATAATCTGTTCAATACGAATGTTTCTTGCAAATTGAGAATATTTTACGATAATAAGTGCTATAATAACTGTCTATTTCCTTTTGAAAATGAGAAATGATGTCGTCAAAGGTAGAACATTGCGAAGGAAATACAACCCAGTTAAATATGGCTTGCAGATGTGCACACTTCAAGGTGTGTGAAAAAACACCAGAAGCCGTTCTCTACATGTCAGTGGGACCCGCATGGACAGAAATATCAGGACATATCACTAATCATTGACTTCGGGTGTTTCGTTCAGTTCTGTCGTCACATGAATATAAAATCAAGCACCTAGCTCATGATTTCGGCCGATACTTCCAATTTTATCACCACCAATGATAAAAAGGTCCAACAGACGCACTTGAAAATGTCTCAAGGTTTTTTCTGAGGTTTTCCAGGAAAGTGGAAGCTGTTATTGCTGCATCAGCACAACTTAAAATGGGCTGTCAAAAACCTGGTGTGTAAACTCATGCTGCAAGGTCCTCATGCTTCTACTTTTTATATAAATCATCACTTTATAATCTGGTGAAACCAAAAAAATATATAACTGGGGAAGAACGTTTTGGGTGCTGGGCAGATACACCAATGCTAACCAATCAATAATTGTGTTCCTGTACTTTTGTCCTCATTTACATTGTAGACCATTTAAGGCCTGGACAGCTGATAGTCAAAGACATATATAATTGTCAGATCATTTACTTTGCTCAATTCTCCAATCATTGTGTCTAGATTGTCTCTAGATTCTGTAGACTGTGCCCAGTGCTACAAATTTTTTCCATGGGCTCTATGTAAATAACGCTGAATTATTTTTGTTCTGTAAACATCCTTTGCTGTGTTGTGTAGCATGTCTGAGGTGTTTAGTTGACAACCTCTTAAATGCATCAATCCCACAATAATGATTTTGAAATGAGACCCAAATCATCTGTTGGAACTACAAGCTTTTAAAATAGCAACATCTAAATTTGTGGCTGAAATCACATACCGATTATTACTATAGTAATTGAGGATGGCGAGTATGTCTGAATACCCAGTAGGCATCGAGTGGTAGGTGGAAATTCTCTAAATGAATTGTATCCATCCATCTGGGTGGAGTTTCCATGTTCTCCCCATGTCTGCGTGGGTTTCCTCCGGGTTCTCCGGTTTCCTCCCACAGTCCAAAAACATGAATCAAGTCAATTGAATTCTCAAAAATTGCCCCATATGGAGTGTATTTGAGTGAGTGAGCGTGTGCCCAGCGATGGATTGGCGCCCTGTCATGGGTCTATCTGCCCAGCGCCCGAGACGTTCTCCCCTGGATGGGCATGGGGAACCCCACCACGACCCTAATAGAGGATAAAGCGGAAGATAATGAATGAATGAATGTTTAATGTGGTATGATATCTTTTGTTAAATAAAGCTTGTAATATGGCAGACACATAATTTGCTATATACTGATTTATTTTAAAGCCTACTGATTTTGGACACAGATGTTTTCTATTAATTTGAACATAGAACATTTGGGAAATTAAATACATGGATAATATAGAAGAAGAAAGCTCAATGTTCTGCATGACATCCAATG
>JAFMOC010000192.1:82500-90000 GCA_019802505.1 Corydoras sp. C115 | reverse complement strand
TGAGTTTTGAAACAACGCTTTGTTTGTGAGCCTCAGTCACTTGTGCTCATGAAAGCAGACACTTGCTTGAAAAACTTCTTCTTTTTTTTTTTTCCAGGGAAACACTCTAAACCAACATCCTGGTATAAATTTGCAAAACGCAATACTGGCCCAATTGTGTGCGGGAAAGACGCGGGACGCATACAAATCGCCCCCTTCTAAAACTCAGCCCTCGCTTCTGTCCAGGCTCTCAAGCTCATGTACATAAATCAATTTTGGTAAGCCAACACAAGGCATTAAGACCACCATTGGGATTTTTATTACAGTATTTAATTGGAAGGGTCCTTTGAAATGAAACACTGCTCCTTCAATTGACTTTTTTTTTCTCTCTCAAATCTAAGAAAAGATTGATAAGAATTTTTCTCCCCCCCCCCCCCCCATAGTCCTTTCTCCCCCTTCGTGCTCTCCCTTTCATGAGAGATTTTTTTCCCTCTTACCAAAGGGAGAATAAAGTTTCAAGTGTGTGGCATTTGAAGGTAAGGCAGTGAAATCGGAGGCTTCTTGGTAAGGATAAGACTAGGCTGGGAAAGAGGGAAGTTGGCAGTGGTGCCAGGTCAGCATCGCAGCCCCTGTGTCCTCCCCCCTTCCACCAGGTGTCTGCTACATTTAAATGATACTATTATTCATAGACAAGAGAGCGGGGTATTAAAAGTCCCCCCAAAAAATCATTTGCAATTGAATACAGATATAATCCTGGAAATATAAGTCTCCATTTAGACCCTGCCATTAAGCTAACAAGGAGCTCTTTGTGCAACATGTGTGTATTAATCACGGTTGGAGGAAAGGGGCAGGAAGAGAGAGAGAGAGCAAGAGAGCAAGCGAGAGAGAGAGAGAGATGGGGAGATGGGGAGAGAGTCTCTTTACAAGTGTTCAGATGCAAATTAAAATGTTGCTCGGACTGTCTTTATGGGCTTATCACCTTGGCACATATTCTTGCCTGGCTTAGAACCGATATAAATCTTAAGCATTCGAATTATATACAACACAATTACAATTTTAAACATTATATATATATATACATATATATATTTATTTTTTCAGATGCTTATTTATTAAATTGCTGGTATTGAGCTGAGCCAGTGTCTCGCTGTGTTGTGTGAAGCTGTAGATGCAAATGCACAAATATACGTCATACTCATTAATATGCGAATAAACAAGTAACAAATAAATTATTTACAAATTTATATATTTCGCAAATATATTTATAGATTTTCACTACAGTGAAATGGTTCCCAGGCAGCGCAAACAACCTTGATTCTGTGGAGAGTTTGCATGTTCTCCCAGTACATTCACACAAACCTCTGAGTTTATGTATGAATGATGTTCAATGCTGTTAGAGACTACCATCCTAAGTGCCGGGACAGGTTCCAGCATCCTCCAATTTGGATTAGTATAAACAAATTAAATAAAAATGTATTTATAAAGATATTCATAAACATATAAACATAAAAAAAATGTATTATTTTTTTCCTGTAACATTTATAATGAAGTTTATTATATATAGTATATTAAATTGGAAAAATTCTAATAAAGCAGCAATACATTAAACGATATATTCTTTAAACAATATTCGACAAAATGTTCTTCTTAACATCACACCATGGTTAAATTTACTGTTGTCCTACGTCGTTAGAAGTCGTCAACAAATCAAAAGAACAAAGGCAACTATACATTCACTCTCTCGAAAAAGCACTTGGGTCATTCGGCTTTTGTTCCTGGCTGGGTGTATATCATTTCGTCTGTGCTTGTGTTTAGTTCAGTACATTGAGATGTAGAAAGGGCCATGTGGTGTGTATTTGGAGGACCCTCTTTACCCCCTTTTCTAAAGCCTCTTCTCGGGCAGCCATTACATCACTCTAACTCTAAGCCGATTTTCAGCTGCCCTGCCTCTGTTATTAAAATAGTAATTAATTTTTGTTGCTGGCGAGTGGAACAAAAGCAAGTTTCTTATGGAGAGCTGAAGAGGTGCAGCACTTATACCCTTTCCATTCCTCAGAATGTGTTTTAGGGAGATAATCTCCGGGCTTTTATACAGTCCGAGTGTTTAGATAATGGAATGAAATCAGACAATACTGTTCGATCGATCAGGTTCCTAAATAAAGGGTTTGATGGACTGCCTTCATCAACTGCGAGCAACTCCAGACTTTAATCCACATCCACATATGTCATTACTGACCTGTTCAGTGGACAGTGGGGAATCATGTGTCACAGTGTGTTAGATCATATAGAGTATTAAATTATATATAAAGTAATAACAGTATTTATATTGAGGGTATTTTTGGCCAAATTATTAATTTTTAATAACTGTTAAGCATGTTTTGTAATAAAAAGAGAATTTGAACAGAATTAGGAGACATTTAAGATATTAAATAGACATTTTTATCATTCTTGAAGACAAACATTCTCCCACTCTTTATAGATTACTTATCAGTTCTGATTTTTTTTCTTGGGTTGTTCATTTCAAAACAAAGAAAACATTTCAAAAACTTTCATTTCTGCTCTTCACATGATCCATGGTTGATTTTAAGGTATGTTTTGGATCACTGACTTTAGAAGCCATACTAATTTCAATCTCAGTCTTCATTCAATAGGTAATTTTACACTTGCGTCTGGGATGTGCTAGGAATTTTTTTTCAGAATTCTTCCAATTCTGTCCATACCAATGGTGGCACCATCCCCATACTTTACAGTTGACAAGTCATAATTTTTATCAAATGCAGTTTTCATTACACATCTTGGAGGCCAACAGTTTTAATTTGGTGTCCATATCTGACCTGCTATTCTTCTGTACACTTTAAACCCTGGTTTTGTCGTTGCAGGTGAGGTTTGTTTCTCATGATATGTTTTTAGAAGCACCACTTTAGACTCCAGCCAACCTTCCAGAACACAAGCCATTCAGAGCCCATCCAGGGGAGAACGTTTCGTGCGCTAGGCAGATATACCCAGGACAGGGTGTCAATCTATCACTGAGCAAACACTCACTCACACAAACTCTATATGGGGCAATTTGAAGAATTCAATTGACCTTGATCCATTTTTTTGGACTGTGGGAGGAAACCGGAGAACCCGGAGGAAACCCACATGGACACGGGGAGAACATAGGAACTCCATTCGAACCAGGAATCCCTAGCGCTGAGAGGGGAACATGCTAACCACTAAACTACTGTGCCACAATATCAGAATCAGAATACTTTATTAATGCCTGGAGGGAAATTGCAGGAAATAAATGTGAAGGGTGATGAAGTGGTTAACGCATCCGCCTCGCATTGCTGGGAATCCAGGTTTAAACCCCGATCTGTGTGGAGTTTCCAAGTTCTCCCCGTGTCCGCGTGGGTTCTCCAGTTTTCTCCCACAGTCTAAAAACATGGATTTAAGGTAAATTGGTTGCTTTGAGGGTGGTACGGTGGCCTATATACGTATAGCACGTTCGTCTCTCAGCGCTAGGGATTCCTGGTTCGATTCCCAATCTGGGTAAAGTTTCCATATTCTCCCCGTGTCCAATTGGGTGTCCTCCCACAGTCCAAAAACATGGATCAAGTCAATTGAATTCTCCAAATTGCCCCATATAGAGTGTGTTTGTGTGCATGTCTGTGTGAGTGAGTCTGTGCCCATCGATAGATTGGCGCCCTGTCCTGGGTGTATCTGCCCAGCGCCCGAGACGTTCTCCCCTGGATGGGCATGGGGAACCCCTCCACCCCCGCGACCATAATAGAGGATAAAGCGAAAGATGATGGATGGATGGATGGATGGATGGTTGCTTTAAATTATCCCTATATAGTGTGTGTGAAAGTGTGTGTCCAGTGAGAGACTGGTGGCCTGTCCTGGGTGTACCTACCCAGCCTACTGGTGACCCTAGTAGAGGATTTAGTGGCAGTTAATGGATGGATGGATTTCCCAATAACGTTACGCACTTTAGAAACTAAAAGTTAAAGCTTTGTTTTCTCTTGTCTTAAAGAGGATGACTATTTTTAGTTTCAGATGTTTAGATTTCCTCAGAGGAGTTCATTAGTATTGGCACACGGGTTAAAAGTCAAAGAATTGGACAGCTTGTTGACTACGATGGTTAACATACTCAGGTCTGACTTTATTAAGTCGCTATCTGATACATCTTGTAAAACTGAATCACCACACTGCGTAGGGTGTCTGAACTTTTGGCCAACACATTGGCAATTTTGCAAAAGACCTGAATGAATTAGTATTTATAAAACATAATGTATTTTATATTCATGATATAACCGCGTATGTGTTTACTGCTTCTTCATTTAAAATAACTATTAACTGTGTCATTTGGCCGCCACTGCCCAAATGTTTGCACTGGACTGTAAGTCTCAAAGCTTTATCCTTGTAAATGTCTCAAGTTATTAAATCTCACAAACTCGCAGAAGCACAGACTTCTGACTAGTTCCAAACACTAAGCCTACGCTTACAATGGCAGCATTCCAACCTAACTTTTAATACTCCATACAAGATTCAAAAAGGATTCCAGCTAGCACTCGGTCTCAGTATTTTGTTCACTGTGAATAACAGAGTCATACATATTATTTCTTAACATGCAATACATTTAAAATGCATAAATTTGAATTTAAATAAAGGAAACAAAGTGAAAACAGATCCATAGAGATTAATCCCTCTGAAAATCATGTTTCATATCCAAGCTATGTACAAAATCAATAAACGTAAAAGTGAATAAAAGTTGACTTTGGGTACTCTGGACCCTACTTGTCCTTTAAAGAGCACTGTGGAGGGGGTGGAACAAAAGATGGCCTGAGAATTATGACCTATAAGCATTTTGACATGTTTGCATTCGGCAAATAATGCTAGGAATGGTTAAAACATCATTAGTATGTGTTACTGCCGGGTTTGTACACTGTTTGATTTGGTTAACAGATTTGCTTTTTGAAAAATGGAAGAAAAAAACAAAAAAACAAAACAAAACAAGACAAAAAAACAACAACAAAAAATATATATATAATAATAATAAAATATAGGCAGCACGGTGGCTTAGTGGTTAGCACGTTCGCCTCTCAGCGCTAGGGATTCCCGGTTTGAATCCCCATCTGGGTGGAGTTTCCATGTTCTCCCCGTGTCCGCGTGGGTTTCCTCCGGGTTCTCCGGTTTCCTCCCACAGTCCAAAAACATGGATCAAGTCAATTGAATTCTCCAAATTGCCCCATATAGAGTCTGTGTGTGTGAGTGAGTGTGTGCCCAGCGATAGGTTGGCGTCCTGTCCTGGGTCTATCTGCCCAGCGCCCGAAACGTTCTCCCCTGGATGGGCATGGGGAACCCCACCGCGACCCTACTAGAGGATAAAGCGGGAGATAATGAATGAATGAATGAATGAATGAATAATAAAATATAATAATAATAATAATAATAATAATAATAATAATAATAATAATACTAAATAAAACAGAGTAAAAAAAAAAAAAAAAAGCAGTAAGGGTTTGTCTAACACCAAAAAAAAAATAAATAAAATAAATAAAACGGAGTAAGGATTTGTCTAACACCAAAAAAAAAAAAATTAAAATAAAAACATTCAATCTGTGCTTAAGATCAGTCATGAGATGATGCTGCATGTATCAGTTCTTCTGCCTATATGGTACAAAACATATTTATAAATACTATTTCCTGTAATTAGTGACTTAATTATTATTAAACATAATGGGTGCGCTGGAGGCAAAAAGGTGGAGCCATCAATGATGGACTTTACATAAAAGTAACTAATGTACCTGACGTGGCTCTGATGAATGTGTGCAGCCTTCATAACCTGTAACATCACATGCCGCGGGGGAGAGAAACTATTGAAGGTAGTATATATAGATAGATGTACCTTTTATGTGATTTTAAAAGGAATGTATATAAAGTTGCTGTGTGTGAGTGTGAGATACCTCCGCCCCCATTACACAGATGCTGAAACCCGGGACAATGTTCAATTTAAATACTGATCAGGCACCCACCTACATAGCTTCTCACATCAGACAAGTTCAGCCATCTCCAAGCAGATATGCTCCCCTTGGCATAAGATGTTACAGCTTATAAAGGTTGGACATGTTCATCCTTTTCCCCAAATCACATCTGCACTACATTCAGTCTTCTTAAACATACTTGCATATTCATATTTACTGTAAAATGACAAAAAACTGCTTATACAAGCAGTACAACAAGTACACATGTGCATGCACATACACCACATCAACCATAACCTACCCTGATGTTAACCCAACCATAACTATAACCACACAACATGATTTAATTCTAAACTGAATTACCGACATCGACTTCAAGCAGGACCCTACAATAACATGACATCCCCACGGTGCGAGTGTGTAAACAGGTTTTGGTCTCCACAACGTTATGTATACCAGTACAGACACACACACATACACAAATAGGGTAACATGTGGGGTGCAGTTATGGGGGTCAGTGTGTCTGTCTCATGAGCATGGGGCCAGGACAGCAGTCACAGCGAGACTTAAAAAGACTTCCTCAAGCAGAAATATTTGATCTCCATTCAGAAAAAATAAAAGAAAGAAAAAGGAAAGATAGAGGAAAAAGGAAAAGCGTTGATGGGTGTTGTCCTTCTTTGTTGCACTAAATCAAAGTGCTGAACATCATATTGGGTTTGTTACAGTTTTTCAATTCGTCGACTTAAAAGGTTAACCTTATTAAATCATAAATGTGCTTTGGTAAATTTGAGATGAGACCTGGACATGACAGAGAATTACAAACACAGCATGTTTCTGAAATCATCTAAATCAATAAAACAGAAAAAGTCTGTTTGCTGAAAATGTCAGCCTTATCTCACTGGATCAGTTGTTTAATAGTATTCCAGTGATATTAGGATTTTGTTTTGTTAGATAAAAAAACAAGCATAAAGTACACAATAATAATATGTAGATTATGAAAGGTCTTGGGATATTCAAGGAAAATTGTGAGGATAAAGCAATAAAAACAACTTATAGAAAAGTTTGGACTTTGCGAGTGACATTCTGTTGATATCTATACGATTTGACACATTTGGCACGGTGGCTTAGTGGTTGGCATGTTCTCCTCTCAGCACTAGGGATTCCCGGTTCGAATCCCAATCTGGGTGGAGTTTCCATGTTCTCCCCGTGTCCACGTGGGTTTCCACAGGGTTCTCTGGTTTCCTCCCACAGTCCAAAAACATGGATCAAGGTCAATTGAATTCTCCAAATTACCCCATATAGTGTCTTTGTGTGTGTGTGTGTGTGTGTGTTTGTGCCCAGTGATAGATTGGCGCCCTGTCCTGGGTGTATCTGCCCAGCGCTCTAAACGTTCTTCCCTGGATTGGCATTGGGGGCCCCCCCCGCAACCCTAGTAGAGGATAAAGCGGAAGATATTGGATGGAACTAAAGTTATATTTACATCACATTATTTTGTAGATCCTTTTATCCAAAGCAACAAGCAGCCCAACTTTATGGTTGGCATCAGGGCCAATGA
>JAFMOC010000192.1:0-77500 GCA_019802505.1 Corydoras sp. C115 | reverse complement strand
GAACCCCACCGCGACCCTAATAGAGGATAAAGCGGGAGATAATGAATGAATGAATACTTTCGGTCATAAAAATAAATGCAGCTCTGGATGTAACAAAGAAATCACAGCTAAATAATATTCATTCATTATCTTCCGCTTTATCCTCTATTAGGGTCGCGGTGGGGTTCCCCATGCCCATCCAGGGGAGAACATCTCGGGCGCTGGGCAGATAGACCCAGGACAGGGCGCCAATCCATCGCTGGGCACACACTCACTCTCACACACACACTCTATATGGGGCAATTTTGAGAATTCAATTGACTTGATCCATGATTTTGGACTGTGGGAGGAAACCGGAGAACCCAGAGGAAACTCACGCAGACACGGGGAGAACATGGAAACTCCACCCAGATGGGGATTCGAACCGGGAATCCCTAGCGCTGAGAGGCGAACATGCTAAACCACTAAGCCACCGTGCCGCCGCTAAATAATATCGACTACATATTTAAAATGCAACCTGTTTTTTTGGAGATGAAACAGAAAGATGAGCAGGAAGGCAAGTCGAGGTCTTAACTTTAGAATTCTCACGCTGCTCAACTCTCCACGCAATGTAAAAGCGGTGAATGCGTGCGTAAGGCAGATAGACAAAAGCAATGTTTTGCATGTACAAACAGAATGCAACCAGTAGTTCATCAGCGTGCCGAGATGAGATGCAGCAGTCTCTGGGGTTGACAGAGGGGGTGCTGGGGGCCGGGGTGGCCCATGGAAATGAGCCCCATTCATGGCTGGCTCTGGGCATATGGCGTTACTTTGTCCTCGGCCACTGAGGCAGAAGTGATGCAATTTGTTGGCATGTCCTGTCATTTCAGCAGCTCCCCTAGCACTGCCACAGCCCTCACAAACAACAGGCCCGAGGAGAGGGCCACGCACACACCCCGCAAGACTAATGAGAGGAACACACTGGGAACATGGGGCCGAGCGCTCTCTCTTTCACATACGCATACACACTCGCTCCTGCTCTCTTGCTTATGAGGGAGGGCTATGTAGACGGTTTGAGCGTGTTAGAACACACAACACCTGTGGTGGTGATCTAATTAAAAAAAATACAGAGTAAACTGCTGGAAGGTAACGATGGATTAGTCGGAACATCAGGATCGGCCGATGATGGTCGACAACCTCCCCAATGATGTCAGCTGACTGAGAAAGATCAACGTGGTGCCATTTGTCCTTAATGAAGATGAAATTAAATACATTTTGTTTCAGAAATACTGTATTCTGGACGTAATCCAAAAGGGGTTCTATTTTCCGTACATCAATTCATGTTCTAGATATACACACATTTGCTCTTCGAAGTGCCAAAAATAAATTCAGGTAATGTGAAAATATATATATTTTTTAAAAAGTGGAAAAATTGAAGTGCTTTTAAATACCATTTGAAATGAAAATGTAAATAAAACGGCAACAGTGAGCAATTTTCAATCTTTATGTAAAAAATAAGAAAATAAATAAATAGAAAGAATACACGACACGATCCATTATAAAATCAATATTTCAACTGTTCATTAACTAATTGTTTGCGTTATACTGATTCCTCCCCTTAAATAGACTTTATAAGTGCAAGTGCAAACTTAAATGCGTTAGGTAAAGACAATAATATTACATGATAAGTTATAAAAGGTAAGAAATGCTCTTTGCATTCATTCATTCATTCATTATCTCCCGCTTTATCCTCTATTAGGGTCACGGTGGGGTTCCCCATGCCCATCCAAGAGAGAACATCTCGGGCGCTGGGCAGATACACCCAGGACAGGGCGCCAATCCATCGCTGGGTACACACTCACTCACACAGACACAGTCTATATGGGGCAATTTAGAGAACTCAATTAACTTGATCCATGTTTTTGGACTGTGGGAGGAAACCGGAGAACCCGGAGGAAACCCACGCGGACACGGGGAGAACATGGAAACTCCACCCAGATGGGGATTCGAACCGGGAATCCCTAGCGCTGAGAGGCGAACGTGCTAACCACTAAGCCACCATGCCGCCCTTCTTTGCATTTATCCATCCATTATCTTTCACTTTATCCTATACAAGTGTCACGGGGGGGTTCCCCATGCACATCCAGGGGAGAACGTTTCGGGCAGTGGGCAGATACACCCAGGACAGGGTGCCAATCTATCGCTGGGCACATGCTCACTCACACACACACACACACACACACACACTCTATATGGGGCAATTTGGAGACCAGCATTCTATGAAGCATCATAACAAACGTTTATGAACTTTTTGGATTTGGACGGTGGCTTAGTGGTTAGCACGTTCGTCTCTCAGCACTAGGGATTCCCGGTTCGAATCCCAATCTGGGTGGAGTTTCCATGTTCTCCCCGTGTCCGCATGGGTTTCCTCCGGGTTCTCCGGTTTCCTTTCACAGTCCAAAAACAAGGATCAAGGTCAGTTGAATTCTCCAAATTGTTCCATATAGAGCGTGTTTGTGTGTGTGTCTGTGTGAGTGTCTGCCCAGCAATAGATTGGTGCCCCGTCCTGGGTGTATCTGCCCAGCTCCCAAAACGTTCTCCCCTGGATGGGCATGGGGAACCCTGAACCCTCCCCTGGATGGGCATTGGATAAAAGCATCTGTTAAATGGCTAAATGTAAATTATTTAAAGAGGTGTAACTGTTCTCCACTATGCGTCGAGCCTAACAACAGCCATTTCCCGTTATTCATTCACAATAACACCCAACCTTGTTGCTTATTAAATTATTATGTCAGTCTGTAGTACAAAGCCTTATGCCATTTTGTTATAAAATTTTATATTTGTAATTATAATACAGCTTTAATGACAAAAGTTATAAATGCACTCTACGCAATGAATGTATTATGAAGTCCGGATTCATAAAATGTGTCACCAAATTATTATTTTTTAAATAAATACATACATTTTCCACTGTTGGGTTAAATGGCTGAGTTGGTGAATTCTTTACCATGGAGAATTTAGTTATTAATCACAACCTTTTAATAAAAAGGTGCTGCTGATTAAATCTTCTGCAGTGAGTGGTGGCTGTGTGCAGTGTGATATTATGACCTGAGTGATGGTAGAACGCTTTGTTTTTGTGCTTTTGTTCCCATTTCATGTCCAATTGTTACTTTTGTTACCATTTTATTTATTTCGTCTCATATATCGCGCCACCGAAATACCATTGAGTGCAGCGCGGCCACCAAGTTACAACCCGGCTAAATACCCACCCATCTGAATAGCAATGCTCTGGAGACAGGCCTGTAGTTGCTAATATAGAAATGATGGCTGAATACTTTATGAGGATAAGTGCATTATTATAAACACGTGATTTACTTTGCAGCTGTCACTACTTGTCTTGTCTACAAAAGGAAACATCTTCGGACCATTCGGAATGGAAAACCCAACAGCCCCGCGTTATAAATAACAATATATAATACTACAGAGAGAGAAAGGCAGTCAGGACCTCCAAGTCTGCTCGCTGATTAACATTAGAAAACCCTTCCAGACAAAGTATGAGCTTTATGAGCTTTCTCCTCTGGGATAATGCTGATGCTTTGTGAAACATGAAATCCACTTTGAGCCGTTATTGTTGGATATTTGCTTATAGTTGACCTCACTTTCTGCTTGGGCTCTTATCCTGGGAGAATGTCTCCTGAGACTGTGGGAATAAAGAGGTGCTCCCAACAGGACACCCTGAGCTCTCAATGGATCATGGTGGGACATGTCCCGTATTAATGACATTAGGTCTGCTCACTCGCACAGTGGCGCCTCAGTCATATAACTTACTGAAGGACGGAAACATCAAACGCTCCATAAGCCAGAGATAAGAAAACTCCAACTGTCAGGATGGAATGATAATGTACCCTTTCAAACATCTTCATAAACTGAAAACTTTTACATTAATCTGAGAATGTTCCTAATTCTGATGGATGGTCATTTCCAGAGGGGAAAAGTCAGAGATAGGTGTGGGCAGTCAGGTGTTGGGCAGATACAACGCCCCCAGGATGGGACAATTTACCTAGAATTTGTGATTTTTGGACTGCGGGAAGAAACCTGCTGCCATGTATCTACCGTGCTGCACCATATATCTACACAGTGTATATATATATATATATATATATATATATATATATATATATATATATATATATATATATATATATATATATATATATATATATATATATATATATATACTGTAAATACACAATTTTAAACTAATGAAATAAACTTACTATATTGTGCATTTACTGTACTAATAATTAGTCACACAAATAAAGAGTAAATACAAGACATTTCTCAATTGTCACAACTGTATAAAAATCTGTACAAAAAATATAAATAAAATAAAGATATCAATGCCAACAAGTGGGAGGACATAATAATAATAAAGATAACAACAACAATTATTATTATTATTATTATTATTATTATTAGGTGGCACGGTGGCTTAGTGGTTAGCATGTTCTCCTCTCAGTGCTAGGGATTCCCGGTTCGAATCCCAATCTAGGTGGAGTTTTCATGTTCATCCATTGTCCGTGTGGGTTTCCTCCGGGTTCTCCGGTTTCCTCCCACAGTCCCAAAACATGGATCACGGTCAATTGAATGCTATCTGCCCAGCGCCCGAAAAGTTCTCCCCTGGATGGGCATGGGGACCCTAATAGAGGATAAAGCGGAAGATAATGGATGGATGGATTATTATTATTATAAAAACAGAACATTTTTAAAACAGAACATCTGTGAAAGCAAACCCACCAATTTCTCGGTGTTCTAAATGGATTTTGTCATAAAGCTCTGACATCACGGTGCTCAGCATCACAAATCACCTCCACACAGAATGAACACAATTCACAAATCACAATGCTGGATAACGAAGAGTAAAACTGCAGCACCACCTTATGGTATGATCCACGTGGTATTCAACTATCAGTGAAAGTGCACTAATTAAGTCAACTGTAAAAGCTGATACAGTAAAAACAAAATTATAAAACTGAAACACATGAAGGATGAATTTTTTTTAATGAAAATCTCATTGTTTTATGTATTTCCTAAGCAGAAGAGAGTATTAAATTATAGTAATAATACTTTAAAAATCGTAATAAATGCATTCGGGTGTAAAAACTATTTTTATTTGAAGTCCTGGCTAATAATTTTTTTTTTTTTACCATATTCCATCATTGAACTATGGAAAAACACAATGGACAGGGTACCAGTCCACCACAGAGCAGACAAATAAAAACATGCAAACTTTTTTTTTTATTAGAAAATTAAGTTTCTCCATTCATTCATTATCTCCCGCTTTATCCTCTATTAGGGTCGCGGTGGGGTTCCCCATGCCCATCCAGGGGAGAACATCTCGGGCGCTGGGCAGATAGACCCAGGACAGGGCGCCAATCCATCACTGGGCACACACTCACTCACACAGACACACTCTATATGGGGCAGTTTTGAGAATTCAATTGATTTGATTTATGTTTTTGGGCTGTGGGAAGAAACCGGAGAACCCAGAGGAAACCCACGCAGACACGGGGAGAACATGGAAACTCCACCCAGATGGGGATTCGAACCGGGAATCCCTAGAGCTGAGAGGCGAACGTGGTAACCACTAAGCCACCGTGCCGCCTAAGTTTCTCCAGTTTACCTAAATTACATTTCTTTGGACTGAGTATAAAACCCTATGAAAAGATATGGAGAACATGCAAACTCCACATAAAATGAGCCTAACCCAAAATTCAAAGCCAGGATCCTTTCGCTGTATAGTGACAGTGTGTCAGTCATCCAAGGTGTTTCCCTGCCTTTCACCCAGGGGATAGCACCCCCTCCACCTTTACCAGTTTCTCATCTCATCCTCTCCAAGGTTTCCCCATGTCCAGGACAGGGTACCAATCCTTGTTGGACACACACACACTACTTGGGGCAATTTAGAGCAGCTAATTGACCTTGAATCAATGTGTTTTGACTGTTAGAAGAAACCGGAGACCCCGGAAATAAACCCATGCGGTCGTAGGGAGAACATGGAAGCTCTACACAGATTGCGATTTGAACCTGGACACCCAGTGCCAAGAAACGGACTTGCTAATCGCTACACCATCTGATTTTATTTAAAAAAAAAATACTTTTTATAAGGCAGCACGGTGGCTTAGTGGTTAGCATGTTCTCCTCTCAGCGCTAGGGATTCCCGGTTCGAATCCCCATCTGGGTGGAGTTTCCATGTTCTCCCCGTGTCTGCGTGGGTTTCCTCCAGGTTCTCCGGTTTCCTCCCACAGTCCAAAAACATGGTTCAAGTCAATTGAATTCTCCAAATTGCCCCATATTCCAAATTGTGTGTGTGTGTGAGTGAGTGTGTGTCCAGTGATGGATTGGCGTCCTGTCCTGGGTCTATCTGCCCAGCGCCCGAAACATTCTCCCCTGGATGGGCATGGGAACCCCCCCGACCCTAATAGAGGATAAAGCGGAAGATAATGGATGAATGAATGAATGAATACTTTTTATAAATGAGTAAGTAGTAAGTAAGTGATAGAACTATCCATCCATCCATCTGTCCATTATCTTCCGCTTTATCCTCTACTAGGGTCGCGGTGGGGTTCCCCATGCCCATCCAGGGGAGAACGTTTCGGGCGCTGGGCAGATACACCCAGGACAGGGCGCCAATCCATCGCTGGGCACACACTCACTCACACAGACACACAATTTGGAATATGGGGCAATTTGGAGAATTCAATTGACTTGATCCATGTTTTTGGACTGTGGGAGGAAACCGGCGAACCCGGTGGAAACCCACGCGGACACGGGGAGAACATGGAAACTCCACCCAGATGGGGATTCGAACCGGGAATCCCTAATGCTGAGAGGCGAACGTGCTGACCACTAAGCCATCGTGCCGCCCTGTGTGGTAGAACTACTAGAACACTAATCAGGAGGTAAATAAATCATTACTGTAGATTTGCCAATGTTGGGTTCTTGATAAAGACCTTTAAACTTCATTACATCATGCTGTAAATGTGTTCTAATCACTACAAACTGCAGAAACTGTTATGTTACAGTTTATTTGATATGTTTTGTACATGTTTTAATACAAATATCCATCAATATAAAAGAGATACTGTTCTGATTTTCATTTTCCTGATTTCTAACCTCGAGAAGATCGACAAAATAACTAAATCTGCTAAATGCAAAACATTCTGAAACATACAAACTCAGAAATGCCCGAAAAAGTATGACTGCTATTAAGGTCACTACTTGCCTCCAGGGGGTATTTAGGCTGCATAATACATTTTATGTGGGAGCCAGGTCATTAGAGAGCACTTGTTAATGCATTAGTCAAGTATTTTCGAACCGGACTCCATATAAACCCAACGGACCATTGAAACCACTAATCAGATAGTTTATGACTCCCACTTCCTTAATTGCAATTGCAATGCAGCTTTTAGATATCATCAATACCTAACTATTCTAAATGCCCTGCGGAGGTGATAAGGGCTGCAGTGTCCTTTACATAGCTGCAGGGGCTTCTTGTTCACCTCGTTTGGAACAGTGACCCTAATTAATAACGATCAGCCTGTCTGAAATGTGCAAATGGAACAATAAAGGTAGATCTGACTCATTAACAACTGGCCTTTCTGTTAATCACGAGTAAACCTCCTCAGTTTGTCACAGTTACATGAGGGGGGGGGGGGGGGGGCATTTGGTTGAGAGTGATGAGCCCTGGTCAGCTCGTTTCAGGAGACGATAAATCTGAACCTTGTACTGTTTTGTCCACTAACACACAGATTTGCAAGGAATCATTTAGCTGAATCAAGTGGCTTAGTGGTTAGCACGTTTGCCTCTCAGCGCTAGGGATTCCCAGTTCGAATCCCCATCTGGGTGGAGTTTCCATGTTCTCCCCGTGTCTGCGTGGGTTTCCTCCGGGTTCTCCGGTTTCCTCCCACAGTCCAAAAACATGGATCAAGTCAATTGAATTCTCAAAATTGCCCCATATGAGTGTGTCTGTGTGAGTGAGTGTGTGCCCAGCGATAGATTGGCGCCCTGTCCTGGGTGTATCTGCCCAGCGCCCAAAACGTTCTCCCCTGGATGGGCATGGGGAACCCCACCGCGACCCTAATAGAGGATAAAGCGGGAGATAATGAATGAATGAAAGTACAGTGTAAAAAAGAGCTCATTATTAAACCTTGGGGGTGGCATGGTGGCTTAGTGATTGGCATGTTCTCCTCTCAGTGCTAGAGATTCCTGGTTCGTATCCCAATCTGGGTGGAGTTTCAATGTTCTCCCCATGTCCATGTGAGTTTCCTCCTGGTTCTCCGGTTTCCTCCCACAGCCCAAAATCATGGATCCAGTCAATTGAATTCTTCAAATTGCCCCATATAGAGTGTGTCTGGGTGAGTGAGCGTGTGTGTGCCCAGCGATAGACTGGCACCCTGTCCTGGGTGTATCTGCCCAGCACCCAAACGCTCTCTCCTGGTTGGGTTTGGGGAACCCCCCCACAACCCTAGTAGAGGATAAAGTGGAAGATAATGGATGGATGGATGAATGGAACATTTACTAAGGTGGCAAAGTGGCTTAGTGGTTACGACATCCACTTCTCAGTGCTAGAGATCTAGGTTCGAATCACCATCTGGGTGGAGTTTCCAGTTCTCCCCGTGTCCGTATGGGTTTCCTCCGGTTCTCCGGTTTTCTCCCACAGTCCAAAAAATGGATTCAAGGTAAACTAAATGCTTCAAATTGCCAACATCTAAATTAGAGTGTGTCTGTGTGAGTGAGTGAGTACCCAGCGATAGATTGGCGCCCTGTCCTGGGTGTATCTGCCCAGGCACCCGAAACGTTCTCCCCTGGATGGGCATGGGGAACCCCCCTGCGACCCTGGTAGAGGATAAAGTGGAAGATAATGGATGGATTAATGAATGGAACATTTACTAAGGTGGCAAAGTGGCTTAGTGGTTAGCACATCCACTTCTCAGTGCTAGGGATCTAGGTTCGAATCACCATCTGGGTGGAGTTTCCAGTTCTCCCTGTGTCCATATGGGTTTTCTCCGGTTCTCCGGTTTTCTCCCACAGTCCAAAAAATGGATTCAAGCTAAACTAAATGCTTTAAATTTCCACCATCTAAATTAGAGTGTGTCTGTGTGAGTGAGTGAGTGTACCCAGCGATAGATTGACGCCCTGTCCTGGGTGTATCTGCCCAGCACCCGAAACGCTCTCTCCTGGTTGGGTTTGGGGAACCCCACCCCTCCCCACGACCCTAGTAGAGGATTAAGTGGAAGGTAATAAATGAATGAATGAACATTAATAATTTAAACGGCATATATTTTTAATTAAATTGCAAACATTTAACAGCTTAAAGTACAATTCACAGCATTCACCCCACTTTATTTTGTGTGTCTGATGAGCTAGAATTAACTTTAATATGTCGGTAATGGGCGGCACGGTGGCTTAGTGATTCCCGGTTCGAACCCCCATCTGGGTGGAGTTTCCATGTTCTCCCCGTGTCTGCGTGGGTTTCCTCCGGGTTCTCCGGTTTCCTCCCACAGTCCAAAAACATGGATTAAGTCAATTGAATTCTCAAAATTGCCCCATATAGAGTGTGTCTGTGTGAGTGAGTGTATGCCCAGCAATGGATTGGCGCCCTGTCCTGGGTCTATCTGCCCAGCGCCCGAACGTTCTCCCCTGGATGGGCATGGGGAACCCCACCACGACCCTAATAATAGAGGATAAAGCGGGAGATAATGAATGAATGTTGGTAATGGCAACCCGCATCCTATAAGCTCTTATATATTGTAGTGCATTTCCTCTGTGACACCCAAAAAGAAAAACAAAGATCTTTTTACCAGATTTTCAGTAAATAATTGAATCTTCACTCATTACAAATCAGTGGCACTTCAGCACAATGCAGCACTTAAATGCTGAGAGATATTGATCTAAAATGATTAACCTGATATGGAAATGGTAAAGGACACACTGTGCTTCGGGCTCTCCGCTCGTGTTAATCATTCAGACAGAAGTCCAAACACAGCTGCTTGCCGGAGTCATTTGCCAAATCAGTCAAAATTCAAACTAAATCCTGCCAACGCAATCTAATCAATGGTGCATAATGGACAAAGTGGGCTGGTAAGTGACTGCATAAGTGAGAGGACTGACCTATGCAAGGCTGTTTTCACCCCACTAGTCCATTTAGCGATGAAGAAAATCTTTAAACCAGCACCGTGTGCAGTGTAAGTCCAATGGCTGATTAATCTTATCCATATGAGCCTTATCAATTATCTCATTTAAACGTCTTCACAACGAGGACTGTGTTTTTATATAGAATGGGAATAATCAAATATAGGGATTTTTTTATTTATACTTCTTATATAAATTCTTGGGCGGCACGGTGGCTTAGTGATTTAGCACGTTCTCCTCTCAGCACTAGGGATTCCCGGTTCGAATCCCCATCTGGGTGGAGTTTCCATGTTCTCCCCGTGTCTGCGTGGGTTTCCTCCGGGTTCTCCGGTTTCCTCCCACAGTCCAAAAAACATGGATCAAGTCAATTGAGTTCTCCAAAATGCCCCATATGGAGTGTGTGTGTGAGTGAGTGTGTGCCCAGCGATAGATTGGCGCCCTGTCCTGGGTGTATCTGCCCAGCGTCCGAGACGTTCTCCCCTGGATGGGCATGGGGAACCCCACCACGACTTCAAGATTTAGGATTTGTTTTATTGTCGTGTGCACAAAGTCAACAGGTGCTACAATGTAAAATAATAGTCTTACTTTGCCGTCTACAACCATCCATCCATTATCTTCCACTTTATCCTCTACTAGGGTCACGGGGGGGGGGGAGAACGTTTCGGGCGCTGGGCAAATACATCGAGGACTTTGTACCAATTTGGGCCCACTCACAAACACACTCTATATGGGGCAATTTGGAGAATTCAATTGACCTTGATCCATGTTTTTGGACTGTGGGAGGAAACCGGAGAACCCGGAGGAAACCCACGTGGACACGGGGACAACATGGAAACTCCACCCAGATTGGGATTCGAATCGGGAATCCCTAATGCTGAGAGGAGAACATGCTAACCACTAAGCCACCGTGGCTTAGTGGTTAGCCAATTCGTCTCCCAGCACTTGGGATCTGGATTGGAATTCACCAATCTGGGTGAAGTTTCCATGTTCTTCCCATGTCTGCATGGGTTTCCTCCGGGTTCTCCAGTTTCCTCCCACAGTGAAAATTCAAGCACATGGATTCAAGGTCAATTGAATGCTCTTAATTGCCCCATATTAGTGTGTGTTTGTGTTTCTGTGAGGGTCTGTGTGAGTGAGTGAGCCCAACGATCTGCCCAGCGCCTGAAACATTTTCCCCTGGATGGGCATGGGGAATCATTAAGCGGAGGATTAAGTGGAAGATAATAAATTAATAAATTAAATTATAGTACAGTGTTTGTTTGTACTGATTACAGAGCAGTGTATTTATACCTTATACCTTTTTTTGTGTAAAGATTTTTGATTACCCTTTGATTACCCCACCATTGTTTCTTTAAATTCATTTACATTTTAAATAAAAACTTCTTTAAATGATGTATTTTTATAAATAAATAAATGGAAGAATTACATGGAAGAACTATGACACTAGTTAGTGCACTTACCTCACTGCATGAAAGTCCTGGGTTTGATTTTCCAAGCATGGTAGATAAAAATCCATTGAGGTTTGCATGTTCTCCTCATATCTGTGTGAAATCCTCCCACATTCTAAAAAAAAAAAACAACAAGCAGACAGGTGATTTAAAGAGAGCAAATTATTATTTATTAGTTATGTACTGGCAACTAGGGTGTTTTACCCCTGTTTTAATGAGTGCTGGGATAGGCTCCAGTACACTTAAAACCATTATTAAGATAAAAATGATTAGAAAATGAATTGATGAATAAATAGAATTTTCCATCCTAAATATGTTCTGTGATTGAAACACTTGATCATCAAACAGCATGGTTTGCATGTTCTCCTTATGTCTGCATGAAATCCTCCCACATTCTAAAAAAATAAGTAGACAGGTGATATGAAGAAAGCAAATTGTCCCCGGATATGAATGTGTTTGTGTGTTTGACCCATTATGTACTGGCAACTAGGGGGTTTTTGAGAGGGCTGGGATAGGCTCCAGTACATTATAAACTCTTTCCTAACCCTAAGACATTAAGAACTTGAAATAATTAGAAACAAGAACATGTTCATGCGTTTTATACATAATGATTCTGGCAGCTGGGGTGTTTTGAGAGTGCTGGGATAGGCTCCAGTACACTAAAAATCCTTATTAAGATATTAAGAAATTTAAATACTGTATTTAGAAACAAAATGGATGAATAAACAGAACATGTTCCCATCCTAACCATGTTCTGTGAGTGAAACTGGTGTTCAGTATCATCGAAAAGCATGGTGGCCAAACCCCTTTGAGATTTGCATGTTCTCCTCATTCATTCATTCATTATCTCCCGCTTTATCCTCTATTAGGGTCGCGGTGGGGTTCCCCATGTCCATCCAGGGGAGAACGTCTCGGGCACTGGGCAGATACACGCAGGACAGGGCGCCAATCCATCGCTGGACACACACTCACACATACACACTCTATATGGGGCAATTTGGAGAACTCAATTAACTTGATCCATGTTTTTGGACTGTGGGAGGAAACCGGAGAACCCGGAGGAAACCCACGCGGACACGGGGAGAACATGGAAACTCCACCCAGATGGGGATTCGAACCAGGAATCCCTAGCGCTGAGAGGCGAACATGCTAACCACTAAGCCACCGTGCCGCTGTTCTCCTCATGTCCATCATATTTTAAAAAAACAAGCAGACAGGTGATTTAAAAAGACCAAATTGTCCCTGGAACATGTTTGTGCGTCTTATACATAATGTTCTGGCAGCTGGGGTGTTTTGAGAGTGCTGGGATAGGCTCCAGTACACTAAAAATCCTTATTAAGATATTAAGAAATTTAAATAATTAGAAACTAAATGGATGAATAAACAGAACATGTTCCCATCCTAACCATGTTCTGTGAGTGAAACTCTAGACGTGGTGTTCAGTATCATAGAAAAGCATGGCGGCCAAACCCCTTTGAGGTTTGCATGTTCTCCTCATGTCCGTCACATTTTTAAAAACAAGCAGACAGGTGATTTAAAAAGACCAAATTGTCCCTGGAACATGTTTGTGCGTCTTATACATAATGTTCTGGGGTGTTTTTGAGAGTGCTGGGATAGGCTCCAGTACAGTACAGTAGTTGAAAACTAATGGATGAATAACATATTGTTCCCATCCGAACATGCTCTGTGAGTGAATCACTGGACATGACGGTCAGCATCGCCAAACAGCAACTTAAAGACAAAAACTTAAAACGTGAGCCACAAGTCCTCTTCATCTTAGCTGTTACAGATCGTAGCGTAGAGTTGAGAGTCTAACTACCTTGATAACCTGCAGCCTCCTCAGCACCGATCCCAATGATTTCCCCATCAAGATCGGCTTGATGTACTGCTCCATCTGCAGCCAGTCCCTCTGGCGAATCGATCTCTCTCAAATGAGCCTTCCTGAGCGCGCTCCACGAGCTGTAATTCAAAAGAGAAGTGCATTGATTGGAACTAATGTTATGAGACCTGGATGTGCACATGCTTACAAAACAAAGTGCTAACAATGGCACTTTAGCTGTCGCTCATTGGAAAACCGCACATGAATGGATTGTGGAGCTTGCAGATCATTCACGTTGCCGAGGTTACATCCCTCATAAATAAATGGCGCCATTGGACTTTGATTGAAATCTGAGTGATAGCTTCATTTCACCTTAAGATCTTCGAATTTACTTATAAAACACAAAACTAAAAATGTCTTGCACTATTTTGCTGCCATTAAATGTATAATTGACGATTAGACAATTAAATTGACTTAACGGGTGGCACAGTGGCGTAGTGCTTAGCGTGTTCGCATCTCAGCGCTGGGGATTCAGGTTTGATTCCCAATCTGGGTGGAGTTCCCATGTTCTCCACATGTTCCTGTGTGTCTTCTCCGGGTTCTCCTGTTTCCACTCACAGTCCAAAAACATGGATTTAAGGAAAAATTTAAATTTCACCTTAACTGCCTCTACATAGTGTCTGTGCAAGTGAGTGTGTGCCCAGCAATAGGTCACCAACTTTTGGTCTCATGCCCCAAGTGTCCACATACTTTTGGACCCAGGGTCGAATAACGATTGGGTTGGGATTGGGCGTTTCCATGTTCTCCCTGTGTCCGTGTGGGTTTCCTCTGGGTTCTCCAGTTTCCTCCCACAGTCCAAAAGACATGGATCAAGGTCAATTGAGTTCTCCAAATTGCCCTATATAGAGTGTGTGTGTGTGTGTGTGTGTGTGTGTGTGTCCAGTGATAGATTGGCACCCTGTCCCAGGTGTATCTGCCCAGCGCCTGAAACGTTCTCCCCTGGATGGGCATGGGGAACCCCACCGTGACCCTAGTCCCTAGACCTTAGAAGATAATGGATGGATGGATGTTTGGATGTTCAACCAGTTTAAGAACCTGAAGTTCCTGTCACAAATGCCAGTTAAAACACTACAGTGCATAAAAAAAACCTTATGTCATCCATTTCCAGATATGACATCAACTTCTCTGAGCTCGAACATGTTTAGGAATCGCGCATCACACAGTGGAAATGGGTATGGTGGTCACATCTATTAATAAGTGTAAGTAGGTCATTTAAAAATATTAAATACATAGCAGGGGAATGGAAATCACTAGAGTATACGCACACACACACACACACACACACACACACACACACGCACACACACACACACACACACACGCACATATACAATTATCAATGATGAAGCCTCTGGTAATTAGGGTTCTCTACACCACTGTGTCTTCTTTTCACACAAGTTTAGATTAAATCATGAACAGAGGTTCTAAATGCTTGAAAGCATTTTCAATGTAATACGATTCCAAGAAAATGCACAATGTTCCTGAAGTCAGTGTGATCCCCCATTACAATTCTAATCTTCAAAGCTCTGTTTTTTTCAAAAAGTAATCTGTAATTGCGCGAAAAAAAAGCTACTTTTGTTACTAAAGCACATCACATGATCTTCATAGATAAATGCATTAAGGATTCTGTTCCAGAAGTCCAGATTGAGTTCATTACACATACTACATAACAGTTAACCAATCGCAGTCCGATGGCCGATAACAACCTGTTCTTTATGCAGCATCATACAGTTACTGTTTTAGAATCCATATTTACAATTACATGGGTACGTTATTCTAACCCCAAGACATGCTATACTTTTAGAAATAAGGGTACAACCGGAGTCTATTTCTGTCCTTCTGAAATAAACTTTGTATACTTTTTAAAAGCCATAAAGACAGATGTGTGTTCCCAAGTAGTACGGCATTGAGACACCGATATATTAAAACCACAGAAGCTTTAATGACACTTCCATTCATTCTCCAGTTTCCTCCCACCGTCCAAAAACATGGATCAAGGTCAATTGAGTTCTCCAGATTGCCCCATATAGAGTGTGTGTGTGTGAGTGAGTGTGTGTGTCCAATGATGGATTGGTGACCTGTCCTGGGTGTATCTGCCCAGCGCCCGAGACGTTCTCCCCTGGATGGGCATGGGGAACCCCCCCCCGCAACACTAGTAGAGGATAAAGCAGAAGATAATGGATGGATGGATTTCTGAGTGCTGGTCAGTATCAGAGTCAATATCAATTTAAACATAAGGTGTTGACCCAGAGATTCTGCTGCAGAACAGATTTCGTTTCTTGGGCTGTAACTTGTGAGCAAACCGAGGAATTAAACATTCATTCATTCATTCATTATCTCCCGCTTTATCCTCTATTAGGGTCGCGGTGGGGTTCCCCATGCCCATCCAGGGGAGAACGTCTCACAGACACACTCTATATGGGGCAATTTGGAGAATTTAATTGACTTGATCCATGTTTTTGGACTGTGGGAGGAAACCGGAGAACCCGGAGGAAACCCACGCAGACACGGGGAGAACATGGAAACTCCACCCAGATGGGGATTCGAACCGGGAATCCCTAGCGCTGAGAGGTGAACGTGCTAACCACTAAGCCACCGTGCCGCCCGGAATTAAACATATTTATTAAATTAAAAGACTTTACACCACATTACACCAACGCACAGTCCGCGATAGTAATCAGATACTCTTACATAGAAAATCTCAGATACACTTTACAACAATGCCCTCTGCTGGTTAAAAGGACACATTACGTGTCTTTACACTACATATGGATCCAAGAATTAAACTTTTAATTTTTTTTTTTTTTAAAGCTTTTTTTCCGTTTCATTTTCTTTTCATTTATTATTCTAAATGCATATGTAATCATTATAAATAATTGGTTTAATATAAAAAATAAATAGAACCTAGCTAAAATCTAGCCAGACAAATTACAAAAATCACAAGAAAGTTTTAAATGTGTTTATAATGTTAAGTTTATAGACTAATTTAATAAAAGGTCACATTAATGTATAGGTAAAGTAGGCTATTTATTTTTAATTACTTGCATGCAATAGGATGTAGTAAAAAAACATAAGTGGGGAAAATTATCCAACCTCTGGCAGTATAATGAAATATTCTGCTCATTCCTTATGAATATATATATATATATATATATATATATATATATATATATATATATATATATATATATATATACATATATATATATATATATACACATATATATATATATATATATATATATATATATATATATATATATATATATATATATATATATATATATATATATATATATATATATTCATAAAAAGAAAAAAAAATATATATATATAAATATATATATTCATAAAATATATAAATATATATATTCATTCATTCATTATCTTCCGCTTTATCCTCTATTAGGGTCGCGGTGGGGTTCCCCATGCCCATCCAGGGGAGGACGTCTTGGGCGCTGGGCAGATAGACCCAGGACAGGGCGCCAAACCATCGCTGGGCACACGCTCACTCACTCAAACACACTCTATATGGGGCATTTTGAGAATTCAATTGACTTGATCCATGTTTTTGGACTGTGGGAGGAAACTGGAGAACCCGGAGGAAACCCACGCAGACACGGGGAGAACATGGAAACTCCACCCAGATGGGGATTCGAACCTGGCATCCCTAGCGCTGAGAGGCAAACGTGCTAACCACTAAGCCACTGTGCCGCCCTATATATATATATATATATATATATGTTTACAACATATATGATGAATATAATACACGGCTTAGTGGTTAGCACGTTCTCCTCTCAGCACTAGGGATTCCCGGTTCGAATCCCCATCTGGGTGGAGTTTCCATGTTCTCCCCGTGTCCGTGTGGATTTCCTCCGGGTTCTCCGGTTTCCTCTCAAAGTCCAAAAACATGGATCAAGTCAATTGAATTCTCCAATTTGCCCCATAGAGTGTTTTGTGTGTGTCTGTGTGAGTGAGTGTGTGCCCAATGACAGATAGGCGTCCTGTCCTGGGTGTATCTGCCCAGCGCCCCAAACGCTCTCCCCTGGATGGGCATGGGGAACCGTGCCGCAACCCCAGTAGAGGATAAAGCGGAAGATAATGGATGAATGAATGAAGTCAAACTCAAAGAAACCTGGACGTGGGTTTACAAGTCATTTTAGTGTTTTATTGGTCGATACCTTTTATCTCTTCCTTAAGAACAATTACTTTTGGTACCTGAGAAAAGTTCAGTGTCTTCCTAATCCAATCGATTTGAGCAATCGAAGTCAACCACAGGCATTATGAGAGCTGGTGAGCGCACGTTTTATGTGAAACATCATTTTCTGCCCTCCAGCTGCAGTAACAGGCCCTCGGTGATATAATATAATGTGCAAACAACCAATTTCGATTTGACAAAATAAGAAATGAGCATTAGGGAAAGGCTATAAAAGCAGAGTTCATGTAATATTAAATACCCCGAAAAAAAACGAGCTGACATTCTAAATGCTGTTTAAATGACGCTCTTAATGCTGTTTAAATGAATCGGTGCAATATTACAATAGAAGCTTCTGATGGGAAAGAGTAAATAGAACAGAGGCATCCTGGGAATAAAAGCATTAAAACGAAATGTCAGCCAGTTTAATAATTATTTTCATTAGCACTTAATTAAAAGTAGAGTATTCTAACAGCAGCCTACATTTGAACGGTGCAAGGCAGTAAATAGTGATAGGAAGGCCATTTTTCTTTAACTTGTTCTATGCCATTTAAACCAAACGCAGAACCACATTTTATACATTGATTTCTTATCTTTTGTTTCTTCCTTAGTTAATTGTAGCTACCCTCCATTGTCTCGGTTTGTAACCAAAACTATCCATCCATCCATTATCTTCCGCTTTATCCTCTATTAGGGTCGCGGGTGGGTTCCCCATGCCCATCCAGGGGAGAACGTTTCAGGTGCTGGGCAGATACACCCAGGACAGGGCGCCAATCCATCGCTGGGCATACACTCACTCACACAGACACTCTATATGTGGCAATTTGGAGAACTCAATTGACTTGATCCATGTTTTTTGGACTGTGGGAGGAAACCGGAGAACCTGGATGAAACCCACACGGACACGGGGAGAACATGGAAACTCCACCCAGATGGGGATTCGAACCGGGAATCCCTAACGCTGAGAAGCGAACGTGCTAACCACTAAGCCACCGTGCCGCCCCGTGACCAAAACTTATAATTCGCAAATAAATCCATCCATCATTATCTTACACTTAATCCTATATTAGGGTCACAGAGGGGTTCCCCATGTGCATCCAGGGGAGAACGTTTTGGATATTGGCAGATACTCCTAGGACAGGGCGCCAATCTATCGCTGGGCACACACTCGCTCACACACTTTTCTTGTTTTTGTCAGTCTCCTGTTGGTTCTCTGTTCTCTGTTGGTCAGGAGCATCACAGAACAGGTATCATTTGGGTGGTGGATTGTTTCTTGTCAGTTCTGCAGTGACACTGATGTGGTGAGGGGGTTCTAGTGCAGCAGTGCTGCTGGAGTTTCATTTCTCCACCTCAGTCACACTGCTGGGATAGGAATAATGCCCCCACCCAATAACCCCTGCTCTGTGGTGGTACTATTGGGGTTCTGACCATTCGAACAGAGTACCCAGTATGTACTGTAGAACACAAACAGATGGACTACAGTCTGGAATTGTAGAACTACAAAGTCTGTACAGGAAGTGGAACTGAGAACATGGACAATAAGTTATTACTTTTCATTCATTCATTCATCTTCATTCATCTTCCACTTTATCCTCTATTAGGGTCGCGGTGGGGTTCCCCATGCCCATCCAGGGGAGAACTTTTCGGGCGCTGGGCAGATAGACCCAGGACAGGGCGCCAATCCATCGCTGGGCACACACTCACTCACACATACACACTCTATATGGGGCAATTTGGAGAACTCAGTTGACTTGATCCATGTTTTTGGACTCTGGGCGGAAAACCGGAGAACCCGGAGGAAACCCACACGGACACGGGGAGAACATGGAAACTCCACCCAGATGGGGATTCGAACCGGGAATCCCTAGTGCTGAGAGGCGAACGTGCTAAACCACTAAGCCACCGTGCCGCCCAAGTTATTATTTATAATAGAATAAGAAATTATTTACTAATTTCAAGAAACTTTTATGCCGCCGTCACCTCTGATTGCTCCTACAGGTCATCACAGACAAAACTTTTCTCTTCCATAAAACTGGAGCAGCTTATGGCTTAAACGCTTCGTCAGCATTACAATGGGTTTTAAAAGCTTTTCTAAAAAGCACGTTCAGTCCTACAGCACGAGCTTTTATTCAGAGCTGGACTCGTCCAGGTCATGGCTCAATTATTCCATAAAAGCTGATAAGAACCTAATTACTGCGTTTCACACTTTTGGTGGCAAAAACAATAGATTTAATGTTTAAGCAGCACAGATTAACAAACTGGAAGTCTGCTTTTGACTCTGGTAAGGGCTTTCAGAAGAATGTGTCCAGTCAGAATGTGTGAAAGTGGTGTTTACGTGAGCAGAAAGAGTGACCGGTCTATCAGGACCAACTCAGGCCGAGGACAGGTGTTATTATGGCTGAAGCAGAGCTGACGTGGTATATTTTTCAGCTCTAAATAAACTCTCTCTCTCTTCAAACCCCTGGCTACTTATTGTAAGAATGACAACACGTCAGTATACTTTGTCTAAGGTTACAAGGACTGAAAAAAAAAAAAATGGAAAACATGTTCTCCAAAAGGGCGACACGGTGGCTTAGTGGTTAGTACGTTCTCCTCTCAGCACTAGGGATTCCCGGTTCGAATCCCCATCTGGGTGGAGTTTCCATCTTCTCCCCGTGTCTGCATGGGTTTCCTCCGGGTTCTCCGGTTTCCTCCCACAGTCCAAAAACATGGATCAAGTCAATTGAGTTCTCCAAATTGCCCCATATAGAGTGTGTGTGTGAGTGAGTGTGTGCCCAGTGTTGGATTGGCACCCTGTCCTGGGTGTATCTGCCCAGCGCCCGAAACGTTCTCCCCTGGATGGGCATGGGGAACCCCCCCACCGCGACCCTAATATAGGATAAAGCAAAAGATAATTAATGAATGAATGTTCTCCAAAATGCGGCACGGTGGATTAGTGGTTAGCACGTTCGCCTCTCAGCGCTAGGGATTCCCGGTTCGAATCCCCATCTGGGTGGAGTTTCCATGTTCTCCCTGTGTCCGTGTGGGTTTCCTCCGAGTTCTCCGGTTTCCTCCCACAGTCCAAAAACATGGATCAAGTCAATTGAATTCTCAAAAATTGCCCCATATAGATTGTGTCTGTGTGAGTGAGTGTGTGCCCAGCGATGGATTGACGCCCTGTCCTGGGTGTATCTGCCCAGCGCCCGAGACGTTCTCCCCTGGATGGGCATGGGGAACCCAACCGCGACCCTAATAGAGGATAAAGCGGGAGATAATGAATGAATGAATGTTCTCCAAAATGTAAAATATATGTCACTATTTACGCAGGGCGGCACGGTGGCTTAGTGGCTAGCATGTCCACCTCCCAGCAATGGGGATCTGGGTTTGAATCCCAATCTGAGTGGAATGTCCAATTGGGTTTTGGGTTTCCACTTGGGTTTCTTCTCACAGTACAAAAAACATGGATTCAAGGTAAATTGAATGCTCTAAATTGCCCATATCTAAAATTGCCCCAACATATTGTGTGCATGTGCCCAATAATAGATCTGCACCCTGTCCTGGGTGTACACCCACCCCCCCCTCCACGGGACCCTCGTCACTAGTATAGGATTAAGTGGACATCTGGGTCATAAGACATTAGTACATCTAAATCTAATATTCTGTCCCCAACCATACAAAGATTTCTTCCACTCTTGGTTTTTGGAATGTGTGAGAGCTCAGATTGGTTTCCAACTGGGTTTCTTCTCACAGTACAAAAAACATGGATTCAAGGTAAATTGAATGCTCTAAATGGCCCTTATGTAAAATTGCCCCAACGTATTTTGTGCAGGTGGCACGGTGGCTTAGTGGTTAGCACGTTTGCCTCTCAGCACTAGGGATTCCCGGTTCGAATCCCCATCTGGGTGGAGTTTCCATCTTCTCCTCGTGTCTGCGTGGGTTTCCTCCAGGTTCTCCGGTTTCCTCCCACAGTCCAAAAACATAGATCAAGTCAATTGAGTTCTCAAGATTGCCCCATATTAAGTGTGTATGTGTGAGTGAGTGTGTGCCCAGCGATGGATTGGCGCCCTGTCCTGGGTGTGTCTGCCCAGCGCCCGAGACGTTCTCCCCTGGATGGGCATGGGGAACCGCACCGCGACCCTAATATAGGATAAAGCGGAAGATAATGGATGGATGGATATTGTGTGCATGTGCCCAATAATAGATCTGCACCCTGTCCTGGGTGTACACCCACCCCCCCCCCTCCACGGGACCCTCGTCACTAGTATAGGATTAAGTGGACATCTGGGTCATAAGACATTAGTACATCTAAATCTAATATACTGTCCCCAACCATACAAAGATTTCTTCTACTCTTGGTTTTTGGAATGTGTGAGAGCTCAGATTTGGTTTCCAATTGGGTTTCTTCTCACAGCACAAAAAAACATAGATTCAAGGTAAATTGAATGCTCTAAATTGTCCATATCTAAAATTGCCCCAACATATTGTTTGCATGTGCCCAATAATAGATCTGCACCCTGTCCTGGGTGTACAACCACCCCCCACCGACGTGACCCTCGTCACTAGTATAGGATTAAGTGGACATCTGGATCATAAGACATTAGTACATCTAAATCTAACATAATGTCCCTAACCATACAAAGATTTCCTCCACTCTTGGTTTTTGGAATGTGTGAGAGCTCAGATTTGGTAGGATTCACTGTAGTCTTACGTGATAAGCTGATGAACTGATGAGCTGATGTCCTTCACACGTGCCAGAATGTGAGATGAGACTAGAGTGCCTGAGGAGGAAGTAGATGATGAGCGGAGTGCCATCAGCATAGCAAAGATGGAAAAAGTCATAAGAGGATGTGACTTAGCCAAGAGAGTGAGAGCAGCGAAGGATCCACTCATCGGGTGACTCAGTGTCCGTGGCCGAACTAGATGTGGAAATATTTGCAATCCACCACTGAATCCTTTCTTTTCTTCCAGTAAAGGTCATGTTGCTGCCATGCGCTGTCAGATGAAAGTCTATTCAAGTGGTAATTACAAGAGGAATTTCAAAAACAATTTGGTACTTGAGTTTCCGACTTGTTTAACCTTTAACTTTTCATTATTGCAGAAAACCGGACATCTTAAATGTCGATTGGTAGGAACTTTTGCATTTTTTCAAATCATTGTTTTATGTGCAACGTCACCAATTAGACTTTAGAGCTGATTTAAACCTGGGTGCTGTGCGGCCAAAAAACATCACTGAAGGAAGAAATTCATTTTAAATATCAATACTTTGCCAGACTGAACAGGACAGGGTTGGATTTTATTAAATGGATTGGAGAACCTCAAAAAAATAAAAAAAATAAAAAAATAAATAAAAATAAAAAAAACTCTGCTTTATTGTCATTATTGATTTTATGCTTAAAATGGTTGGGTTCCACAGTAAGTCACTTATTTTTTTTCTAAATTATTGTCATTGTGGCAGATGTGTGGACATCTTTTGAGAGATAAGGCAGAACCATGAGCACGGAAAAAGTAACTGACGCAGCTTTCAGAGGATCCACTAAAGGTGTGGAGGTATTTGAAAAGACGCATTTGGACGCATGCCCCCGGGCGGCCACATACATTTGGACCCATGCACCCGGGCGTCCGTATACATTTCGACCCAGGCACCCGGGCGTCCACATACATTTGGACGCGTGCATCTGGGTGTCCACATACATTTGGACACATGCACCAGGGCGTCTACATACATTGGGACCCATGCACCCATGCCCCAAACGACCATATACTTTTGGATCCAGGTTTGAATCTTTATCTTAAAACATGGTTTCCATGTTCTCCCCATGCCCATGTGGGTTTTCTCCGGGTTCTCCGGTTTCCTCCCACAGTCCAAAAACACGGATTTAAGTTGAATTGGTTGTTCTAAATTGCCCCTATGAAGTGCAGTGTCCGTGTGAATGAATGAGTGGGCACACACTCACTCACACAGACACACTCTATATGGGGCAATTTTGAGAATTCAATTGACTTGATCCATGTTTTTGGATTGTGGGAGGAAACCGGAGAACCCGGAGGAAACCCACGCAGACACGGGAAGAACATGGAAACTCCACCCAGATGGGGAATCGAACCGGGAATCCCCAGCGCTGAGAGGAGAACATGCCAACTACTAAGCCACCTTGCCGCTATATATATATATATATATATATATATATATATATATATATATATATATATATATATATATATATATATATTTTTTTTTTTTATTATTATTTTATTTTAAAGGTTTCTAACTTTGTACTTTCTGAGCCACTATCAAAATCTGAATTAAACATTTAAAATATTTTACTTTGCTATACGACTTCTACAGAACCTAAGGAACACTTTATACTTGGATCTTGCTTGTATTTTTTTTTTTTAAGTATTCCCGCAGCAAAAGTCCACAGGGTTCCCATAAGTAGTGTGGGCGTGGTCCCTAATGGCCTGAAAAAAACAGGATCCCGCTCCAATCCCAGTGTTGCATGGATATCAGTAGGTCACTCACGACATCGCAGCAATCAGAGACTTTCTCCTCTTTATGAGAGAGACTTGGCAAGCTACATTTCAGAACCGGAAGTTATATAATCTATTATACTCCATCACAGGAGGAGAGGGAAAAAAAAGACCCATTTTCGTGCTTTCATTGTCAGTGCCCCATCTGTAAGACTGAGTGCTTTTTAAGGCTCCTCATTTGGGCTCTCTGCCACTGACTGAATGGAAATCACTGAAGTCATTTATCTTAATGGGTGAAGAAAATTTAATCAAATGATGACTTATGTGAGTGATAAGTGCAGATCAAGTGCTAATGGCACAGCATGAATAGCAAAAAGGTGAGAGTTAATGACATTGGTAGACTGACTCCAACAATTAAGGCTTGTTTTTTCCACTTAGTAATTAAAACGGAAGAAAAACAGTACGCCTGTTATAGAGAAGAAGGTGGATTTTACCTGTTGAACTATGATGAACCTTTTCAAAAGCTAACGAATAAAATATACTAAGGACAAAAGTATGAGGACAACCGCACATTGCAAAAAGGTCCAAAATAGCTCCATCCTGTAAACTTTGTTGACCTGTATTGTTTTTTTTTTTACAGGTATTTTGGATTTCTTTCGATTCCCGAGTCCCGTCAGTGGACTATAGTTCAGACTGTGGGCCTAATATCACTAAACCTACAATTATTTCATAAGTTAACAGGTGCAATCATTGCTCCCATGTGGTGTGCCACCTTGGGGTGGGTTAAAGGTTAGGGCTCTGTATATAATATACCTGTTTATGTATACTGTACATATATATATGGCTCTGTATACCTTGTATATGACAATGTTGGGGTTACGACTGATTAACCATCCTGTATTTTAGAAGAAGTGAATGTAGTAGTTAGCACGTTCGCCTCTCAGTGCTAGGAATTCCCGGTTCGAATCCCCATCTGGGTGGAGTTTCCATGTTCTCCCCATGTCCGCGTGGGTTTCCTCCGGGTTCTCTGGTTTCTTCCCACAGTCCAAAAACATGGATCAAGTCAATTGATTTCTCCAAATTGCCCCATATACAGTGCGTCTGTGTATAATACATAGTGTGTGCCCAGCGATGGATTGGCGCCCTGTCCTGGGTGTATCTGCCCAGCGCCCGAAACGTTCTCCCCTGAATGGGCATGGGGAACCCCCTGCGACCCTAATATAGGATAAAGCGAAAGATAATGAATGGATGGATGAATGTGGTAGATCAGTGGTTAGGGTATTAGGCTATCAAGCTAAAGATTGTGGGTTTAAATACCACATCCACTGAAGCCCTCACTGCTCCAGGGGGTGCTGTATCATGACTGACTCTGTGCTATGGACGACTATTAAACAAGGATATTTTGTTAAGAAGCATCTACAACATGACCAAATGTAAATCCCATAGACATACTGATGGGTACAGTGGAGATCCTGAATGCCCTTCTGATTGGATCGTTTGTAAACTATAGAGGAAAGACTTGATGACAAACCTTACCTTCACCGTGAATCTATGGATATGAATTATTGTAATCAGACAGAAAGACATGCGCGCACACACACACACACACACACACACACACACACACACACACACACACACACACATTATATGTATTATACTGTTAAACACGGCCTAGTTGCTTAATGAGGATGATTCCCACATTGAGCCTTGGTCCTCACAAGGTGCCTTAATTTAAACTCAAACTAATACCATGAGGGCGGCATGGTGGCTTAGTGGTTAGCACGTTCGCCTCTCAGCGCTAGTTTCCATGTTCTCCCCGTGTCCGCGTGGGTTTCCTCCGGGTTCTCCGATTTCCTCCCACAGTCCAAAAACATGGATCAAGTCAATTGAGTTCTCCAAATTGCCCCATGTAGAGTGTGTTTGTGGGTGTGTGTGTGTGCCCAGTGATAGATTGGCGCCCTGTCCTGGGTGTATCTGCCCAGCGCCCGAACCGTTCTCCCCTGGATGGGCATGGGGAACTAATACCATGGTTCATTCTCATAACCCTGTAAAGCTGATTCAGGACAATGCACTGTGTGTGAAAATTGCTATTTAAAAGAAGCAACTCACAAATGCTGTCACCTATTTGTGTGTAAGTTTTACATCACGTTTGCATTTAGTCATTTTGCAGACACTTTAATCCAAAGCGACTTACAAGTATCCCAACTTGGTTAGAATCAGAACACAGGGCTGACACCTCCTGCTCTGTTCACTCTGCTGATGAAATTTAAAACGTCCGTTTATTTTGCGACTCCCTTCAGGTGGTTACATACGGTACAGGGTGATATTTTTAATATAATGATTTAAAAAAAAAAAAAAAAAAGGTGTCTGCCCTGTTCTGCCCCTGATGCACCTATATATCAACTTGACTTTGATGGTAACAGCACCATGTACTTGTAAACTGAAGGATGAGATGCTTACATCAGTTTGGTGCTGGGCAGATAACACTCACTCTCTCTCTCTATCACTCACTCACTCACTCACATGCACACACACACACACACACACACACACACACACACACACACACACACACACACACACACACACACACACACACACACACACACACACACACACACACACACACACACGTAGAGCCCTTTTAACTCTCCTGCTGCTTACTCCAAGATGACAGAGCTGGCAATCTGAGCTTCCATTGAACTCCATGTGTATCTATGACAACGAGGCACAGGTCATCTTAAGACATGATCTCCACACGCTCCGCACACATGAACTAGTATACTAAATATACTAAACAGACAGACTGTTTAACCTGGTTAGTTGAATCTCCTTTGCTCTGAGCACATCATGCCATGTGCTCCTCAAATATCTCAATGGTCATAATCGAACACCGGTGTTTCCTAATTTGCAGCGTGTATGTTAATTCATTCATTATCTCCCGCTTTATCCTCTATTAGGGTCGCGGTGGGGTTCCCCATGCCCATCCAGGGGAGAACGTTTCGGGCGCTGGGCAGATAGACCCAGTACAGGGCGCCAATCCATCGCTGGGCGTATGTTAATTAGTTCATTCATTTATGAATAAGCCACAAAGTGTTTAAAAGGTTCATTAGGTCGTTTATTGGATGCACATGTTGGTTTTTTTTATGGCATAGCGGGTTTTGCATGCGTTGAAGCAAAATGCGAGAGCAAAGTAATCAACCATTATGGTTCATTTGAGTTCATAATTAAGGAGACATATGCCAACTATGCAATTTCCAAAGCTCACGAGCAATTACCACAGCAATTAAACAATCTCACGGAGTTTACACTGCATGCTTTATGCAAGCATCCATCATTGATGACAAAATTCTAACTACATGGCAAAAGATACAGGAGAACGACGTCCACTAACCGATTTAAAAAACATAGCGACACTATTTGATTTCAGCAAAATAAAAAATGTCTGATTCTGTAAAATAATCATTAAGCATCAGTCTGTGGATTTGTCATTTATAATTGTACCCTTGGCGGCACGGTGGCTTAGTGGTTGGCATGTTCGCCTCTCAGCACTAGGGATTCCCGGTTCGAATCCCCATCTGGGTGGAGTTTCCATGTTCTCCCCGTGTCTGCGTGGGTTTCCTCCGGGTTCTTCGGTTTCCTCCCACAGTCCAAAAACATGGATCAAGTCAATTGAATTCTCAAAATTGCCCCATATAGAGTGTGTCTGTGTGAGTGAGTGTGTGCCCAGCGATGGATTGGCGCCCTGTCCTGGGTCTATCTGCCCAGCGTCCGAGACGTTCTCCCCTGGATGGGCATGGGGAACCCAACCGCGACCCTAATAGAGGATAAAGCGGGAGATAATGAATGAATGAATTGTACCCTTATTTTGCTTTCCCTGTCAACAAAGAACGCCGTCAATCCAGCATGGTCGGAGTGACTTTGTGGGGACATCTGTTCTCTGACTCACTGTGTGTGTGAACATGGGCTTCGTCATATGAACAATGACACAAACAAAAATGACATCAGCAAGTATTCTGCCTGGATTAATCCCCCAATGGAAATTTCTTTAAATTAAAAACTTTCAAATATATTCATTCATTCATTCATTATCTTCCGCTTTATCCTATATTAGGGTCGCGGGGGGGTTCCCCATGCCCATCCAGGGGAGAACGCCTCGGGCGCTGGGCAGATACACCCAGGACAGGGCACCAATCTATCTCTGGGCACACACTCACTCACACACACACTCTACATGGGGCAATTTGGAGAATTCAATTGACTTGATCCATGTTTTTGGACTGTGTGAGGAAACCGGAGGACCCGAGGAAACCCATGCGGACACGGGGGGAACATGGAAACTCTACCCAGATTGGGATTCGAACCGGGAATCCCTAGTGCTGAGAGGCAAACATGCTGACCACTAAGCTACCGCACCCTCAGATAACCCCGGGATGAACCATATAATAAAACAGCCGTTCTAGTTATAAGCAACACAACCAAGATTCAATCAGTTCGATGAGTTTGAGCAGATAATTTCATTCTAATTATCCATAACACAATCAAATACGTGATGCTAGGGATTTATCAGGGTAATTAGCTCCGTGCTTACAAATAAACGCCTGGATCCAATTCCCAACATAGATTTCAGCCATGGATAATGCTAATTCCAATTAGTTTAATAACCCAGATATATTCATATAGTTCAGACTGGCCTTAATGAACACGGGTGATGAGAGTAACATTATTGGAATTATGTCAGGACTAAATACATTGTTTTTCCATCAGGTAAAGACGATTACTCTGAGCTATTGAAGTACAGTTTGCTGAGATCACTGTTAAATGAATTCAAAAAGCCCATCCATCTGAACAATGAGGTGCAATCCAGTGCTGTACCAATATTTGCATTACACTGTTTATGATCCTGTTCTACACAGCGGGAAAGCTCTGCGCACAAAATGATTCCAATCTGCCACAGTTGGGCCTTTAGCAAAGTTTGGATAGTGTGATGTTTAACTTCCGTAATGACACTAAATCTTATTTGGATAAGATTGTCTGCTAAACAGCGTTAATGCAAATATAAATGAAATATGAATAAAGTATGACCAGCAGAAAATCAGCTGCAAAACAGTATAAAAATGCACATTTGACATTTAAATGCACATTTAAAAACTACAGGCAATTAACAGGGAATCTTAAAAACTGCACCCTGCTACATCTAAAATATTCCATCCAGATACTTAGCAAACTTAAATCGCTTGCTTAAACTTGGAAATTAAGGTTGCACAGTGGTTTGCATCTCTTACGTAAGATCAGGGTTGATTGTGTAATTTTAGTTTATATAACAGATGAAATCATTTCAATGTGAATCATTTTAACAGATTTATTTTGATGCCACAGACTGATTAAGCCTCTCAAATCTCCTCAGACTGAATTACCAAAGACTTTTTTTGACATAATAAGCACTATGCTGGTTTTAAGAAGGAAACATCCAGTAAACTTAAAACTCCAAACTATAGTCATGACCAAACGTGAAGGCACCTTTGAAGTATTTGCAGATGTGTCTGTGTGTGTATTGGAACATTAAAAAAAGAAAAAAATTATGCAAAAAAAATAGCAATAAAAGAAAAATATTATATATCCATCCATCCATCCATCCATTATCTTCCGCTTTATCCTCTATTAGGGTCGCGGTGGGGTTCCCCATGCCCATCCAGGGGAGAACGTTTCGGGCGGTAGGCAGATACACCCAGGACAGGACGCCAATCTATCGCTGGGCACACACTCACTCACACAGACGCACTCTATATGGGGCAATTTGGAGAACTCAATTGACTTGATCCATGTTTTTGGACTGTGGGAGGAAACCGGAGAACCAGGAGGAAACCCACGCAGACACGGGGAGAACATGGAAACTCCACCAAGATGGGGATTCGAACTGGGAATCCCTAGTGCTGAGAGGCGAAATATTATATATTCATTCTTTTTCTTTTTTTTTTTTTTGCATGAAATTTTTTGCATGCCCATCCAGGGGAGAAAGTTTCGGGCGTTGGGCAGATACACCCAGGACAGGGCACCGATATATCGCTGGGCACAGACACACTCTATATGGGGCAATATATAGAATATAGAATAGAGGGTGGGGCAGAGTGGAGTGACTGGAAGCTATCAAGCACCGGATATAGCGACGGTCAGCACTTGATGGTACAGGGTTGAGTTATGCAGTGCATACGATCATGCAGCTTAGAATTTAGGAACGAATAACTTCCTAAATGTTGGTTCCAGGTATTCTAAATGATTTCTGTAACCTCTGAACTCTTGGTATTTTCTTGCAATCTGTATCATTCCTTCAGAATTCTCCAATAAAGAAAACACATCCAACGAGCAGTGGAGCAGTGGACAGAAACTTTCGTTTGATCAGAAAGGTCAGAGACGGGTTGGAACTAAAAGAAAAGAATCCAGCCATAGTGTGAGGAGAAGAAAAATACCTCTAAATGTGCAACACATACAACCTTATGGCTGCTTTGGAAACAAAAACAGACACTTGTCCATACGACATATTAGTGCTTAGAGTTTATATATAAATATGTATAAATATATATATATGAATTTGTACATATGCCTTTGATTATATCAAACTGATTGACCCGAGGCCTGGTGATAACGATCTAGCAATCACAACCCTCTGAGTGTTCTAATACGCTTCATGTTCCATGTTTTTGGACTGTGGGAGGAAACCGGAGAACACGGAGGAAACCCACGCGGACACGGGGAGAACATGGAAACTTGACCTAGATGGGGATTCGAACCGGGAATCCCTAGTGCTGAGAGGAGAACATGCTAACCTCTAAGACACTGTGTCGCACCCCCCCCATATATATATATATATATTCATTAATTAATTCATTCATTATCTCCCGCTTTATCCTCTATTAGGGTCGCGGTGGGGTTCCCCATGCTCGTCCAGGTGAGAACATTTCGGGCGCTGGGCAGATAAACCCAGGACATGGCGCCAATCCATCACTGGACACACACTCACTCACACACACACTCTATATGGGGCAATTTTGGAGAATTCACTTGACTTGATCCATGTTTTTGGAATGTGGGAGGAAACCGGAGAACCCGGAGGAAACCCACGCGGACACGGGGAGAACATGGAAACTCCACCCAGATGGGGATTCGAACCGGGAATCCCTAGTGCTGAGAGGAGAACATGCTAACCACTAAGCCACCGTGCCGCCTATATATATATATATATATATATATATATATATATATATATATATATATATATATATATATATATATATATATATATATATATATATATATATATATATATATATATATACACAAAAAACAGACACTCGACCATACGACATATTAGTGCCTATAGTTTATATAATCAGAATTTGTACATATGCCTTTGATTATATCAAACTGATTGACCCGAGGCCTGGTGATAACGATCAAGCAAGCACTACCCTCTCAGTGTTCTAATACGCTTCATGTTCTGCTTAAGCGTGAAATCCAAATGGCTATGTGGTAACCTACTAAGCATGAAATGTGCTGAAAAGGTCCTGCTTATGGCTTCAGGTTCTATAACACACATTTAGATGTTGACCGTTTGTTTTATACTCGGCCATTATGGCACACCGCTTCCTTTGATGACTATCTGTAACGTGTGCGTTCGCCGAAAAAAAAAAACAACCTGCGATGCAGCCTTTTATCTGTAAGTGTTATCCTTCTTCCAGCAATGCCATCCATGTCTATTCTGCTCATCACATGGTCTGTGCAATCACCGACAATCCATTTCAAGGCTTCATGTAAACAATGTGGTGGTGATGTGAATATGAATGAAGTTTTCTCTGGATTTGTGGCCAAATGATTTTTTTTGCCTACATTAAAAATATATTTTCATGTTATTAAAAACAAAAGACAGGTGGGAAACTTATTATAGTCCTTGTGCTATTTATATTCATCCTCTAAACCACTTGGCCCGATGGCGTAGGGGGGACTGGACATCCAGGACTTTGATGTTATGATTGAATTGCCGCTGATGACAAGCAAGGACTTCTTGTCAAACGTCCATCAGCCTTTGTTACAGCTGCACACTCGAGCAAGTCCATATTAATGACCGTGATTGTAAATCAGAATGACCAGCGAATTTGAACAGGTGTGGTAGACCAGTGTCCATCTACTACCTCCTTTATTTAGGTTGCACATTTATTTTTACGTTATTCTCAGTATCGATAACTGAAGTACACTGAAGCAGATTAAGCATGGTACACAGATAGCTGGACCCAGACGTCTAATGCACCAAACAGAACAGATAGGGATCATACTTAGCAAAGCAGTACACGTCGCCTACACTGAGTAACCCCCACGGGTCTGAATGAGCTCCTTCCAAATTTATGGATGTAAAGCTGTCTAGTTTATGTCCAAAATATGTGTTTGGTTTCTGTCCAACAATGTCTGTGGAATACTTTGCTCGAAAAGTAGATTTCAGCCTTTATCTATATTTAAAACACACTCACTTTTCTGTTAAATCAATCTAACCCCTGATATTAAAATAATAGTGGACACAGAAAGTACATAAGGTCAGACTGATGTACATAAAAAAGGAGTGATTCTTTAAAGAACGTTCTAAACAGTGAGTCATCAGTGAAAACTTTTTTAGGCACAGTTTTTTTGTGTACTAGTTGTCAGCAGGCTGTTTTTTGTTACAATGAATATGACGCAAAACACTACACAAAGCATCGCTGAGCCATATATTTAGAGAGATATTCTCTAGCTTTATTGGCATGACTATGTATATGTGTGTATATATATATATATATATGTGTGTGTGTGTGTGTGTGTGTGTGTATATATATATATATATATATATATATATATATATATATATATATATATATATATATATATATATATATAGTGGCACGGTTGGCCTCTCAGCGCTAGGGATTCCCGGTTCGAATCCCCATCTGGGTGGAGTTTCCATGTTCTCCCCGTGTCTGCGTGGGTTTCCTCCAAAAACAGTCCAAAAAAAAGGATCAAGTTAATTGAGTTCTCTAAAATTGCCCCATATAGAGTGTGTTTGAGTGTGTGAGTGTGTGCCCAGCGATGGATTGGCGCCCTGTCCTGGGTGTGTCTGCCCAGCGCCCGGGACGTTCTCCCCTGGATGGGCATGGGGAACCCCACCGCGACCCTAGTAGAGGATAAAGCGGGAGATAATGAATGCATGAGTATATATATATATATACACACACACACACATACATATATATATATATATATATAAGTCAGTATTCTCTATTCAGAACTGTTGCTTCAACCATGACATTTCGACATTTGGACATGCTTACTCTTTAGTACCCTGCGGAGGTGTATATACTCAGGTTTATATACTCGGTTTACTTGGTTGTGTTTTGCACATAACGTGCAATAAACCAATCTGAATTTCACTTGCTGTTTCCTTTAAGAGCCTGGTGCACTCATCAGCAGATTTTAATGGCGCAGTACGACCAATTACACTTACAGCGTTTAGAAGGAAACATCATCACAAGCCCAGGCAAATGGTTTGTTCTATATATTTTCAGATTGGACAGCTTCCTTTAAAAACATCATTAAGTATCCTAAAAAATCACCCTTCATTTACAGATAACTTTTCCTGCCAATGCCGGGCTACAAGACACAGACCTCACCACGAAATTTATTTGAAGTTGTTGTAATAAAAAAAATGTTTATGGAGCCAGCTAGGCATTTATACTGCCCATCAGCTGGCAGGACACAAGCTATAAAATGCTGTTCATATTTTGGACTATACCCTGCATCAGATTTCTGATAATCAATTTCTGTGTGGAATTTTGTTCTCCCAGAAACTTTGTACATAAATTAAAACATAAATTTTGTGCCCTCCATAAACTTTAGTTTCTTTCCATAGTTCTAAAACCAAGCTGGTCGAATAAATAAGAGATACCACATTGTCCTTGGGTATAAATGATATGCTTGTGAATGCGCTTGTTTGAGTGTTTACCCTGTAATGGATATCTCCCTGCTGTTCACCCAATAAGTGCTGGGATGGGCTCCAACACCCCCTGGCTTTGAAATAGAATAACTGAATAAATATGCTAAGTGTAATTTGAAAACAGGCACATTTAGTCATGTGTAGGCTTGTTTGTGTGTCACTGCTGAGCACAGACCTGACCTCTGAGTGTTGTATTCAAATATAAAGCAGTAATAGTGAAAATTCTCATGCCCTTCAAAGCCATCCATCCCATCCATCCATTATCTTCCGCTTTATCCTATATTAGGGTCGCGGGGGGGGGGTTCCCCATGCCCATCCAGGGGAGAATGTTTCGGGCACTGGGCAGATACACCCAGGACAGGGCGCCAATCTATCACTGGGCACACACTCACACACACAGACACAGACACGCACACAAACACACTCTATATGGGGCAATTTGGAGAACTCAATTGACTTGATCCATGTTTTTGGAATGTGGGAGGAAAACGGAAAACCCGGAGGAAACCCACGCGGAAACGGAGAGAACATGGAAACTCCACCCAGATGGGGATTCGAACCGGGAATCCCTAGTGCTGAGAGGCGAACGTGCTAACCACTAAACCACCGTGCCGCCGTACTTAATAATTAATTCTAATAATAGTAACCATTTGTAAGAATATTCTTCTGATTTCAGGATAGAAGGCCAAACAAACAAATTAGTTTTTTAGAACGAAATCTCTTTAAATTTTAAAAGAAAATCACAGACTTGAAAGAAGTCCAACACCGGCAGGGTGAACAAGTAGATTCCACAGGGCCAAAAGCTTTGTGTACAAACACAAACTTAAACTAAACTTTTTATTCATTCATTATCTTCCGCTTTATCCTCTATTAGGGTCGCGGGGGGGATCCCCATGCCCATCCAGGGGAGAACGTTTCGGGCACTGGGCAGATACACCCAGGACAGGGCGCCAATCTATCGCTGGGCACACACTCACTCACACAGACAAGCACGCATACACACTCTATATGGGGCAATTTGGAGAACTCAATTGACTTGATCCATGTTTTTGGACTGTGGAAGGAAACCGGAGAACCCGGAGGAAACCCACGCAGACACGGGGAGAACATGGAAACTCCACCCAGATGGGGATTCGAACCGGGAATCCCTGAGAGGCGAACGTGCTAACCACTAAGCCACTGTGCCGCTTAAACTAAACTTAACCCAATTAATATATGATTTGCAGATTTGTAAAAATTAATAAAACAATAACAAACCTATTTAATTGCATGTTTCATAATGGCTTATTGTTTACGTACAACATGAATTATATTAGAATTTAAATCTCACCTGTTTGATTAAATTGTCCTCTTAGACACTCTGCCATTTTGGTTTACCTGATTTATCAGACATGAAAGGAAACCTGTGCTGTCCCTAGTGGTGGGGAAAAGAATTACAACCCAAGCAAGACAAACAGAATGTGCAAACATACGGTTTTCTTTCGGATATTTCTCCGGTTACAGTAATTAGGCTTTGGGTGATTGGGGTAACTATGGTGGCCGACAAATTAAGGTTAGATAACACAAGTTACCGTTTACATTAACACGTTTTAGTCGTAGTTAAATTCCGAAAAGCGTGTTTCAGACAGAGGTGGTGGGGACAGGTACCAGGACGTGATTGGTGCTCAGTACCTGTCAATCAAAGCGTTTAGCGGTGATGTAGAAGGTGGAGGGGAGCCGATGTTTCCCGACTGATTCCGAACACCTTTCGGCTGCGCGATCGTCCTGCATTTATACCAATAAGTTCTTTACAGTCAAGGCGGCACGGTTCGCCTCTCAGCGCTAGGGATTCCCGGTTCGAATCCCCATCTGGGTGGAGTTTCCATGTTCTCCCCTTGTCCGCGTGGGTTTCCTCCGGGTTCTCCGGTTTCCTCCCACAGTCCAAAAACATGGATCAAGTTAATTGAGTTCTCTAAATTGCCCCATATAGAGTGTGTTTGAGTGTGTGAGTGTGTACCCAGCGATGGATTGGCGCCCTGTCCTGGGTGTATCTGCCCAGCGCCCGAGATGTTCTCCCCTGGATGGGCATGGGGAACCCCACCGCGACCCTAATATAGGATGAAGCGGGAGATAATGAATGAGTTCTTTACAGTCGAGACTCTACCGCTTTCGCATTTACATCGTTGTCAAAATCCATCCATCAATTATCTTCCACTTTATCTTCTACTATCGTCGCGCGGGGGGGGGAGGGGTCCCCATGCCCATCCAGGGGAGAACGTTTCGTGCGCTGGGCAGATACACCCAGAACAGGGCACCAATCAATCGCTGGGCACACACTCACTCACACAGACACTCTCTATATGGGGCAATTTGGAGAATTCTATTGACCTTGATCTATGTTTTTTAGGAAACCAGAGAACCCGGAGGAAACTCACACGGACACGGGGAGAACATGGAAACTCCATCCAGATTGGGATTCGAACCGGGAATCCCTAGCGCTGAGAGGAGAACATGCTAACCACTAAGCCACCGTGCCACCACACAAACTCTTGACACATAGGGCTGTTTCATTTAGAAACTGTTCTCAAATTAATTGTTAACTGACTGGACATAAATTTTCTGACTCGTGAAGTGATTATGGATCATTTCATCTTATTATTTTGACTGATTGATTCTATTCTAGGGTCACGGGGGTTCCTTTTGTGCATTCAGGGAATAATTGGGCGCTGGTCAGACCAGGGGCCGGGCACCAATTCAGCTCTGGTCCTAATGATCAGTTCTGTTTATAAAAATGTTTAAGAAGCCACAGCAATAAATCTCACTTAGAGTATAGTGTAGTATATAAGTGAGAATTTAAGAATTTATTGCTATAGCTTAAAAAGTTTGGACACACCTCCTTTTTGATCCACTTATTGTCCATTGTATCCAGCTCCATCCATATCATTTTATATGATTCTTATTGCCATTGTTATTGGCAAGGATCAAATTCATCAACTAAACTTTAAACTATATAGCCTACAATATTTCCAAAATTTGGACACGGCTCTTTCTTGCTCCATTATCCATTTTGTCCACTTACCATGCTGCTGTAGTTTCATTTCTCCACCTCAGTGACACTGCTGGCATAGGAATATGCACCAACCAAATAACAGCTTCTCTGTGGTGGTACTGTTGGGACAAACCAACAGATTGTAGAACTACAAAGTCCATCTTTACAGCAAGTGGAACTGAGAATATGGAAAACAAATGGAGCAAAAAAAAGGTTTGATATATATATAGGCGGCACGGTGGCTTAGTGGTTAGCACGTTCGCCTCTCAGCGCTAGGTATTCCTGGTTCGAATGCCCATCTGGGTGGAGTTTCCATGTTCTCCCCGTGTCCGTGTGGGTTTCCTCCGGGTTCTCCGGTTTCCTCCCACAGTCCAAAAACATGGATCAAGTCAATTGAGTTCTCCAAATTGCCCCATATAGAGTGTGTGTGTGAGTGAGTGTGTGCCCAGCGACCCTAATAGAGGATAAAGCGGAAGATAATGAATGAATGAATGAATGTATATATATATATATATATATATATATATATATATATATATATATATATATATATATATATATATATATATATATATACTGTATATATATACTGTATATATCTTTCTATGAGTGTGCACTATGAACCCTCTCAGGAATAATGCAATTTTTGTATCCTTCACTCTTTTTGTAAAGAATGTCATGAGATTTCCAAATCTTTATAGAAGTACCTTTGACAGTGCTCATTATACTTTGGCATCCTGCAGTGTTCCATGTCCATGTGACTGACAGGATTTCATTTTAAAGGTAAGCGAAACACCTATCTGAGAACAGAGAGATGAAAGTGACTTGCTCAACAACAATCATGAAATAAACACAGTTCCACTACTTTTGTTCAACAATCAAAAAACCAAAAAAGTTTTTTTTTACATCATGTAGTCTGAGCAGTTAAAGGGTTGGGTACAAAGCACAATACACCATCATGGAACGTCGGTGATAAATCCAGCAACACGAGTGTCATCCTGTAGAAATAACCAGCAGTGGCTGATCAATTCTAAAAAAATTATAAAAAAACTATATTACTATAAAAAAATACAAAAAAGGGAAAGACTGATGTTATCAGAAAACACTTAAGTCCCCATGGATCTAACTCATCTCAGTCTGGTTTTAATTGTGACACACATGAATATGATCATCCAAATTGTTATTAGTGGAATACTGTATGTATGTCATGGTGCATAGGTGCATTGGCATGGAGGACTTGCTTTTGTGTGACGGTACCTTTGATGCAGAAGAGTACAATGGGATACTGAAGAGCCATATTCTGTATCAAGGCAATATTTTCCACCGAGGTTTATCATTATTTTAGCAGGACAAGGCCAAGCCTCATTCTGCCAGGTACAAAAAGACCATGATTTTATAGACACAATATGCCTGCTGCTTAGTTCTACCACCTCCTATTAAAATACATTCGTCAGCCACTTTCTTTTGAATACCTTCTCATAGCCACTTACCATATAAATTTCATATGTTGTCCATATTGTTTCTCTAAATGCTGTAGGATATTTCGAATAGCGGGTGAAATAACAGGAACTATTTGGATGGTGCATCATTATATTTTGTGCTTATATGATTGGATCAGATCGCATCAGCAGCCGTGCAGCTAAAGTCTTTAAACACCGTGTTCACTCACTGTGCACTTAATTCCATTCATCTACATGAATAATCTGCCACGTGAATCTAATTTCAGAGACGGTTGATGTTAGTTATCCTGTAATGCTTCATCATTGCTCACAGGGTGCTGCCTGCAGAATGCCGGTGGCTAAACATTTGAGGTTGATGGACACTTCTCAGTCTGGAGTGTAAGATGGAGCCCAAAGTGTAAAAGCAATAAGGTATTATCTAGAATCAGGTAACAGCCAAGTTCTAATAAACAGCCAATATCTAGGTTCAAGCGTTTGCAAATTTGTATTCTTTGTTTAAAAAAAATGTAACATGAAATACAAGTAAAGGGGATTTGGTTTATATATATATATATATATTCATTCATTCATTATCTACCGCTTTATCCTCTATTAGGGTCGCGGTGGGGTTCCCCATGCCCATCCAGGGGAGAACGTCCCGGGCACTGGGGAGATAGACCCAGGACAGGGCGCCAATCCATCGCTGGACACACACTCACTCACACAGACACACTCTATATGGGGCAATTTGGAGAACTCAATTAACTTGATCCATGTTTGTGGACTGTGGGAGGAAACCGGAGAACCCGGAGCAAACCGGGGAGAACATGGAAACTCCACCCAGATGGGGGTTCGAATCGGGAATCCCTAGCGCTGAGAGGCAAACGTGCTACCCACTAAGCCACCGTGCCGCCCATATATATATATATATATATATATATATATATATATATATATATATATATATATATATATATATATATTGCTTACAACTGCAAATTAAAACATATATATATACATACTGTATATACATATATATATATATATATATATATATATATATATATATGAATTATATATGAATTATTTCATATACTCATTCATTATCTTCCGTTCAATCCTCTATTGTGTGTGTGGGGGGGGGGGGTCGGTCCTCATGTTCAGGCGTTGGGCAGATATAGGACAATTTATAGCACTCAGTTTATCTTGAATCAATTTTGGGCTGTAGGAGTAAACCAGAAAACAGATAACATGGAAACTCTGCGAACGTGCTAACCACTAAGCCACCGTGCCGCCAGCACGTAAACTCCATTAACATATCTTTTGATTCTAGCCACAAACGATTCTTGCCTCCTCCTTAATACATCCTGCACAACATCTTTCATCGGTCCACTAATATTTTTCTACAGTCCCATCTTTTTCCAGCAGGTTCCTTAATCTTCCTTTTACATTCTGGCTTTCTTTTGCCATTACTTTCTGATCTTTATTTCAGATGCTGATCCAGGCCCTGCACCCCTCACTGTGTATCAGCTATTCAGATGCTAGGTCTACAAACTGCGTGTCTTTCAGCTGATTAAGGGCAAAGGATCTGGCACATTGATGAGACATTGAAGTGGCTGGCCGAGACATGGATAGAACACAACGGCAATTCTTCGTCTATGCTTCCTGGAATTAAGTTATAATAGACTGCACCTGGATCTGATTAAAGCTGCTTATGTAAGACCTTGCATGGAGCTTCTGCTTCTTTGTCGGCTTTCCAAGGCCCCTACATTCTGTCTCTAATCTTATAAATGCTGCTCGTGGTTTCCTTCACAGTTATTAGCATGCTACCTCTAACAGACTTTGTGTTGGTATTTGTGTACATCAAGCCCATTGTCACTTTGCATACAGAACCATAGCCAGTTACAGTTTTCACTGTTAAATCATAACAACATGGTATTATGTTTATGAAAAGGTTAGTTCTGGTCCTTAACTCCGGGCAGTATGTCCAGCTGTGATTGGCCGAATCGTATGTCCAGCTGTGATATTAATAATAATAATGCACATCTCTGACAGCTTCACATTCGTATCACTGTGTTATATACATTATTTTAAATCATGTACCATTAATGAAAATACAGAATAATATTAATAGTGAGCAAACAAATATGTGTTAACTACTAAGCCACCGTAGTCGTTAGTATGTTCGCCTCTCAGCACTAGGGATCCAGGTTTGAATCCCAATCTGGGTGGAGTTTCCATGTCCTCCCCATGTCCGTGTGGGTTTCCGCCTTGTTCTCCGGTTTCCTCCCACAGTCCAAAAACATGAATTCAAGGTAAACTGAATGTTCTAAATGTCCCGATATAATGTGTGTCTGTGTGTTAGTGTGCCCAGCAATGGATTGGCACCCTGTCCTAGGTGTATCTGCCCAGCGCCCAAAATGTTCTCCCCTGCATGGGCATGGGGAACCTCCTTGTGACCCTAGTAGAGGGTTAAGCAGAAGATAATGGATGGATGGATTTGTGATGAGCACTAAGCTTGTATCCTGCTACTCAGCAATCAACATTCACGTTAAAAAACAGTCTAAATACGCGGTAAGCCAGTTTAATAATATTTTGTTTTAAACAGACACGTTTATAAATAAAACCTTGTTTTTTTATTATAGTGTGTTTTAGAAGATTTTATAAAAGCAATAAGGAACTTAAGGTTGTGTATTATCCATCCATCCATCCATCATCTTCCGCTTTATCCTCTATTAGGGTCACGGGGGGGTTCTCCATGCCCATCCAGGGGAGAACGTCTCGGGCGCTGGGCAGATACACCCAAGACAGGGCACCAATCTATCACTGGACACATACACACTCACTCACACAAACACACTCTATATGGGGCAATTTGGGGAATTCAATTGGGAGGAAACCGGAGAACCTGGAGGAAACCCACGCGGACACGGGTAGAACACGGAAACTCCGCGCAGATTGGGATTCGAAGCGGGAATCCCTAGCGCTGAGAGGAGAACATGCTAACCACTAAGCCACGGTGCCCCAGGTTGTGTATTATTGTGAATAAATCACAGGGAATGTGGTGTAACAGGACTCGTGCCTAACACCACTTACTGCTTTAATAAATTTTTGGTATATTCATATTTATGTCTGAAATGACAGTCAGCTGATCTTTAACAAATGTAATTTTCATTTCATAAATCCAGCATAAAGTTAGTGACACAGACTAATGATTAATATTCAATAGGTGAGGAATTTAATATTTCCTTTTGTTTTGAATTACGACAATAAATACACTGACACCGAAAACACATTACATTGCAATACGTCTTAATAAAATCCTTTAGAAAAGCCTTTTACATTACTAAAGCCATGTTCTCACAATGTACAGCGAGTCTAAAGTTCATCTATTAGCAGTAGAGCTGTATTTGTGCAAATGTTCTAAATTAGTCAGACCAGAATGTTACCTTAAGGTTCTGGATGTTTTTGTAGTCCTCTGGTTTGATGAGGGCCGCTGAGAGTGTACGTATTATTCACAGTAAGGGTGTGTTGATGTTGATTCGCTCATGCCATTGACAGGAAATTAGGAAATACTGCGAAAAAGACTTCGAAATACCTTTGCATTCGTAAAAGTCACTCCACAAAAGATGTGTGTTTGTTTGCACATGACCAAATGATGAAACTGCAACGTTAACAAGGGGTTTTGCAGAAGCCTTCATCTATGGTTGGGATCAGAGTGCAGGGTTTGGTATGATACTGCACCCCTGGAGCAATGAGGGTTTGTGGATCAAACCTTAATGTTTTAAACTGGTACACCAACCACTGATCTACCATACCCATCATGCCTTGCTTTACGCAGTCATCACTGCTATGGAATCCATGAGAACACTATTAATAATAATGATGATACCTGATTGTCCTGTTCATATGTGAACTCTGTATAAGTACAAGAATACCATTCAATTATATTGTAAATTAACGAGTTTAAGGATTAACTCCTCACCTCTGACATCACACCAAAAAGATCCTGGGTTTAATTTTCAAGTATCTTTTGTCTGCATGTTTTTCTCGTGTCAATGTGCAATTTTTACCACGGTATAAAATTTTTCCCAGAAGGTGGATTGGCAATGCAAGATGTGCAGGAATGCGATTGTCTGTTTGTCTATGTGAGAGTCTAGCGCAGATTTAGGATGCTCCATCACTTTCCCCCCCATGATTGCTGGAGCTCTAGAACGTTCTATGACAACTCCAGGATTAAAAAATAAATTAATGATTCATCGTAAATTGATCTACCTTCATTTCTGAACTATGGACGACAAGAGGCTTTTAAAACATAATAGCATAATTAATGACATCAGCATTTTTTTTTTTACTACAGCTGTTATACCTGAACCTGAAATGCAGATCGTGTTTAAGATGCTACAAAGTCCTCACTGTTACTATCGCCCCCACCCTACGCCATTCATTAATGCATCCCACCATGGTAGGTTAAACCGTGGTGCAGTTGGTGGATGGCACCATCTCCATTTTGGTCTTCATCTCTCGGGCCTCTGGCGTTGGGCACTCGCTGCCCACCTGACAGCGGAACACCTGCTTATAGGCCTGCCTGAAGTTCTCAGATAGGAACGCATAAATGATAGGGTTAACAGAGGAGTTGCTGTAGGCCAGGCAGTGGGCTGCTACACGGAAGAGGAAAGAGGCCTGGTTCAAGGGAAATGAGCCGAACTCCACCCAGAGATGCACCACATGATGAGGCAGCCAGGACAGGCAAAAGACCACCACCACCACCAGCACCGTCTGAGCCGTCTGTAGAAATAATATCCTGAAGTTTGAACAGTGATGGAGTATAAAGAGTAAATATGTGACACTGAGGGATTTGGCATTTGGCGTCCTTACCTTTTTTTTCGAAGCCTCCGACTTCTTGGAAATGGTTCTTAGCTTTTTGTGTAGATGATTCAGAACCTGCACACAAATGTGTATTAGTCACTGTATAGGCTGAATGCTACTGTAATAAAAATTATTAACAATGGGTTTTGCTCAAGGAGGATGAGTCTCCCACTGAGCCTTGGTCCTTTTTAAGGTTTCTTCCTTAAAATAACAACATAACAGGGAGTTTTTTCTTGCCACTGTTGCCTCGGCTTGCTCTTTTTTTTTTATATATATAGGCTTAACTCTGTAAAGCTGCTTTGTGACAATGTACTGTAGCGCTATATAAATAAATTGCTTGAACTTGTTTTTTTTTAACGACAACAAATGCAAATATCAAACTTTGTATAGAATCTTTTAGGCCTTCTTGGCTGGCCTCAAAAATATCTGAATCACAGACTGATGTCAATTATATATTGTATATTTCATGTATATTTATTAACTATTGCAAATGGTGTAATTCCAAATTCCAGAGTGTTTCTCCCAGTTACGCCACTTTCAGACCTGTATTTTCTTATTAAAGTATTGAAACAATCACATTTCATCATCATTTGTTGCCAGGGTCAAATAATCTGCCTGAGGCCTTCATTATCATTTCTGCAATCTTGTAACATAAAATAACGAACATGAACAAGCTGTTGCTTCAACCAATCAGATTTTGAGTTGGTAAAAGCAAGGCCCTCTAGCAGGCGTCTGTTACATCAGCATATTCACTCTGATTGGTGTTACATCAGCATATTCACACCCTCTGATTGGATAGTCAGTCATATGTACAAATAATTAAAAGTCATTCATTCATTCATTCATTCATTATCTCCCGCTTTATCCTCTAGTAGGGTCGCGGTGGGGTTCCCCATGCCCATCCAGGGGAGAACGTCTCGGGCGCTGGGCAGATAGACCCAGGACAGGGCGCCAATCCATCGCTGGGCACATACTCACTCACACAGACACACTCTCTATATGGGGCAATTTTTTGAGAATTCAATTGACTTCATCTATGTTTTTGGACTGTGGGAGGAAACCGAAGAACCCGGAGGAAACCCACGCAGACACGGGGAGAACATGGAAACTCCACCCAGATGGGGATTAGAACCGGGAATCCCTAGCGCTGAGAGGAGAACATGCTAACCACTAAGCCACCCCTATTAATTAAAATTGAGTCAGGTAATTAGTTGAGTGTTTTTTTTAAATAAATTTAAATAATATTGCTGTTTTCTGAGGTAATTGTTGGTGATTTTTATGTGTGTGTATCAGACACCCTCTTCCTAAACCATCATCATTGATCTGACCATCCCAAACCCCAAAGCATTATAACTTTCATTCCATATTTTCAAAGGGTGCAGTCAGCAGCAGTTCGTATTCTGTCTATTAAAAAAATATTATTTTAATTCAATTAAACTCCAAAATAATGGCAGCAGAGGGGTACAAAGAAAAATTGTTCCACCTCAGAGAAAGAATGTCCCAGGTTTATTTCTCAGGTGTAATGACACAAACACATACATAATCTCAAAGATTTACATTTAGTCATTCAGCAGATGCTTTTTTCCAAAGTGACATAGATGGACGGGCGGCACGGTGGCTTAGTGGTTAGCATGTTCTCCTCTCAGCACTAGGGATTCACAGTTCGAATCCCAATCTGGGTGGAGTTTCCATGTTCTCCCCCTGTCCGTGTGGGTTTCCTCCGGGTTCTCCGGTTTCCTCCCACAGTCCAAAAACATTGTCAATTGAGTTCGCCAAAATTGTCCCATATAGAGTGTGTCTGTGTGAGTGAAAATGTGCCCAGCGATGGATTGGTGCCCTGTCCTGGGTGTATCTGCACAATTATTCATTCATTCATTATCACCCGCTTCATCCTCTACTAGGGTCGCGGTGGGGTTCCCCATGCCCATCCAGGGGAGAACGTCCCGGGCGCCGGGCAGATACACCCAGGACAGGGCGCCAATCCATCGCTGGGCACACACTCACTCACTCAAACACACTCTATATGGGACAATTTGGAGAACTCAATTAACTTGATCCCTATTTTTGGACTGTGGGAGGAAACCGGAGAACCCGGAGGAAACCCACGCAGACACGGGGAGAACATGGAAACTCCAGAGTGCACAATTAATGACAGACAATTAGAAAGATTCGGTCAAGAACTGCATTTAAATTAAAACTGCAAAATCTAACACAAGTGACTTTCTGCAGTGGTGACCTAAAAGAAATTCCTCCCAATAGTCTGCAATTCATCCACGAAACTGTAATTGGGGTTAAAGGCAGCGCTCTCTGCAGGATACCACACTTCCTCCACATCAAAGCTATTAGTCCAATTCTTTATTAACTTCAGTGTGTTCACCGGGGCAGCCTTTCTTTAAACTGAGCACTAAACTAATGCAGTCTGAAAAAATCAACTCCCCTGTTTATTCACAAAGGAAATAATTGGTTTGCATTAGCGGATATCCAGAAGTAAAGGTTTCACAGATGTTTACATCCTCGGAAGGCATCCAAAGTCGATTCCAAAATGTCAATGAAACGATTCCTGAATTCTAAAGAAGTATATATTTAGAAAACATGAACAAAGAGTTCGGTAACAGATGCTCCTGCTCCCAGAGTCCTGATCTCATTACCATCATTTCAGGTCGAACTCTACAAATAAACTATGGAAACATCTGGAAATGGCTTGGAATATTGAATTAGTACTTGTCGTAAGTCGCTTAAGCAAATTAAAAGCTAAGACATTATATTCATTACTCAGTTAGTTTTGTTTTTAATGATATTTACATTTAGTTATTTAGCAGATGCTTTTATTCAAAGTGACTTACAAGTAAGGGCGGCATGGTGGCTTAGTGGTTAGCACGTTCTCCTCTCAGTGCTAGGGATTCCTGGTTTGAATCCCAATCTGGGTGGAGTTACCATGTTCTCCTATTGTCCGCGTGGGTTTCCTCCGGGTTCTCCGCTTTCCTCCCACAGTACAAAAACATGGATCATTTTTGGAATTGCCCCATATAGAGTGTGTATGTGTTTGTGTGAGTGAGTGTGTGCCCAGCGATAGATTGGCGTCCTGTCCTGGGTGTGTCTGCCCAGCGCCCGAAACGTTCTCCCCTGGATGGGCATGGGGAACCCCCCCCCCACCAAGTATCCCAACTTGATGGGGTCAGAACCTAGGGACAGCACTCCAATAAGGGTTAAGGGACTTGCTTAAGGGCCCCCATTGGTAACTTCAGTGAACATGGGATTTAACCTTTGGATTGATAGCCCGACACCCTAACCATATAAACCCTATAAAGAGTTATTAGTACAAGTTATTTATATCAAAAATATAGATGGTTCTATCATCCTCATTTTTTTGGAATATAAGAATCTCATTACTGTAATAATTAAACCAACTGCTTTACAATGAATGTAAGAGGATATTTGAAGGCATAGTTATTGGCTATAGTCATCTACAACTCATCTCATTGTTTTTTTATTAAATATAAAGTCTGACTATACCACCACCTTCAATGCATTACTTGGTATTTCAGACCAGCATCAAACCTGACATGACTTCCTGCAAAAAAACTCAGGTTTCAGTTGTGTATCCATGACAGCAACTTTGTAGGATTTTAATTATCAGCATGTCACTGCTGAGGTGAGAATAAAGCACCAACCAAAAGCCAAAAATACCAGGAATCATGTTCTTGGAACTATAACACATTCTCATCTCAACAGAATCTATTGTACTGTATACAGACAAATAAATAACATTGTGGAATATAGTTCTACAATTCCAGACTGTAGTCCATCTGTTTGTACATACTGTGTACTCTGTTCTAATGGTCAGAACCCCAATAGTAGCACCACAGAGCAGGGATTATTGGGTGGGGGTATTATTCCTATCCCAGCAGTGTGACTGAGGTGGAGAAATGAAACTCCAGCAGCACTGCTGCGCTAAAACCCCCTCACCACATCAGTGTCACTGCAGAACTGACAAGAAACAATCCACCACCCAAATGATACCTGTTCTGTGATGCTCCTGACCAACAGAGAACAGAGAACCAACAAAAAGAACACAGATGGACTACAGTCTGGAATTGTAGAACTACAAAGTCTGTCTATATGGTAAGTGAAGGAAATGGAGAATGGAGCGAGAAAAGGGCGTGTCCAAAATTTGCTGGTACTGTATAAATATATATAACCGATAAAATATTCGTACATTCTATAAAAATGTTCATTCCTGGGAGGCACCATGTTTTCCCCATGTCCATGTGGGTTTCCTCCGGGTTCTCTGGTTTCCTCCCACAGTCCAAAAACATGGACCAAGTCAATTGAATTCTCCAAATTGGCCCCATATAGAGTGTGTTTGTGTCTGTGTGAGTGAGTGAGTGAGTGTGTGCCCAGCGATGGATTGGCGTCCTGTCCAGGGTGTATCTGCCCAGCGCCCAAGACGTTCTCCCCTGGATGGGCATGAGGAACCCCCCCCCCCCCCCGACCCTAATAGAGGATAAAGCAGAAGATAATGGATGGATGTTTCACCTCCTACACACACACCTCCACACGTAGACAAGCACATTATCCATTAGCATTGCAGAGTAGAGTGTGGGGGACAATCATTAATGACCCTTCCTGCTCTAAACAAGATCCAATTTTGTCGGTCCAAGCCAGACATGTAGTTTGAACCTTTGCCTCTGGCCAGACAGAACTGACTTACGAAAAACCTTCTGTCTCAGTATTTATTTATTTATTTATTTCACTGTGATTTCATCAATTGTATTTTCTTTACCAGTTCAACAGCCAGGCCATTTTTTTCCTATTTTATTCTTTCTCTCCTTTTACATTTTAATTTGTTAAGAATATATTGTATATTGGGCGGCACGGTGGTTTAATGGTTGGCACTTTCGCTTCTCAGCGCTAGGGATTCCCGGTTCGAATCCCAATCTGGGTGGAGTTTCCATGTTCTCCCCATATCCGCATGGGTTCTCCCTATGTCTCCGGTTTCCTCCCACAGTCCAAAAACATGGATCAAGATCAATTGAATTCTCCAAATTGCCCCATATAGAGTGTGTGTTTGCCCAGTGATAGATTGGCGCCCTGTCCTGGGTGTATCTGCCCAGCACCCGAAACGTTCTCCCCTGGATGGGCATGTGGAACCCCCCCCCGCGACCCTAGTAGAGGATAAACAGAAGATAATGGATGGATGGATATATAGTATATGTATCTTACTTGTTAAAATCTGATCATCAGTAAATTAAATAAACTTCGAACCCTTTTTCGCTGGTAGCTGTTGCCTGATTTATAGATTAATGATGCACAGAACATTTTCAATTGGAGACAGAGCTGTACCACAAGCAGGCCGGTCAATGCTGCTGTATATCCTACAAAATGAGTTCTGCCATCGTTCTGCTGAAAACATATGAAGGCAGCGAAGACTGACAGAATCATACATCTCTCCTAAATCCCATCATAGACCTTGGAAGCAATAGTACCATTTGCAATTGAACAATGCCATCATAGATCAATGATGCTACGTTTTGGTAACAGTCTGGATTGTGTTATTCTACACTAAAAGTAATAATTCGACCCTATACCCTGACAGAACTATTTCCCACTAACTTTTGGACTATTTTTTATGATTTCAAGCCTGAATCTGCCGTTTATTGATCAAACCGTGGACATGCTGTATTTCCTGCATAACAAAACATCAGGTTTCTACAAGAAAATGTTTTCTGAAGTACTCCCGAGCCCATAAAGCTGTGTTTTTTACATTAGCATGACAGTTTCTTTAATAACATATGCTAATTTCTCCGAAAATGTTCTTCATATTATATCCTGTAGCTGTATGATGCAGCAGTTTGCTTTTTAATGTAACAGCAAAATTGTTCTGGATTTATTTCTCAGAAAGGAAGAGCCACGTGATTGCATGTCCTCCCCATGCCTGTGTGGTTTATCTCACTTTTTTGGTTTCATTACATATTTATTATAAGATAATTAAAATTTAATTTTCCTGGCTGTTGAAGGTGTTTATGCCAGAGCACTTGTAGTAACAGAAAGGAAGGACAGCCATGCCTTATTAAATAAGCAGATTTTTCTGATGTGGCAGCCCCTATTGTAAAAAGCGAAAATAATAAACCTCAGACGGTACAAGATCTGAATTCTTTCTAATCTTGTCCTAAAAATATTGCCTTTAAACTGACTGACAAATCTTTTTATGATATTTAGCGGAAAGTCATGAAATCATGACCCATCCTTGCTTGCAAAAACTAAACATTTGGTGAATGTTCAGTCTTAATGAACTCTTTCATTATTAAACATTTTTTACTATTAAAAGTGGAATTTGTAATATTATAAAATCCATTTAATGCTGTTTGAAAATAAATTATTCAAGTCAAAAAATCTTAGGCTTTTACAATTTTGTTTTAAAAGGGCTAAAATGATATAGTTAAATTTACTGTACTTCATATTTCAGAAATTAAAGTACACAACTTGACTGGGAGTCTTCACAGCTTCACATGAAAGTGTTTAAGAGATTCGAGTTGCTGGAATTTGCAGTCTTGAAAAAACACATAATGACCAAATAATACTGGGTCATATAGACATATATAACACACTGCCTCACTCATATTGTTTTGTTGTGTTATTAGTTGCATAGCAACAAGTGTGCTCCTATAAGTAAATGTATATGATATAAGATGCACTATGTGCTAACAGTAAGCAGCTGAATGTAAAAGCACTTTATGTTACTAGCTTGGGTCCGTGTAAGGCTTTCTGTGGAAAATCAATCTGTCCGGTTTCTTTATTTGTGAAGTAGTTGCAAATTTACATTCATTTTTAATATAATACATTCAAAATAGATGATGATGTCTAATAGTTGAACATGGTTCATTTATTAAACGAGGCTTGTGTCTTGAAGAGGGTATTTATGTAGGCATCCAGTATACACATATACACACACACACACACATATATATATATATATATATATATATATATATATATATATATATATATATATATATATATATGTGTGTGTGTATGTATATATGTATACACACACATACACATATACATATACACACACACACACACACACACACACACACACACACACACACACACACAGATAGATAGATAGATAGATAGATAGATAGATAGATAGATAGATAGATAGATAGATAGATAGATAGATAGATAGATAGATATTTGAATATTTTTTTTTATTATTATTTATTATATTTATACTATTTATATATAAATAAAAATAAAAGTGTCCACTAAATGTAATGTAATGTAATGAAATATACTTCGTTCATGCAGTAATAAATATTCAGTATTCAAATGAACTTCAATCCAGAGAATAAAGTTAAAATACTCTGTTATTCAGCATCAGTTTTTGGTGTGGAATTATTAAGACAATTTTTTAAATCAACAATTTCAGCATTAAAGTTAATGAAGTTAATAAAAACTATCAAATAAAAGCTAAAATGCTACAGCTTTACAATTTGGCTTATTTTCTATGAGACTTTGTTCTGTTCTGCTGTAAGTTGAACTGACTATAACTAATTAATGTAATATTTGGGTATTAAACCAATGCACTGATGTACCTTTGTATAGCAGAAGGAAATGAGGATGAGGGGCAGGAGGTAACCGAAGACAAACGTGCAGACAACGTAGACTTTCCTGCGCGTCGGATCGAGCCACACTTCCCAGCAGAACGTGCTGTTGTCCTCGGTCTCCACGATGCGCTGATGGTAAGCGACAGGTGCCGCCATGGCCAGAGAGAGCGCCCAGATGCCCAGGACCCCCAGCAAGGCGTGGCGGGCCACCCGAATGGACGAGGACTTCCTGCAGTGCACGATGGCAACGTAGCGGTCTACAGACATAGCAGACAGGGTGAAGACGCTCACCAGCATGGACACCGTGAAGAAATAGTGCACGAACTTGCAGATGAAGGCGCCGAGCACCCACGTGGGCAGCATGTAGACGGTGGACTGGAAAGGGACGCAGAAGATCAGGTAGGACAGGTCCGCCACGCCCAGGTTTAGGATGAAAATGTTGGTGGTCCCACGCCTCTGGCCCATTTTCCTCCGAGCTAAGACAGCGATCACCAGGGAATTGCCTACCACGCCGATCACGAAGATCAGCCCGAACACCAGGAGCGTCACCAAGTTGTCGGTGCCGATGCCAAACAGTGACATAGTTTGCGCATCGGGGTCTGCCTGGCTCTCGCGCAAATCGGTGCCGTTTCCATTATATATATTCATTTTCCTTAGTTGGATTTTCTAGAACAGTCAAAGTTTTAGCCAAAAACGCGCGCGCCGGAGACGCTCCTCGATAATGCGATGCGGGCGCGCAAAAGCACCTCAATGCGCATCACAAGCATCCAAAGTCCAGCTCACTGGCTGCTTCCAAATCCTATCCCAGGAAAAAAAAATGTTATTTAGTGATGAGCAGCCACGATGCCATGGTCGAGCAAAGGTGTCCACTCGAGTTTGCGCGTGGTGCTGGATGCGCTCTGGATGAGCACCGCACTCCCCGCGCATCCGATATCATTATATGGGCGCTACCAAGAGGACAGCACGAAGAGGAGCACGTCCTCACATGACCTCAGATAAGCCGAATAAACAAATACTGGTGAGAGAAAACGCTGTTCACGTCAAAGATTAGAAAATGAACTGCGGTGGGTTCAAATCGTACACTGAATTTTAGTTTTGCGCATTGAAATGTGCAACATAAGTCCATCCATCCGTTATCTTCTGCTTTATGCTTTATTTATACTAGGGTCGCGGGGTGGGGGGCTGGGGGGGGGGTTGGGGTAGTTAGGTACGTTTTGGGTGCTGGGCAGATACACTCAGGACAGGGCGCCAATCTATCGCTGGGCAAAACCTCACTCACACAAACACACACTCTAGATGGGGCAATTTGGAGGATTCAATTGACCTTGATCCATGTTTTTGGAATGTGGGAGGAAACCGGAGAACCCGGAGGAAACCCACGCAGACACGGGGAGAACATGGAAACTCCACCCAGATTGGGATTTGAACATGTTGACCACTAAGCCACCATGCCGTCTGGAACATAAGTCCATCCATCCGTTATCTTCTGCTTTATGCTTTATTTATACTAGGGTCGCGGGGTGGGGGGGCTGGGGGGGGTTGGGGTAGTTAGGTACGTTTTGGGTGCTGGGCAGATACACTCAGGATAGGGTGCCTATCTTTTGCTGGGCACAACCTCACTCACACAAACACACTCTATATGGGGCAATTTGGAGGATTCAATTGACCTTGATCCATGTTTTTGGAATGTGGGAGGAAACCGGAGAACCCGGAGGAAACCCACGCAGACACGGGGAGAACATGGAAACTCCACACAGATTGGGATTCGAACATGTTGACCACTAAGCCACCATGCCGTCTGGAACATAAGTCCATCCATCCATTATCTTCCACTTTGTCCTCTACTAGGGTCACGGGGGCAGGAGGGGTTAGATACGTTTCCGGTGCAGGGCAGATACACCCAGGACAGGACACCAATCTATCGCTGGGCACAACCTCACTCACACATACACACTCTATATGGGGCAATTTGGAGAATTCAATTGACCTTGATCCATGTTTTTGGAATGTGGGAGGAAACCGGAGAACCCGGAGGAAACCCACGTGGACACGGGGAGAACATGGAAACTCCACCCAGATTGGGATTCGAAACGGGAATCCCTAGCGCTGAGAGGAGAACATGGTCACTAAGGTCACTAAGTCACCGTGCCGCCTGGAACATAAGTCCATCCATCCATTATCTTCCGCTTTATCCTCTACTAGGGTCACGGGGGCAGGGGGGGGGTTAGGTACGTTTTGGGTGCTGGGCAGATAGACCCAGGACAGGGCGCCAATCTATCGCTGGGCACACACTCTTACTTACTCACACAGACACACTCTCTATGGGGCAATTTGGAGAATTCAATTGACCTTTATCCATGTTTTTGGACTGTGGGAGAACACCGAAGAATCCGGAGGAAACCCACACAGCCATGGGGAGAACATGGAAACTTCACGAACCGGGAATTTCCAGCACTGAGAGGAGAACATGGTAACCACTAAGTCATCGTGCCGCCTGGAACATAAGTCCATCCACCCATCCATTATCTTCCTCTTTATCCTATATTAGGGTCGCGGTGGGGTTCCCCATGCCCATCCAGGGGAGAACGTCTCGGGTGCTGGGCAGATAGACCCAGGACAGGGTGTATCTGCCAATCTATCACTGGGCACACACTCACTCACACAAACAGTCTCTATTTGGGGCAATTTGGAGAATTCAATAGACTTAATCCATGTTTTTGGACTGTGGGAGGAAACCGGAGAACCCGGAGGAAACCCACACTGACACGAGGAGAACATGGAAACTCCACCCAGATTGGGATTCGAACCAGGACCTAACCACTAAGCCCCCTGCCACCCGGAATATAAGTAATTAAGGCATATTTTTAATGTTTTAGATTCTGCAGGGACGATTTAAATCCAATGCCGAGCTATGTCACTATTTGACAAAGATTATAAGGACACTACATAACATTAGAACATTATCTTTTCAAAATACACTCCGACTCGTTCACTTCGCTCCAGTGATGATTGCCGCCTGGCGGTTCCACCTCACCGAGGAGCTAATTCTCACTCCGTGGCGTTCACCACTGCAAAATGGTGGAACGTTCTTCCCAACTCTGTCCGTAAGGCAGAATCTCTAAACAGTTTTAAGAAACTACTGAAGACACATCTCTTTAACAAATACCTATTGTAGAAAATGCAGGTGGAGTTTCCATGTTCTCCGGGTTCTCCGGTTTCCTCCCACAGTCCAAAAACATGGATTAAGTTAATTGAGTTCTCTAAATTGCCCCATATAGAGTGTGTTTGAGTGTGTGAGTGTGTGCCCAGCGATGGATTGGCGCCCTGTCCTGGGTGTGTCTGCCCAGCGCCCGAGACGTTCTCCCCTGGATGGGCATGGGGAACCCCACCGCGACCCTAATAGAGGATAAAGCGGGAGATAATGAATGAATGAATGAATGTTGTAGAAAAATAAAGAAAAAAAGGTGGGGGGGGGGCAAATAACAATCAGGTTTGATGAATTTACAGTGTAGTTGGTTTTCTTCATAACTTCTGACTTGTGATGTTCTCATTTGTAAGTTGCTTTGGATAAAAGGGTCTGCTAGATGACTAAATGTACATCCATCCATCATCTTCCGCTTTATCCTATATTAGGGTCGCGGGGGGGTTCCCCATGCCCAGACTAAATGTACATGTAAATGGAAATGTAGAACATTAGTACCTTTTTAAGATCAAGCACTTAGTCATGCAGTTCAGACTTAACTGTACATGCCACTGAATGTGGGAACAGCTTCAGGGAAATGATTGCGATAAATGTTATTGTCTTTTGTAAAAACAAAACCCCGTTTTAAGTTTGATGCCAATAACATGTAATAAGAAGACATGATTGCCACTGTGTTGCATCACCACGCCTCAGAATACTGTCAGTGGAACCTGAAGAGACCGATTGCTGTTTATCTGAATGCAGAACGTTTGTCCATTCGAAGACTTCTGCTGCTCAGAAGTGTGTGATCTATTAACAAAGTTTTTACAGCATAACCTGCTAATGGATGATTTTTGTTTTACTATAGTCATTCTGTTGGCTTAGTGGTTAGCACATCCGCCTCTCAGCACTGGGGATTCCCGGTTCGAATCCCAATCTGGGTGGAGTTTCCATGTTCTCCCCGTGTCCGCGTGGGTGTCCTCCGGGTTCTCCGGTTTCCTCCCACAGTCCAAAAACATGGATCAAGTCAATTGAATTCTCCAAAATTAGCCCCATGTAGAGTGTGTGAGTGAATGTGTACCCAGCGATAGATTGGCGTCCTGTCCTGGGTGTATCTGCCCAGCGCCCGAAACGTTCTCCCCTGGATGGGCATGGGGAACCCCCCCCCCGCGACCCTAATAGAGGATAAATCGGAAGATAACGGATGGATGGATGGATATAGTCATTCTGTTGGCTTAGTGGTTAGCACGTCCGCCTCTCAGCGCTAGGGATTCCCGGTTCGAATCCCAATCTGGGTGGAGTTTCCATGTTCTCCCCGTGTCTGCGTGGGTTTCCTCCGGGCTCTCCGGTTTCCTCCCACAGTCCAAAAACATGGATCAAGTCAATTGAGTTCCCCAAAATTGCCCCATGTAGAGTGTGTCTGTGTGAGAGAGTGTGTGCCCAGCATAGATTGGCGCCCTGTCCTGGGTGTATCCTGGAAGGGACATGGGGAACCCCTCCCGCGACCCTAATAGAGGATAAAGCGGAAGATAATGGATGGATGGATAGTCATTCTGTTTTAATTTGTGATGAATGAGGTTTGGCATTGTCTTGCTAAAATAAGCAAGCCTTTACTTAAAAAGCAGCTTATCTCAAAAAGGCTACTCAAAACCAGATGTATATTACCTCATTATCATGCACTTAATTCTGTACTACCCAACCATGACATGGGGAGAACGTGAGAAACTTCACCCAGATCGGAATTCGAACCTGGATCCCTAGAACCGAGGGGTGCACATGCTAATACACCACCATGCCACCCCTTATATAATAATGTCATGTCATTATCTTATCCTTATCCTTAATCCTTTAATAGGTCACCGGGGGGAGGGGGGGGGACTGGGCAGATACACCCAGAACAGGGCACCAATCTTTCGCTGGGCACGCACGCACACACACACACACACACACACACACACAGATGATGTGATTTAATTAAGGGCACTTTAGAGCAGTCAATTCACCTTAAATCCATGTTTTTGGACTGTGGAAGGAGAAAACCTACTTGGGTTCAGACACAGGGAGAACGTGGACACTTCATCCCAGGACCGAACATGTTAACCACTAAGCCACCGTGTCTCCCGGCACTCTCAGTGCTCCTGAGTCCATGCACTAATTTCCACTACAGAGTTGGTTCTGTTCTAAAATGTTGGGTCCCCTGAGGGCCAGCTATTCAATACAGCCTTTCAAATGTAAGTCCCTTCAGAATAAACATTTCTTTACATTTTCTCTCAGCTATTATAAACAGTAGATGAAATCCACAAGGTTTTTGTAACACAGGTGGCTTGGTGGTTAGCACGTTCTCCTCTCAGCACTAGGGATTCCCGGTTCGAATCCCCAACTGGGTGGAGTTTCCCTGTTCTCCCCGTGTCCGCGTTGGTTTCCTCTGGGTTCTCCGCTTTCCTCCCACAGTCCAAAAACATGGATCAAGTCAATTGAGTTCTCCTAATTGCCCCATATAGAGTGTGTCTATGTGAGTGAATTTGTGCCCAGCGATAGATTGGCGTCCTGTCCTGGGTGTATCTACCCAGTGCCCGAAACCTTCTCCCTGGATGGGCATGGGGAACCCCCCACCCCATTTGGAGGATTAAGCAGAAGATAATGAGATGAGTGGCGGCACGGTGGCTTAGTGGTTAGCACGTTCACCTCTCAGCTCTAGGATTCCCGGTTCGAATCCCCATCTGGGTAGAGTTTCCATGTTCTTCCCATCTCCGTGTGGGTTTCCTCCGAGTTCTCCGGTTTCCTCCCACAGTCCAAAAACATGGATTAAGCTCAATTGAATTCTACAAATTGCCCCATATAGAGTGTGTCTATGTGAGTGAATGTGTGCCCAGCGATAGATTGGCGTCCTGTCCTGGGTGTATCTGCCCAGCGCCCGAAACGTTCTCCCCTGGATGGACATGGGGAACCCCCCGTGACCCTAATATGGGATAAAGCAGAAGATAATGGATGGATGGATGTATTTTAAAGTGTTTCACTATTACAGTATTTAAAGTGGTTTAAAGGTATCAACCGTTTGTCTTTGTCTGGTTCACAATCAGGTCACTCATCTGTAAAGTTGGTATGTTCTTCTAAAAAAAGTCTATTAACGTTTCTTCTGGAAGCTTGGATTTCGGCCTAGAATCCAAAAACCATGTTAATCAGGTGTCAGCACTGTAATGTACTGGCAACCCCTGAGGGCTGTGATAAGGCTTTAGCACCTCAGCAACCCTAATTAAAAAGACTGAGGTAGATAATAGATGAGGTAATGAATGGTGCACCATCGTACAATCTTGTACTGGTTTGTAAACAATTCTCCAACGTGACACAACTTCGTTACTAATACAAATATCAATTAATCATTTAAATGGAGATAGTCCGATAAATCGACATGTTACAAACGTGAAAATGAAAATAAGCAAAGCTAAATATATACATTCATTCATTCATTATCTCCCGCTTTATCCTCTATTAGGGTCGCGGTGGGGTTCCCCATGCCCATCCAGGGGAGAACGTCTCGGGCGCTGGGCAGATACACCAAGGACAGGGCGCCAATCCATCGCTGGGTACACACTCACACACTCAAACACACTGTATATGGGGCAATTTAGAGAACTCAGTTAACTTGATCCATGTTTTTGGACTGTGGGAGGAAACCGGAGAACCCGGAGGAAACCCACACGGACACGGGGAGAACATGGAAACTCCACCCAGATGGGGATTCGAACCGGGAATACCTAGCGCTGAGAGGCGAACGTGCTAACCACTAAGCCACCGTGCCGCCCGCTAAATATATACAGTACCAGTCAAAAGTTTGGCCACACCCCCTTCTTGCTCCATTCTCCATTTCCTCCACCTACAATATAGATGAACTTTGTAGTTTTACAATTACAGACTGCCACTGCAAAAATTAAATCCTAAAAAGTCAGAAAATCTTTAAAAAGTGTAACGAATTTTGTTGTATTATTTAATCACCAGCTCATGATTTTTTATTTTTTAATTAGTTTGATTGGTCTTTATGATGTTTTAGATTGGTGATTTAATTCTTTTAGCACTTTGAGATTTGATTTAAATGTACAGCGCATTATAAATAAAAATTATTATTATCCATATATCCATTATCCTCTGCTTTATCCTCTACTAGGGTCGCCGGGGGGGGGGGGGGGGGTTACCCATGCCCATCCAGGGGAGAATGTTTCAGGCGCTGGGCAGATGCACCCAGGACAGGGCGCCAATTTATCACTGGGCACACACTCACTCACTCATTGACCATGTGGGGTTTCTCTGGGTTCTCTGGTTTAAATTGGACCCTCTAAATGGATTGGCATTCTGTCCTGGGTGTATTTGCCCAGCACCCGAAATGTTGCAATGGATTGGCATTCTGTCCTGGGTGTATTTGCCCAGCACCCGAAATGTTCTTCCCTAAATGTGCATGGGAACTCCCCCACCCCATTTGGAGTATTGAGCAGAAGATAATGAGATGAGTGGTGGCACGGTGGTTTAGTGGTTGGCATGTTCTCCTCTCAGCGCTGGGGATTCCAGGTTCAAATCCCAATCTGGGTGGAGTTTCCATGTTCTCCCCACATCCACGTGGGTTTCCTCCGGGTTCTCCGGTCTCCCACAGTCCAAAAACATGAATCAAGGTCAACTGAATTGTCCAAATTGCTCCATATACAGTGTGCTTGTGTGAGTGAGTGTCTGCCCAGCGATAGATTTGCGCCCTGTCCTGGGTGTATCTGCCCAGCGCCCAGAAAAGTTCTCCCCTGGATGGGCATGGGGAACCCCCCCCCCCCCCCCCCCCCCCCCCGAGACCCTGTAGAGGATAAATTGGAAGATGAGATGAAACAACAAACTCCTAAAAATAGCAGTAATTTAACATTATGCTAGGTTCTTTATAAATACAATAAATTATATCTAAAATACGATGATAATGTTCGTCTCTCCTGTCTTTCACTCTGGGGTCCAAAAATTCCGTGGCTAATAACAATCATAAAGCTCGATCTGTTTCCACTCAGATATTCAGGACATCAAAACACATTGATGTAAAAACAACATAAGGCTTATAACTCAATGGCCTTGTCTTATTTCTATGCACGGAAACATTGGAGGTTCTATAACTGAATATTGCCGTCACTTAAATGAGCTGTTTCACATACCAATACAGTGATCATCTCTCTGTTAGGATCATCGCATTGCCGGAAAATACCACATGTTCCATCTATGAAACAGAAAATCAAACACGAAGTAGGAATGCACTCATGGGCTTAGCTTCTGCAAACATCTTGACAGACCTTGAAAGATGACTGCGGTCGATATTATAAGTAAACACTTAATAGTAAGATTATAAACCCTCTGCATTATGAAAGCGTATATGAGCTGAATACCGCATCATGATAAAAAGAACTTCGGAAAATCAGACCTACATATTAGGAGATACACAATAGGTTCAGGTCTGAGTAATACTAATGGTGTGCTGGCCAACCTGTATTATAGGAATTATAACAAAGGAGGATTAGTTTATGATTCACAGCACATTATTTCATCTGTGAACCATCACGTCGGTGTTACATAGAGGTGCCAGTAAACCTGCTTGTCTTTATGAATAAAGAGCCAAGCTCTTAAACAGCATGATGACTGCAGTTCTTCTCTACTTTACTTCACTTTAATTCATTTTCCAGAATTTCCAGAATTATTTTGGCAGACATGTCGAGGCAAGTGACCCAAAACTTACTAGATTGCCACTATAATGACCTCAGACACTGGTCAACCTAGTATGTATTGTTTCAGGGCTCATATTTATATAGCCTAAGCTGTGCTTTACTTAATTGGAGAGTGCTTCTCTATTAATATTTTATTAATTAATTTATTGCCTAGGTGGTTTAGTGGTTAGCATGTTCTCCTCTCAGCACTAGGGATTCCCGGTTCGAACCCAATCTGGGTGGAGGTTCCATGTTCTATGTTCCCCGTGTCCGCATGTGGGTTCCCTCCGGGTTCTCCGGTTTCCTCCCACAGTCCAAAAACATGGATCAAGTCAATTGAGTTCTCAAAATTGCCCATATAGACTGTGTCTGTGTGAGTGAGTGTGTGCCCACCGATGGATTGGCGCCCTGTCCTGGGTGTATCTGCCCAGTGCCCGAGACATTCTCCCCTGGATGGGCATGGGGAACCTGACCACGACCCTAGTGGACCCTAGATGGAATTTATTGCCTTGTTCAATCTGGATGTCCAAAAACATGGATGCAGCTCAATTGAATTCTCCAAATTGCTCCATATAGAGTGTGTTTGTATTCTGTGTGAGTGGTGTGTGCCCAGTGATAGATTGGCACCCTGTCTTGGGTGTATTTTCCCGGCGCCCGAGGCGTTCACCCCTGGAGAGGAAGGTTACTTACAGATTTTAGCATAAAACATCAGAACATTAAAACCAGTCCAGGTGGAAGCCATTATTCTACAATTTGAATAATTCTGAATTAGTTTAAAGTGAAGCAAGTGTAATAACAGAACACAATAAAATCTTAAATGGGACACACTTTGGATTCGTCTTATTTTTTTTGTACCTAGTTTCTATCTCTCGTTGATTACAGCAAACACAACGGCCATTAACCAGGAAAAAAGAGACTATTACATCCATCCATACATTATCTTCAGCTTAAGCATTTAGTAGGGTCTTCAAAAACATGGATTCAATGTAAATTGGCTGCTTCAAATTGCCCCTACATATTATGTGTGTGTGCCCAGCGATGGATTGGCGCCCTGTCCTGAGTGTACAGTATCTGCCTGGGGCATACACCCTAGTCCCTAGAATAAAATTAAGTGGAAAAAAATAGATGAGGGGTGACCCGGTGGCTTAGTGGTTAGCATGTTCTCCTCTCAGTGCTGGGGATTCCCGGTTTGAATCCCAATCTGGGTGGAGATTCCATGTTCTCCGTGTCCGCGTGGGTTTCGTCCGGGTTCTCCGGTTTCCTTCCACAGTACAAAAACATGGATCAAGGTCAATTCTCCAAATTGCCCCATATAGAGTGTGTGTTTGTGTGAGTGAGTGTGTGCCCAGCGATAGATTGGCGCCCTGTCCTGGGTGTATCTGCCCAGCGCCCGAAATGTTCTCCTCTGGATGGGCATGGGAAACAAAGGAAGATAATGGATGGATAATGAGATGAGGGGCACTTTGGTGGCTTATTACATTAGCACATTCGCCTCTCAACGCTGGGGATCCGGGTTCGAATCCCAATTTGGATACATGTTCTCCCTGTGTGCGTGTGCGTTTCCACCAGGTTCCTCGGTTTCCTCCCACAGTCCAAAAACATGGATTCAAGGTCAATTGAATGCTCTAAATTGCCCCATATAGTGTGTGTCTGTGTGAGTGAGTGTGAGCCCAGCGATAGATTGGCGCCCTGTCCTGGGTGTATCTGCCCAGCACCCAAAATGTTCTTAAAGTTCTCCACATTAAGTGAAGGCTAATGAGTGTATGGATAATGAGATGCAATTAGAGATGTAGTAGAGTGATGAAGAAGAGTGTGAAAGATGGGAAAGGAAAAGTGGAGTGTACTGAAAATACCCCCATGACATTATATACCTTCAGAAAGTATACACAGGGTTTATACACAGGGGAGCGATAGATTAGTGGTCAGGGCATTGAGCTATCAATCTGAAGGTTGGGGGTTCAAATCCCAGGTCCACTGAAGTCACCAATGTGGGTCCTTGAGCAAGGCCCTTAACCCTCATTGCTACAGGGATGTTGTGATGAACCCTGTGTTCACCTTGTAAGTCGCTTTGGATAAAAGCGTCCAAAAAATGACCAAATGTAAATGTAAATAAATTTAATTACAATAAAAAGTAAGTATGATGATTGTTCTTAATATTATTCATGTCTGTGAGGTTGTTGGGTTTAATGCTCTTACCGCTGAAGTCTTGTCTCCCTTCTGTTAGTACTTTAAGGACCTCTCACTACTTTGTAGGCTTTGTCCTGGGGGTCTGCGCAAAAACAAACTATTAAACAAGCAATTAAATTTGCACAAGACACCTCTCTCGCACCTCTTTCATGCTGTTACATTACACCTGCGTTATATTACTTTCCTCAGTACACGGCTCAAACCCCCGTGAAGTTCTGGGAACCCCCGTGACCCTAATAAAGAATTAAGCGGAAGATTATAAAGTAATGAATGCATTGTAAACACAGGTCAGCATGGGGGCTTAGTGGTTAGCACATTCCCCTCTCAGCGTTGGGGATCCAGGTTCGAATCCCAATCTGAGTGGAGTGGAGTTTCCATGTTCTCCATGTGTCCGGGTGGGTTTCATCCGGGTTCTCCGGTTTCCTCCCACAGTCCAAAAACAGGTATCAAGTCAATTGAGTTCTCCAAAATTGCCCCATATAGAGTGTGTCTGTGTGAGTGAGTGTGTGCCCAGTGATAGATTGGCGTCCTGTCCTGGGTGTATCTGCCCAGCGCCTGAAACGTTCTCCCCTGGATGGGCATGGGGAACCTCCTCGCGACCCTAGTGTAGGATAAAGTGGAACAAAATGAATGAATTAATTATAAAGTAATGAATGCATTGCATCAGCATGGTGGCTTAGTGATTAGCACATTACTCTCTCAGCGTTGGGGATCTCGGTTCGAATCTCAATCTGAGTGGAGTTTCCATGTTCTCCCCGTGTCCGCGTGGGTTTCCTCAGGGTTCTTCGGTTTCCTCCCACAGTTCAAAAAATATGGTAAATTGAATGCTCTAAATTGCACTATATAGAGTTTGTTTATATGTGTATCTTTGTGAGTGAGTGTGTGCCCAGTGATAGATTGGCGTCCTGTCCTGGGTGTTTCTGCCCAGCGCCTGAAACGTTCTCCCCTGTACGGGCATGGGGAACCTCCTCGCGACCCTAGTATAGGATAAAGTGTAACATAATGAATTAATTAATTATAAAGTAATGAATGCATTGCATCAGCATGGTGACTTAGTGATTAGCACATTACTCTCTCAGCGTTGGGGATCTCGGTTCGAATCCCAATCTGAGTGGAGTTTCCATGTCCTCTCTGTATCTGTGTGGGTTTCCTCAGGGTTCTTTGATTTTTTCCCACAATCCAAAAACATGGATCAAGTCAATTGAGTTCTCCAAATTGCCCCATATAGAGTGTGTATATGTGTGTGAGTGTGTGCACAGCGATAGATTGGCGTCCTGTCCTGGGTGTATCTGCCCAGCGCCCGAAACGTTCTCCACTGGATGGGCATGGGGAACCCCCCCCACCCCCGAACCCCCGAACCTAATAGAGGATTAAGCAGAGGATAATGAATTAACGGATGAATGAATAATTGTAAATATTCTTCGACCCAAAACTCAAAAAGTCATCTGGTAAAGTTGAAACTTCTAAGACTGAAAATGTACAGACAGCCTCTTTAATTGGACAAACGACAAAGCAGTATGCAAAATCGTGCCAGATGATTTATGATCACTACCAAGAAGTAACCGATTTAATAAGAAATGTTACTTTTCACACAAATTTTATTAGGATAATGGTTCTGTTTTACCATTTTGAGTCTTTCAGCCTTTTGTACTTAGTCTCTGCAAGGTACTGATGCTGATCTTGTGGTAGTGAAGTTACCATGGTGACCAGTTGCCTTCTTCTCGGTGAACAAAACACCCCTTTCCTCCTCCCTTTTCTGTGTGTGCATCTGTGTGTGTGTGCGTCTGTGTGTGTGTGTGCGTCTGTGTGTGTATGTGTGTGACTTATTTTAAGATGTTAAAGAAGCTGATCATGTTTTTTTGGGTCAAGTAATTCACCCAGGATGCATCTAAACTCATTACACAGGTCATTATATATAAGAATCCATTATAATCATTCATTTAATCCATGGAACAAATAATCATTACTTTGGAGCCATGATCATGGTCAGAAATTAATAATTCATGCTGTGTATGTATGTTTGTGTTTTAAAACCCAGATGCTGTTTCAGTATCCTGGACAGAGCTACCACAATACTCCTAAATGCAAATATAATATATGAGCTCATGTGTTGGGCATTATCAATTATCAGGTCAGTTATAGCAATAAATAAATAAGTAATGCAATAAATAATATTGATGTGGTAACATAAAAAATCCAATCATCAAACAATGACTGTAAAAACACATATGGCTATTCAAATATTTAAATGATTTCCAAAAAGCAATTAGCTAAAGATGGCAGCACGGTGGCTTAGTGGTTAGCATGTTCTCCTCTCAGCACTAGGGTTTGCACGTTTGAATCCCAATCTGGGTGGAGTTTCCATATTCTCCTCATGTCCACGTGGGTTTCCTCCGGGTTCTCCGGTTTCCTCCAACAGTCCAAAAACATGGATCAAGGTCAATTGAATTCTCCAAATTGCCCCATATAGAGTGTGTATGTGAGAGTCAGTGTGTGATTAGCGATAGACTGGCGTCCTGTCCTGGGTGTATCTGCCCAGTGCCTGAAACGTTCTCCCCTGGATGGGGATGGGCATGGGGAACCCCCTGCGACCCTAATAGAGGAAAAAATGGAAGATAATGGATGGATGGATTTAGCAATGGATGAAACATTCTTTTTCTTTTTAAACTCTGTGATAACTTTCACCGAGGTCATAGAACTTAATTAACCTTGTACCAACAATCAGCAGCCTCTGAGCATTCACCCATAAAGCAGGTAAAAACCTTAAGGAGATATAAAAGTGTTTTTTTTTTTAAATAGTCAGTCTCACAGTTTGGGATGTAATTTTTCATATAATTGAAAATGAGAAAATTTCTAATAGAACTGTCCAGGTTACTTATTGGTGAAGGTTTGTTAGAATATGATATATAATTTTAATCATTAGGAGGGAATAAACAGTTCCACATCCTCATCTGAAGATTTAGTATTAGAATGTTGCCATTGTAGGCAGCGGAAAGGAAATATTACACTGGAGGAGGGGAAAATGGATTCAATTACATATCAGCAAATTCGGAAAGTAAACATCACAGAAACTGTGATGAAACAGAAAAAAAAGGCTGAAGATGAAAAGAGAATGGCTTCCACAACAGAATAATAAACTAAAATAACAATGTACAGCCTGAAGAGGTGCATGCTGGAAGTTTTGCCGTGGCCCTCGCAGTCACGACATCGTGGTGGAGCTGTGGATCGAACAGAAGAAGTGCGTGTGAGACACCCTGAGGATTTCACAAGGATTTAGAAAAAAAAAAGCAAAGTAAAGACTGTAGTGAACAGATACAAACTTTACTACCAAGTAATATGAAGTTGTGGTAAAGTGATAAAGTGATCTATTTTGCCTACAGTGCTAACTCACATAGGGATGTCTCATCCACATTTAACCCATCCATGCTGTGAAACACACACATACACACTGAGTGAATTGAGCACACATGCCCGGAACAGTGGGCAGCCCTGTATACCTGTGTACCTCAGGGTTAGTTAGGGTTAGTGTTAGTACCTCAGGGTTAGTTAGGTGTCTTGACCAAGGGCACTTATTGATAGTACTTGCTGGGACGGGAATCGAGCCGGGGATCTTTAGGTCACAAGGCTGGTTCCGTAACCAAAAGCCTATAACTGTCTGACTGTTGTATGCTACTGCTTAAGGAACCAGCATTGTGACATATATATATACATATATATATATATATATATAGCTATATATATATATATCAATCAGAGCTAGAGATTCCTGGCTTGAATCATGTTTCCATGTTCTACCCGTATTTGCGTGGGTTTCCTCAGGGTTCTCCGAGGAACAGGGTTCTCCAGTTTCCTCCCACAGTCCAAAAACATGGATCAAGGTCAACTGAATTCTCCAAAGTGCCCCATATAGAGTGTGTTTGCATTTGTGTTTGGGTGAGTGAGTGTGCCCAGCGAGGGATTGGCGCCCTGTCCTGGGTGTATCTGCCCCGCGTCCATGGATGGGCATGGGGAACCCTTTCACAACCCTAGTAAAGGATAGTAAAGCAGAAGATAATGGATGGATGGATGGATATATATATATATATATATATATATATATATATATATATATATATATATATATATATACATATATATATATATATATATATATATATATATATATATATATATATATATATATATATACACATATACATACACACACACACACACACACATGTATATATATATATATATATATATATAGTCAGAGGATGAATTATACCAGTACATAAGATTATTTCAGCCAAACCTCTTTGCTTATTTTGTGGATTCTTGTATTCTGAGCAGTGACTCTGAAATAGCCTGCAGCTGATCACCTCATTATCTACCCAGGGGGCTGTGTGGGGAGACAGCAGTGGCTCCATGGTGAGACGGGATGTTGCAGAACTTTCTCTGAACAGAGGAGGGAGTAAGGGAGTAGCGTCACCTACACTGCATTACAATCAAGCAGCAGATCTCAGAAACATGCTGTGCATCTTACACTTCTGCTCGACACTAAAGTGATTAAGCAAAAGAGAAAAGAACATCGGTGAACAACTCCATTTCAGCGAGAGCTGCTGTTCAAATCTCCACACAGTCCCAAGACTTGTTTATAAGGCTTTGGGCAGCAGCTGTTATGCAGTTAATATGCAGAATATAATGCAGCATTAGTGTAATTGCTTTAAATATTGCATTTGGATAGGAAAAACACTTTACTGGGTTTCTTTTCATTCAGAAAATGACCTTACTACAGATAAATGTGTCCGTATTAACGAACAAGGATCAAAACCGATTAATTTAAATTAAAAGTATAACATTAGCAGCAGCTATTCGTCTTCATTCCAGGGCAAAATTTGATTAACGCTCAAAAGAGACCCACCGGGTCCAGAGACAGCAGACAGGCCAATAGTAATTGGTTTAGCGTGTTACAGTTTGGCTTGTCGTGGTGGTGTACACTAGCAGGTTGGATAATCTCAGACTCATTACAGCACAGAACAACCAGAAAACCATCCTTAATATGTTACATCACAAGGACAGCCTTCAAACTAAACATCCATCCATCCATCCATCCACCAAACCAGAGGCTTAATCCGCAACTAGGCTTGAGGGGTGGCACGTGCTGGGCAGATACACCCAGGTCAGGACGCCAACTATTACTGGGCACACACTCACTCACACAGACACACATGGGACCATTTAGAGCATTCAATGTGGGAGGACTGTGGGAGGAAACCGGAGAACCTGGAGGAAACCCACACAGACATGGAGAATATGGAAACTCCACCCAGATTGGGATTCGAACCCAGCGCTGAGCGGCGACCGTCCTTACCACTAAGCCACCATTCCGTCCTCAAACTATCCATCCATCCATTATCTTCCACTTTATCCTTTATAAGGGTCGTGGGGGTTCGCCATGCCCAACCAGGGGAGAACGTTTCGGGCGCTGGGCGGATACACCCAGGACAGGGCGCCAATCTATCGCTGGGCACACACTCACTCACACAAACACACTCTATATGGGGCGAACTCAATTGACTTGATCCATGTTTTTGGACTGTGGGAGGAAACCGGAGAACCCGGAGGAAACCCATGCAGACACGGGGAGAACATGGAAACTCCACCCGGGTTGGGATTCGAACCGGGAATCCCTAGTGCTGAGAGGAGAACATACTAACCACTAAGGCACCGTGCCACCTCGCCCTCAAACTAAACATCATGAAATAAAATCAAAGCTATTTATTTAATAGAATAATAGAATGGCGTAAGATGACTCGACTCTTTTGTTACTTATACACAAAGGAATCAGTCCTCCACATTTAAACTAATAGTGCAGTGAAACACACACACACACACACACACACACACACACACACACACTGAGTGAGCACACATGCACAGAGCAGTGGGCAAACCCGTACATGGCACAGGGGGGGCAATTGGGGTTAGGCAATTGGTACTTGGTGGGACCGACAATCAAACCAATGATCTTCATGTCACAAGGCTGGTTCCTTAACCACAAGCCTAGAGTTAAACCTCATTAAAGGCATAACTAGCTTAAATTAAGATTTATAATATTCATAATGGCGGCACGGTGGCTTAGTGGTTAGCACGTTCGCCTCTCAGCGCTAGGGATTCCCGGTTTGAATCCCCATCTGGGTGGAGTTTCCATGTCCTCCCCGTGTCCGCGTGGGTTTCCTCCGGGTTCTCCGGTTTCCTCCCAAAGTCCAAAAACATGCATCAAGTCAATTGAATTCTCAAAAATTGCCCCATATAGAGTGTGTCTGTGTGAGTGAGTGTCTGCCCAGCGATAGATTTGCGCCCTGTCCTGGGTGTATCTGCCCAGCGCCCAGAAAAGTTCTCCCCTGGATGGGCATGGGGAACCCCCCACCCCCCCCGAGACCCTAGTAGAGGATAAATTGGAAGATGAGATGAAACAACAAACTCCTAAAAATAGCAGTAATTTAACATTATGCTAGGTTCTTTATAAATACAATAAAGAATATCTAAAATACGATGATAATGTTCGTCTCTCCTGTCTTTCACTCTGGGGTCCAGAGAAGTTCTCCCCTGGATGGGCATGGGGAACCCCACCGCGACCCTAATAGAGGATAAAGCGGGAGATAATGAATTAATGAATGAATAATGTTTATGTTTATGTTTCCAGGCAAAGGGCTTTAGGTTTTTGCCCCTGATAACCTCTTTCCTTTTGTTTCTCAGTTTGCGATATGGATTTAAAGGTGGCATGGTGACTCACCTCACAGCTTCAGGGAGCCCACTTCCATGTTGTGGTCCTGTCATTGTGTGTGTGGAGCTTCGTGCATGTTCTTCCTGTGTCTTAATGAGTTTTCGCCAAGTTCTCCGGTTTTCTCTCACCTCTCAAGAACCTTGAGGACCGAGGTGAACGGAACTGAACTGAACTGAACTGAACTGAACGGAACGGAAACGACAGTATCGGCTGATGCTGCTATTTTAAAACTATTATAATAACCCTGCAGTCAACAGTGCGTTTTTTAATTTATCACATAATTAATCTTTAATTTCCAGAATAACAATCTGATAAATAACAGGTTTGCTAATACAATACTTTAACTTTTAATCATTCACTTACATTTTATATCTGCTTCTCCCAATAAGGATCCTAAAGCCTATCCCAGTACTAACAGCGGTACCTATACTTTGGGGCAGTGTTTTTAGTTCACCTACTGGCCTTTTTTCAACTGCGGGAGAGCAAGAAAGCACCCATAGAACATGTATGCCGACATAGGGAGAACATGCAAACTCCACCAAGCCGAGTGTAAAATCAGACCTGTGAGGTGCAAGGGCTTCCCCTTGTACCATTTTCCACCCATCCATTATCTTCCGCTTTATCCTCTATTAGGGTCGCAGGGGGCTTCCCCATGCCCATCCAGGGGAGAACGTCTCGGGCGCTGGGCAGATACACCCAGGACAGGACACCAATCTATCACTGGGCACACACTCACTCACACAAACACACTCTATATGGGGCAATTTGGAGAAATCAATTGACTTGATCCATGTTTTTGCACTGTAGGAGGAAACCGGAGAACCCGGAGGAAACCCACGCGGACACGGGGGAAACATGGAAACTCCACCCATATTGGGATTCAAACCAGGAATCCCTAGAGCTGAGAGGAGAACATGCTAACCACTAAGCCACTGTGCCGCCCTAATTGAATAAACATTAAATTAAAATAAGATGGACATGAAACTCCAGGTGACGTGGCTTTACCTGAAATCTGTCTTTGGATGCAGTAATGCCATCCATCCATCCATCCATCCATTATCTTCTGCTTTATCCTCTACTAGGGTCGTGGGGGGGTTCCCCATGCCCATCCAGGGGGGAACGTCTCAGGCGCTGGGCAGATACACCCAGGACAGGGCGGCAATCTATCTCTGGGCACACACTCACTCATACACACAAACAAGCTCCATATGGGGCAATTCGGAGAATTCAGTTGACCTTGACACATGTTTTTGGACTGTGGGAGGAAACCGGAGAACCCGGAGGAAACCCACACGGACACGGGGAGAACATGGAAACTCCACCCAGATTGGGATTCGAACCCCTAGAGCTAAGAGGAGAACATGCTAACCACTAAGCCACCTTGCCCCCAGTAAAAATACCAATTTTTATGAAATCCTATTTTGAATACTTGCTAATTGTTTGCTATTAGTGAAATTAGTGTTGGTAAAAAAAATTCCGTAGACAGCATCAGTGAAGCATCAGAAATTGAATGGATTCTGAATCTTCTGTGTTAATACTAATTTACTTTTATCTTCATCTAATTATTATCATCAAACTCACTTTTGGAGCTCAAAGCGACAAACATGACAGCATAAATGATGGCACAGTGGTGTCATTGTGCCCACGATCTTAGGAGGCATGCAGAGACACTTTCCTTCTTTAACAAAGGCTGCAATTCCCACAGCTCTCCGTGTCCTGTTGACTTTCTTAAGCCTTGCATGGTATGTCCTGATATACGGTTACTCACTGGGTTAGGGTTATGCGGTTTAAAAGACACTGATTGGACAAAGAAAACATCATGCTACATTAGAAGCATAAGCTTTCCATACATGCTGCCATTCATTCATTCATTATCTTCCGCTTTATCCTCTATTAGGGTCGCGGTGGGGTTCCCCATGCCCATCCAGGGGAGAACGTTTCGGGCGCCGGGCAGATAGACCCAGGACAGGGCACCAATCTATCGCTGGGCACACTCACTCACTCACACACACTCTATATGGGGCAATTTGGAGAATTCAATTGACCTTGATCCATGTTTTCGGACTGTGGGAGGAAACCGGAGAACCCGGAGGAAACCCAGCGGACACGGGGAGAACATGAAAACTCCACCCAGATGGGGATTCGAACGTGCTAACCACTAAGCCACCGTGCCGCCACATGCTGCCATAGTAACATAATATTAATATTTACAATGTAGCACATATCATCATCATGCACATGTCTCAGATTATTGATATTATATTTTAACACCTTCCTGAGCATCCACAACATTTTGGAACACAACCCAGGGCATCCAGATTACTTTTTCCTGTACGTACTCGTCTATATAGTTCTGGACATGTGTCTCAGGGCATCCAGATGCTTATAGGTACAGAGAGTGTTCACATACTTATGGACACAAGTGCCTGGGAGTCCTTCCAATTTTCAAAAGATGTCCACATACCGTTTAACACATGACTCTGTGCACCACATTCGTAGGACACATATGAATAAGCGTCCACATATTTTTTGACATATGTCCCTAGACATACTGTAATTGCCCTACAATCCTACAACAGCCAAATAATGAGTAACAGGGTGTGGTAGCGCAGTGGTTAGGGTGTTATGCTATGTGGGTCGCTAGAGCAAGACACTTAAGCCTTATTGCTCGGGTTGTATTGACCCTACGTTCTGACCCATCCATCCATCCATCCATTATCTTCCACTTTATTCTGTACTAGGGTCGCGGGGGTTCCACATGCCAACCAGGGGAGAACGTTTCGGGCGCTGGGCAGATACACCCAGGACAGTGCGCCAACCTATCACTGGACACACACATATATGGGGCAATTTGGAGAATGCAATTGACCTGGATCCACCCTAATGTGGATCCAGGTCAACCTGGATCCACCCTAACGCCCTAATGTCGTGTTATCCATCCATTATCTTCCGGGATAATCTCCAATATCTTCGGGGGGGGGGGGGGGCCCATCCAGGGGAGAACGTTTCGGGCGCTGGGCAGATACACCCAGGACAGGACCCCAATCCATCATTGGCGTTCTGACCCCAACCATCATATTGGGATAATTGTAAGTCACTTTGGATAAACGCGTTTGCTAAATAACTTTATGTAATGTAATGCACTATGGGAAGGCACATAGAGCCTAAAATTACATTTCCATTTCCATTTGATCATTTATTGGACGCTTTTATCCAAAGCGACTTACAAGGTGAGCACAGAGTTAATCACAACATCCCTGGAGCAATGAGAGTTAAGGGCCTTGCTCAAAGACCACCATTGGTAACTTCAGTGGACCTTGGATTTGAAGCCCCAACCTTCAGATTGATAGCTGGAATCCCTAGTGCTGAGAGACGAACGTGCTAACCACTTAGCCACCGTGCCGCCCCAGTGTGGGTTAGTCATCATCTAATCCTTCATCAGTGCATAAGGGACCCTGTATACACGATGCTTGTGGTTAGATTTGTATGTGTGGTGTAATCACAACATCCCTGGAGCAATGGTTAAGGGCCTTGCTCAAGGACCACCATTGGTAACTTCAGTGGACCTGGGATTTGAACCCCCACCCTTCAGATTGAAAGACCAACGCCCTAACCACCGAGCTACCGCACCCTAAAATCTTGTAAAGTTTGGTGTTTTAGAAGAAAAAAAATGACGAAAATAAGGCAGGACCAAAAAACAAAGAGCAGTAAGTTAAATCTGATGAGCTGAATGTATTACATTAATCATTTGACACTAACGAGTACAGCCTCATTTATCATTGTCTTAGTGATAGGGTACCGGAGCGAAAAAGGACCTGACTCCATCACTGATCCATGAGTCATCCAGGTCAGACACGCCGCTCTGAAGATCGCTTTATCATCATCAGTCGGGTTCTACAGACCTGCTGTGGCTTTTTAATGGGTTCGTAGACCTGTGTTATTTTAATTAACCAACCAAACCAAGTAAAGATTATTGGGGTGATACTGACATTGTGAAAAAGAAACAAACTGTTGGACAGTGTGGTGGTGTAGTAGTTAGCACGTTGGCCTCTCACTGCTGGGGATCCAGGTTCGAATCCCAATCTGGGGGGCGTTTCCATGTTCTTTCTGTGTCTGTGTGGGTTTTCGCCGGGTTCTCCGGTTTTCTCTTAAAGTCTAATAACCAATTCAATGTGAATTGGCTGCTCTAAGTTGCTCCTATGTATAGTTTGTGTGGGCGGCATGGTGGCTTAGTGGTTATCACGTTCGCCTCTCAGCGCTAGGGGTTCGAATCCTAATCTGGATGGAGTTTCAATGTTCTCCCCGTGTCCATGTGGGTTTCCTTTGGGTTCTCCGGTTTCCTCCCACAGTCAATCAAGGTCAATTAAATTCTCCAAAGTACCTCATATAGAGTATGTTTGTGCCTAGTGATAGATTGTCCTGGATGTATCTGCCCAGAGCCCGAAACGTTCTCCCCTGGATGGGCATGGGCAACCCCCAGTGACCCTAGTATAGGATAAAGTGGAAGATAATGGATGGATGGATATAGTGTGTGTGTGTCTGTGTGATTGAGTGTGTGATCAGTGATGGATTGGCGCCCTGTCCTGGGAGTATCTACCCAGCTTCCAAAACGTTCTCCCCTGGATGGGCATAGGGAACACCCCTCATGACTAGTAGGGATTAAGCTGAAGATAATGAGATTAGATGTTATCATGTAGATCAGAATAATGAGATTGACTATGACAAACCAATCATATTGCGTTATCCAATCTACATGGGGGTTAAATCTTATAAGGGGTGTGGTAGCTCATTGGTTATGGTGTTGGGCCAGCAATCTGAAGGTTGGGGGTTCAAATCCCAGGTCCACTAAAGTAACCAATAATGATTATGACAAACCAATCATACGGTGTTATCCAATCTACATGGGGGTTAAATCTTATAAGGGGTGTGGTAGCTCAATGCTTATGTTGTTGGGCCAGCAATCTGAAGGTTGGGGGTTCGAATCCCAGGTCCACTAAAGTAACCAATATGTGTTCTTGAGCAAGGTCCTTAACCCTCATTGCTCCATTCTGTATGGCCAACCATGTGTCTCACTCCCAATCATCAAGATGAGATATTTGTTGGATAAAATCATCTGCTAAATGACCTCGTGCTTATGTCAAATTGCTGTGTCCAAACTCAAGCATTTTCAATTAACAGCCTTAACATCCACATGCCAAGTTGTTTCATGCGATTCTGCCTTGCTTCAGTAGCGTCTGATCTCAGTCAGCTTGTCCTTAATGCCCCCTCTGGCTGGTAAACAAGGCGATGCTAATTTCCCTGTGATGCCCAGTGATTCCATCAACACTTGGCAACAGCTTTCTGTACCATACATAGACATAATGCAGCCATTTGTTTTGTCTTCCAACAGTATCAAGCCTCTTCTCTGGCAGGAAGGATCAGCATAAACATTTTATAATTATGTTTTCACCGCGTCAGAGTGTATTTCAGTTCATACTTTCATCTTAAACTGAATATGTTTATACATAAAAAAATAAAATAAAAAAAATTTTAAAATTAAAAAACGACGCTGATGGTTATCAGATTAGTTTCAGTTATTATTATTATTATTATTATTATTATTATTATTATTATTACACAGATTATTATGGCTGGGATATTTTTGTGGGGTAAAATGTATCAAAGGTTGTAAGGTGAACAAGATCTTTGCTGATAAATGTGACTGTGTTTTATATTCTAAATGTAACATGTATGAATAAATACAAAGTACAAAGGAAATATTATATTTAAAATTATTATTGTTATTATTATCTATTATTATTTTCTGTTATTTCTATTTAGGCAGGTAAAGTTGCAAAATCAAATTAAATATGCATTATCTTTTACTTCATTTTCTATAAGGGTCACAGGGGGGTGGGGGTGTTGCCCATACCCATCCAGAGGAGAATGTTTTGGTTGCTGGGCAGATACACCCAGGACAGGATGCCAATTCATTACTGGGCACACACTCACTCACACAGACACACACACAATATAGGGGCAATTTGTACCAGCCAATTTATCTCAAATCCATGTTTTTGGACCATGGGAGGAAACCGGAGAACCTGGAGAAAACCCATGCAGACATGAGGAGAACATGGAAAACTCCACCCGGATCGGGTTTCGAACCTGGATTCCCAGCGCTGAGAGGCGAACATACTAACCCTTAAGCAACATAATTCTATAAATGTGCCACCCTAATAAGAATTACAGATTGACAAAATGTAGTGAATATAGTAACCTGCCAATCATAGCGCACCTGGCATCTTAAGGTCAAATGATATTCTAAATGGTTTATTTTACGTTATGCCCAAAACATTGAATTACGTCGTCATGATAACGAAGACAAACTCCTAAATCAAGCTGCAGTGTTCGCGGTTTCATGAAACTCTAAAGATCGCTGGGCTAAAGCCCCTTGAGTTGTTTCTTGGTGGTTTGTAAAGAGTATATAAAACTCCACAGGATCCTAAAGAGTACGTTTTCCTATCACGTAAGCCATGATACAGCACCTATGAAGCAATGAGGGTTAAAGGGTGTTGCTCTGTAAGTGCCCACACTGCTAATTTGTTGTAGATTTGGGGATTCTTTTACCCCCTACCCTTAGATTGATGACCCAACACTGAAACGCCCAATAATACAATAATGATTGTGCCTCTCCACACATTCACCTCTCAGCACTAGGGATTCCCGGTTTGAATCCCAATCTGGGTGGAGTTTCCATGTCCTCCCCGTGTCCATGTGGGTTTCCTCCGGGTTCTCCGGTTTCCTCCCACAGACCAAAAACATGGAAATGTCAATTGAATACACCAAATTACCCCATAGAGAGTGTGTCTGTGTGAGTAAGTATGTGCCCAGTGATAGATTGGTGCCCTGTCCTGGGTGTATCTGCCCAGCTCCCGAAACGTTCTCCCCTGGATGGGCATTGGGAAGATGGATTCGCTCTGGAGAGGGACAAGGAACATAGAGAAATTCTTGAAAATGTACCTCTCTTTACCCATTTAAAACCAAATAAAGACTTTTCCATTGATTGATGTTCAGAGTTGAGGATTTGTGGAGGCCATATTGCCTTGTGTAAGCAGCCGCTCTGTGGGCAGTACGGTCATGGCACACATGCTTCTCGTGGTTCTCGGTCATCTCTTGTCTTTTAGTCCCACAAGTTTGACTCTGGCATTGTTCCTTCTTCTGTCCTTCTCACCCCGTTCTGAGCAACAAAGCCCGTCCTCTTCATTCTACAAGGCTACTTGCAATGCGGACCTCCCACACCCTGCATTCCTGTTGCCTATCTTTCTGGAGTTTGTGGGCGATTTGAAGGCAGCAAGCACTTCACCCAACAGTGCAGCTTCTGTAGGCCCGACAAAAAAGAACAAACAGCATGTTGAGCTCCATTTTTGGAGCCACAGAGGAGTGTATAAAATGAGAGACAACATTTTGTTTCAGTTATTGCCCCGAGCTTTGAGGAAAAGCAGGAAGGTCAGATAACAGAATGAATTTCTTTCGGGGCTGTATATCATTGCAGAACTTCATGCTTTTTAAAGCCTTTGTGCAAATATTTCTGAATCATAATTCCATTATGAAAAGAGTGACACTTTCTAAGACTGGTTACATTGATGTGGTGGAGGTATGTTAGTGTTAAAATAAATCCATCCATCCATCCATTATCTTCTACTTTACCCTCTACAAGGGTCACTGGGGGGGTTTCCCATGCCCATCCAGGGCCAGGAACATTTCGGGTGCTGGGCAGATACACCCAGGACAGGGCACCAATCTATCTCTGGGCACACACTCATTCACACAGACACACTGTATATGGGGCAATTCGGAGAACTCAATTGACCTTGATCCATGTTTTTGGACTGTGGGAGGAAACCGGAGAACCCGGAGAAAACCCACGCGGACACGGGGAGAACATGGAAACTCCACCCAGATTGGGATTCGAACCCAAGGGACCCTGTATACATGATGCTCGTGGTTAGATTTGTATGTGTGGTATAGAGGAACAAATGCCATTTGGGGGGATAGTTCAAGTTCATAGATTTATATAACGTATTTTACTATAGTACATCATCTCGAATCAGCTTTACAGTGTTCCGAGCCTAAACCCCCAAACAGCAAGTCAAAGAAACAGGTTCCCAATATCAAACCATAACATTTCACATGTTACTCTTTAGAACCCTGTAGAGGTTTTTTTAGTCTTTACAACCACCACGGAGTTGTTTAAGGTGTCTTACCAACTGTATAAGGTTATAGCAGAGTGTTTAGTTCTATTGTACAGAGAGAAAAAAAAAAAATATATATATATATATATATATGGCAATGACAATGTCCTGACATAAACTTTGCAGCTGTCATGCTGGCTGGAGTCCATGGCATGACATCTGTTGTCTTCTTTTCATATATTTTATCTTTAAGGATGTCACACTTGCTAACAAATGTCTTACCTTGTGAGGTAACTGTTCTGACCTTGCAAGGAATGAAATGTTTCAATGCTTTCAGACTTATATAATCACACATGATCACAAGTCTGTCCAGATTTCTTTATC
>JAFMOC010001822.1:0-12506 GCA_019802505.1 Corydoras sp. C115 | reverse complement strand
CCCCATTTTCTTATTTTCAACAAACCACTACCCCAAACAGTAATTTCAAAAACTTACCTTTGTTCGCTGATGAGCACTGTTAACGTTGGGTTATCGAATATAAATTCTCACCAATCAGTAACAAACCACTACCACAAAATAGTACATTTTAATGCAAGTTACTGAATAGACAACCAAGTGTACAGAAAAATCATCAATGGCAGGCAACCACAAAAGATTAGAGAGCTCTGACCGAAGTCCTCTAGTTCGTCCATTTAAGTCCATCAGGAGGGCGTGACTTGCTTCTTCTGTGTGTGCGCCCCCTCCAAACAACAGTCTTTTTTTTTCATGTGTACATTGACCAAAACATCTCTATCTTATAACCCATCTGGTCCTGCATTCTGCCCCACTCAGGGGTATGAATTTATGACAGGTTCTTGTTGACAGTTCCATTATTCAAATTTCTCTGCTGACCCTGCAACAGGACATTCATACTCTTTCCCATGCTCATTCATAAAATAGTCATTTTCTCTGTTCCCTGAACTATTCAACTCATCATTAGTTTTACTTTAAATTATTACTTTTACTAAATTACTTAAAAGTATTATAAAAACCTAACAGTTTCTGATCAAGATACATGTTGTAGAATCAATACCTGTCAAACAGTGACACAGAAGTTAGTTCATCAAGCAATGACTATTCAAGATACAATGAATACTGAAGTGCATGGTCTTGAAGAGACAAGGTCAGCCAAGAGAAGCATCCGCCCTCGAAGCAGTAAGATTTCAACTTATTCCCATCGAACTTCTGCTAGCAAAAGAGTGCACCTGCCGAAGTTGCTGCCAATGAAGCTACCTTGCAGTACTGCTAGAGCAAGAACATCATATAGAAGAACTGCAGAGGCTGACAGCTGAAGCTACCCAGCTAAAGGCTTAACAGGAAGCTGAAGCTTCCCAGCAAAAGGCTAAACAGGAAGCTGAAAATGTAGAAAGACAAAGAGTGCTAGAATCCAAGCGCAGAGAATTAGCACGTCTGAGTTCATTAAGGAACTGAAGGCTGCTAAGGCACGGCAGCAAGTATATGAACAACGTTAAAGTTCATGTCGATCATCTAAAAGGAGTCAATGCTCAGATGATTAAATAGATAAGCTGCTTCATCAACCGGTTCCTGTGAAGGGTGGAAAGGAAATCAAGCAGGAACTAAGTCCACCACGTTAATCTTTCCCACCACAAGCTGTTATAAATCCAGCTGAAGACAACATGGCAGCTCTTATTAGAGTGCTTACAGAATCGATGAATGCTAGTCACATTCCCTTACCAAAAACAACAATATTCAGAGTTGATCCACTTCGGTATAATGACTGGAAGGTGTCCTTTCAGACGCTTATTGACAGGAAGAACATACCAGATGAAGAAAAGATATATTATCTACGAAAAATGTGAGTGGAACTGCGAAGAAGGCCATAAAGGGTTAGTTCCTGCTAGAAACTGAGTCAGCCTATTTTGAAGCATGGCATATCCTAGAGGAATGATATGGCAGTCCATTCATCCTTGCCAAAGCCTTCAGAGATAAGATCGAAGCATGGCTAAGTTCCAAGGGTAGTCTAGAACTTCAAGAAATTGTTGACTTCCTTCGTAGTTGTGAGGCTGCAATGTCTCAAATTAAAGGTCTCAAAGTGCTAACGACTGCAATGAGAACCTGAAGATACTTGCTAAACTTCCAGATTGGTTGATTTTAAGGTGGACGTTTCCTTAACGTTTCCAAGCTTCAGCCAGTTTGTCCAGTTTCTAATACGTGAAGCCAAAATCGCTTGTAATCCAACATCTCTCCATAGCCTAAATCCACGTGTAGGAGAGAAGCTTAAGGTTACAGTAACAGAAGTCCAAGAGCAAAAGCTTTAATAACAAGCTCAGATGAGAATGCCACCATCATAAACTGTCTTCTGTGAGAAGGTATGGCACAGTTTACCAGATTGTCATAAGTTTATGAAAAAGACAATCACAGAAAGTTTGCCAAAGGATGAAAAACCAGACCAGCCACAAGATCGACCACCAAGCACATCATGTGAAGAAACATCTCATAGAGTCACCCATACATCTACAATAATTTCGGTGTGGGTCTCTGCTGCGGCTAAGCCAAATCATGAAGTTCTTGTGTATGCACTTCTTGATACACAGCGTGACACGACATTTATACTTTAAGAGACTACAAAGGCACACAACATAAGAAGTGAAACTGTTCAGTTGAGATTATCTACGCTGGCTTCAAGAAATACAGTTGTGCCATGTAAGAAACTGACTGGTTTACAAGTAAGAGGGTTCTTTTCAGATAAGATACTCCCACTTCCTGTGACTTATTCCAGAGAGTATATTTCTGCAAACAGAAATCATATTCCTACACCGGAGACAGCAAAGTTATGGACTCATCTTGAACATTTTGCAGATGAGATTGCCCCTCAGCAAAGCTGTGAAGTTGGCCTGTTAATTGGTTACAATTGTCCTCAAGCTCTAGTACCAAAACTGGTGAAGAAAATCAACCCTTTGCAAAGCAAACAGATCTGGGGTGGAGTGTGGTAGGCTGTGGTAATCCATATTTTATCTATGGAGATGTTATGGGAGTTTTTTAACCGGTCCAGATCTGACGAAAACCTGACGAGTTCTGTTTCGCTTCTGAAGAGGTCAGATTGCAATCATGTGTGACATAGAGCGCATGTTTCACCAGTTCCATATGAAGACAGAAGACCAAGACTAAAGTTGACAGCACAAATATTCTTGGCAATACTGATTAGGTTTATTCTTAAATTGTACCTTAACTTTGTACCTAACCTTACACCCAACCCTAAGAACTATAACATAAATAATAATCATAACATAAACAAATGTACAATGAGCAATTTCTACATTGTAAACTATTAATTTTAAGAATGATCCTTTGTTTGTTTAACCACACAAATTCACAAATGTACATCTTGACTTAGAACCAAAATTACATATCAATTCACCTTAATACTAGGAAAGGTAATAAACTTTATATAAACACAAATATTATACAAAGAAAACACAAACCTCATTCGCTGCATTAAATATCAAAGAGATCAAATGGCTTCAAGTCATGCCGCTGACTCCTTAATAAACTATTTAACCCTTAATTCTCACTTTGGAACCTTTGAAGCCTTGTAACCTTAGAAACTAACATTGTCAATGTTCTTAATCCAGAACATAGGAGGCGTGGGTTAAATTCCCACCACTGACACTTTAAGCTCTTGTATGTTCCTTTAAAAGGGTGCTCTAGTTTGGAGTGACCCTTATGCATCTTTTTTTTTCTTCTTCATATTCATGTCTGGATGATATTTACCTGATTAAAAAAAGTGGCTGAGCGATTATAAAGCCCTGGATTTAGGCTCCAGTCTCTTTGGAGGCGTGGATTCAAATCGCCAACACATCATTTTTAATGTCACTTAAAACATTGAATGAACATTTATTCCATGTGAATGATACTATTCTGAACAAGACAGTAGGTGATGTATAGAGCCCCAGACATGAAATGGTGAGAATTGAGTTTTCTTTTAAAATCCCCTAAATTTTATGTCTTTCACACTTTCACACCAAACTCACTACTTCAGAACAATATTTGTCTCCTGTAGCGCTGAGAAGCAGGTAACATGGCTGAGCAGTCTAAGGTGCTGCATTAAGGTTCCAGGCTCTTCGCAGACGTGGGTTCAAATCGTACTAATAGCTTTTGTTCATCTCCTTTAAAAGAGATGAGTTCAAGGCTAAAACACGCAGCCAAAGATTTTCAGATTCTTATGTCACTTTTGCCCATCGTGACTCCATCCATCCATTATCTTCTGCTTTATCCTCTATTAGGGTCACGGGGGGTTCCCCATGCCCATCCAGGGGAGAACGTCTCGGGCGCTGGGCAGATACACCCAGGACAGGGGGGCAATCTATCACTGGCGAACGTGCTAACCAGTAAGCCACCGTGTCGTCTTATTATTATTATTATTATTATTATTATTATTATTATTATTATTATTATTATTATTATGGGGCGCCCGAAACAGTGTCCCCTGGATGGGCATGCGGAACCCCCCCCGCGACCCTAATATAGGATATAGCGGATTATAATGGATGGATGGATTATTATTATTATTTTTTTTTTTATTATTATTATTATTATTATTATTATTATTATTATTATTATTATTATCACTTTAGTGTTTTATTATTAGTTCTGTTTTACTTTTCCATCTTACATTGTATTTTTTTTAACTATTTCTGTTGGTGTATTATTAAAATTTTATGTGAACATTTTTATTTGTATTTTACACTTATTTTGTATCAAATCATACTTTACAGTATACAAGGGTTGGAACCTAAATAGTGGTAACTATTTATTCACAACCGATACAAAAGAGTTGCATATTTGCACCTGCTACTGTCAAAAACAGACAGTTCAAAAGCGAATGCCTGTACTGGGAAGTACTGTACCATCAACCATACTCCCCGGACTTAAGTCCTTGTGACTTTGATTTGATTCTGAAGATGAAGGAACCACTTTGTGGCATTCGCTTCAGAACTGTTCCAGAGATTCGACAGGCAGTAGACTGCTCCATTCGTACCATCAACAGAACAGGCTTGGCTAACGGTATACTACGCCTTCCACATCGCTGGCAACGGGTTCTACACAACGCTGGTGACTACTTTGAAGGACAGTAACAGGTGCAAACATGTAACTCCTTTTTATTGGTTGTGAATAAACAGTTGCCACTATTTAAGTTCCAACCCTCATACTATTATTTTTGCTCAAGTAATGGACTTCAGTACTTCAGTACACTTCTGTACCACAAACACCGTGGACAATAAAATCAGACATTTTATGGACTATATCTGTTGACTATATATTTTTTGTTGACTATATACAACCGAGGAAATTTAAATTAATCTGACTGAAAACATGTTACATGAATGGTATTAAGTAAAGATGAAGACTGAAATGTGAACTGCAGAGAAGAAGACGATGTGAGGAGTGATAGAAGAGAAAAAAGTATTTGTGTGTAGAGTTTACTGCTGAATTAGATTTGAAGTGTTGTGTATTTGTTGTAAATGTTGGATTAGATTTAGAGGAGGTGGAATAATAAAAGACTGAGTCTCACTGTATTGCTCAGGCTGAAGTGCAGCATCTAATCACAGGTGCAAACCCACTACTGCTCCACATGGGGGTTTTGACCTGCTCCGTTCCCGACCTGGGCCGGTTCACCCCTCCTTAGGCGACCTGGTGGTCCCGAGCTCCCTCAGGAGAACCATATCGATACAGAACTTAGTGTGGACACCTGCTCAACATAGTCCACTGCAACCCAGAACCCCTGAGCTCAAACGATCCAGCAGCCTCAGCCTCCCAGTAGCTTGGATCACAGGCACGCGCCACCGTGTCCGGCGAGAGGAGAGAGAAATTAAACTGCTGTTAATCCAGTACAATAGTACAGCTGGAACTAAATTTAGTTCTGAATTGCTTAGATTGGATCATAATCCTAAAGAAGCCTTATTTTATTTCACTCGTATTCTGACTTGTCAGCATGATGTGCGTATTTTAATTTCATCAAGCAGAGTTATGATTCTGACATGAGGTTTAATTTAGAGTTATATAAGATTTAATATAAAACACTTTAGTGTTGTTCTAACTTCACATTAACAGGAAGATAAAGGGCTTGCATTGGCCAGGAACTGATACCAGGTGAACTGCTTGGACAGTAGATATTCTAACTACTATATCAAAAATTCCAAATCTATCATCATTAATGGGGGGGGGGGGTGTTCAAGTAAAGTTACTTACATTTACATTTACATTTAGTCATTTAGCAGACGCTTTTATCCAAAGCGACTTACAAATGATCGCTTGAACTTAAACATCAGAATTTAACATTATACAAACATGAAAAAGTATCTGAGGAAAACCAAAAACTCTATTAATACAAATATCTTTATTAGCCATTAGTAAAACCCACATGTGTCAGAGATTAAATAGAAGAAACATTAAATAAAAAAGATTTTTTTAATGAACAATGAGTCTCATTAAGCAGACAGCACCCTCTGGCGGCGATAAAAAATATACCTAAAGTGTTAAAAACGTGTTGATGCTCAACGAGGGAAAACTGAGACGAAAACTTATCTATTTTGACAGATAAACTGGATGTTCTGTTTCAGACGGACGTTTGTCAAACGTAATGGATTATAAGGATAAATATTGGATTAGTTTCATCTACACCTGCAGATTTAAACCGCTAAAAACTACCAAACCGAGGTAACCAGTAACTAAATCCTTTAAATTTACTGTTTAAAAAATATAGGAATAGTTTAATAGTTTACTGTTTTACACTTAAAATTATGCTCTAATGAATCTGTAAAATAAAATCTGGTTTACTTTGTTACACTTGTTCAGTCCGGTATTGTTTCATTCCCGGGCAGAATATCAAATGCCATTGTTAGGTAACAAAGCGCACTTCAAAGTGTATACCGGATACGGACACCTAGGGCACATTCGTAGTGTACGTTGCGCCATTTGGTACACCACCCTTATTCGAATTAAAAACGCTTCCTCGTGAAGACATATTTAGACACATTTTGTAGTTAAACGAAAACTAATGAATCTACATTAAACAAATGTTAATAAATGACTTATATTGTGATTATTGTTGATGTTGGAGTTTAAATCATCAGAAAGTGAATAATGGGTCTTTACACTTTCCTGCTGTCTGTTTCTTCACTGTTGTCAGTTAAATCATTCTTTTTAGAGCTGCAGGAAAACATTTTTTAAGAATTTAAATGATTATGTCTGAAGTGGGATTTGAACTCATACCTCCAAATGGACACCAGAACCCTCATGTGGACCATGAAACACTTTGAGGCTTATCCACAGTTAGACTTTCAGTGACCCTGTTATGGTTGTGGTTATAAAATGCAGCACAATTAAGGAATTTATTTAGACAGCAAAAAGTATGTCATGTTTTTTTTTTTTTTTTTTTTCATTAATCAGATCCAACAATCATCCAGTAAAATTCTGGACCTCCTGAAAATATTCCACCTTAATTATTTTAAATTATTTACATTGAAGATTATTAAAATAAATGAAAGTCCCGAGGCAGTTTTCTTTCAGTGTATGATCCTTGGAGCCTGTTCCAAAAAAAACGAGCTAATTTTTCTTAAATTCAGTTCCACGAAACAGGATAGAACTTAGCCTCACTCAGAATCTAAAGCCTTTGATGTTGTGTGACTCAATATGATGAATGATGAAGAAAATGTAGTCTGTTACTTTATACCATAAACGTATCTTTAATATGATTTTTAAGGAACATCTTAGGTTTTAATAATTTAATGTTTTAATGTCAGATTATAATATGATCATCAGGGTTTGACTTTCTGTCAAGGTCTTAAAATAAATCATCATCAGTTTTTTTTACAATGTCTTGAGTTATTGGCATTAAATGTCTTCTTTACTCTCTCTGATTGATTCACACGACCTTTCAGGAACTAACCATAAAAAAGAGGTTCAAATTGTACATGAAGCTCATGAATGTGAATAACTCTGAATGTGAATCAGTACATGGGGATGTAGCTCAGTGGTAGAGCGCTTGCTTCGCATGTAAGAGGTCTTGGGTTCAATCCCCAGCATCTCCATCAGAAGGATCAAATCTTTAATGCTGGTTCTGAAGCTTTTAGTCATTTATCAATGTTGTGTGACAGGACTCGTCATGTCACAGAACATTTACATAGCAGCAAACAGGCAGGTAATTCGTTTTCACTAACTTAGCCACAGCACAACTTCCAACATTAAATATTAAACATTAAAGTTAACATTAAAAAAAGTTAACTAGAAAAAAGTCTAAGATGAGTTTAAAGATAAAGCGTCCAGCCAAAAAAAAGGAAACTCATTTCGGCTGCTTGCCTAAAGATTCTTACATCACTGATGCCTGTTATGTCTCTAGTACTGACTGGTGTTTCTTTATTCAAAATAGTACAATATTATAATAGAGCCTTAAAAAGGAAGTTGTGAGATAAACATTTTACTTTCACAAAAAACATGGGTGATCGAGCAACTGGCCTTAATATATTTTTTTAACCGTTTCCTGGACTAGCTCACACAGGCCAGACTACTTGAGAGCACTGCTTGAGAGCCCTAAAAAAATAACAAAAGAAATCTGTCAGAAGTGGGATTCGAACCCACGCCTCAGGTGGAGACTGCGACCTGAACGCAGCGCCTTAACTCAGCCATCCTGACACCAAAAGACACTACCTCAAGTGATGCAGCTGTATAGTATCAGCTTTAACAGCAAAGTTAATACTTGATAGGAGATGAAATTGAATCCCAGTGAAGTTAATGGAAGACAGAGTGATATGTACAGAGCACTCAGTTTTATAGAATAATATACTGTCCACTCATTTAAATCAGTCCCTCCTCTCACAGCAAATTAAGTTTAACTCCAGCTGTTTCAGTGCACTGTTGAACTCCATCACACAATATCACTGACAGAAGTAACCACTACCATCAGAACATGCTTCAACTTATTGTCTCAGAGCTGCTTTATAAAACCTGTATGTGAAAGTTAGGGGGGTTTGTTCAAAGATTTTTGTTGTAATTCATTTATAACAGTCAGGATAGGTGAATTGTTTAAGAGCTCTGGCTTCAAATCCCACTGCTGAATTCAAATCTGTTATATATCCTTTATAGTTTAAGAAGCAGGGGTATTGGTGTCAGAATGGCCGAGTGGTCTAAGGCGCTGCGTTCAGGTCGCAGTCTCTACCTGAGGCGTGGGTTCGAATCCCACTTCTGACAGATTTCTTTTGTTATTTTTTTAGGGTAAGTATTAATAGATTAACCTTGGGAGGACCAAGGCTCAGCAGGGAACTCATATTCCCTGAGCGACCGAGCAGAATCAGCAGTGTAGTAAAGCCATGTACATATTATGTAGTGATCAGTCGTCCGTAGTCAACAATTTGAAAAGCTATAATAGTCCAGGTGGCGTAGTGGCTTAGTGGTTACTTCGTTTGCCTCTCAGCACTAAGGATTTCTGGTTTGAATCCCCATCTGGGTGAAGTTTCCATGTTCTCCCCTTGTCTGAGTGGATTTTATGTTCATTTTACCAAGTATTGTAATGATTCTTAATGTGCTTAATTGTAATTTTCTAAACATTAATATTTTTCTTAGTGTTTGTGGTAAACATTGTTAAAGCAAACTCAATAATTCATGTTCTTCTTGATGTAAACATATTTTTTCAATCATTCACTATCTTCCGCTTTGTCCTATATTAGGGTCGCAGGGGGGTTCGCAATGCCCATCCAGGGGAGAACGTTTCGGGCGCTGGGCGGATACACCCAGGACAAGGCGCCATCACTGGGCACACACTCACTCACACAAACACAATCTACATGGGGCAATTTGGAGAACTCAATTGACTTAATCCATGTTTTTGGACTGTGGGAGGAAACCGGAGAACCCGGAGGAAACCCACGAGGACACAGGGAGAACATGGAAACTCCATCCAGATGGGGATTCGAAGCGGGAATCCCTAGTGCTGAGAGGAGAACGTGCTAACCACTAAGCCACCGTACCGTGCTGCCGATGTAAACATATATTTTTCTAATTATTTCTTTAGACTGTTTTTTAAATTGTTTTATAAATTGCCCAAATAATACACACAATAACATACCCCAACTTGATAACACTTTCTGTGAAGTCCACTAAAGAAAGCTACCACAGTTGGAGCAGGTTAATGAGAGATGTCCCGAAACTTGAAATTATTTTGTTAATTTTAATACTGTGAGTATACTATCAAACAGTAAACACATCCAAATGCTTATTTCTAATTGTACAAAATAACTTTTCCAACGCTGATTAATTAATAATAAAGTTATTTCTTATATGCCGTGACCCGGATTCGAACCGGGGTTGCTGCGGCCACAACGCAGAGTACTAACCACTATACGATCACGGCACACCACAGTTGCCATGCTAGTTGCCATACATGAATCAGAATACTTTGTTAATCTCAAGAGGGACATTGCAGTTTTACAGATGCTTCATTTGTCATGTTATATACAGAAGTGGAGTAAGTAGTTGTCTTCATTTCTCTTTGCTCTGCTTATTGAGCAAAAAGAAATGACTCAGATGCATGCAAGGAAATTTGTAAGGTCAATAAACAGTAAGAAATGATCATCACTGTCGACACATTTGGCAATGATTAGCTTTCAACTTAATAAAAATACTACTTCGCCCAACGTGGGGCTCGAACCCACGACCCTGAGATTAAGAGTCTCATGCTCAACCGACTGAGCTAGCCGGGCTGAAGACCCCATATTCAAGCTAGCAAAATGCCTGTCGGTCTTTAAGCTGCAGCTGGTCTAAAAATAGTGACCATGTCTATATCTATGTTGTCATATATAAAGGTGTTTTTTTGGGTTCCTAAATTGTGCTTCGTTAGGAGCATAGTCTGGGGCTTTTTTATCACCTGTCTTTTCCCTTCTCAATGTATTACATCTGATCTTAAACACCTAAATAGAATTTAAAAATAAACTGTTAATAGAGAGCTCCAGTAAGCAGGTTAAAACCACAGTGTACAGTCACTAGTCTTATCAAACTTGGTAATATTTAATCAGTAATCTATTAAAAATAATATTTCTATAGTGTTATTTATCAGGGCGGCATGGTGGCTTAGTGGTTGGCACGTTCGCCTCTGAGCACTAGGGATTCCCTGTTCGAATCTCCATCTGGGTGGAGTTTCCATGTTCTCGCCGTGTCCGTGTGGGTTTCCTCCGGGTTCTCCGGTTTCCTCCCACAGTCTAAAAACATGGATCAAGTCCATTGAGTTCTCCAAATTGCCCCATATAGAGTGTGTATGTGTGAGTGAGTGTGTGCTCAGCAATAGATTGGCGCCCTGTCCTAGGTGTATCGGGCCAGCGCCCGAAACGTTCTCCCCTGGATGGGCATGGGGAACCCCACCGTGACCCTAATATAGGATAAAGCGGAAGATAATGAATGAATTATTAGTTTCCATGTTCTCCTCGTGTCCGTGTGGGTTTCCTCCGGGTTCTCCGGTTTCCTTCCACAGTCCAAAAAACATGAATCAAGGTCAATTGCATTCGCCAAATTGCCCAATATAGTGTGTGTCTGTGTGAGTGAGTGTGTTCCCAGTGATAGATTGGCGCCCTGTCCTGGGTGTATCTGCCCAGAGTCCGAAATGTTCTCCCCTGGATGGGCATGGAGACCCCTGGGGAGAACGTGGTATGTTTTGTCTGTCCACTACATAATTCAATTACAACTTATACCTACATTAGACATTAGAAGAAAATCTAAAGAACAGATAGATACAGCAAACAACTAATTTTTCATTAAAATTTCATTAAAAAAAACATTTATGATAAGTATTGTAAACAGAAGCAGAATGACATTCTTGACCATGTCACCTTGTTTTGTGGTTCCATGGTGTAATGGTTAGCACTCTGGACTCTGAATCCAGTGATCCGAGTTCAAATCTTCTCAACCTGAGGCGTGGGTTCGAATCCACTTCTGACAGATTTCTTTTGTTATTTTTTTAGGGTAAGTATTAATAGATTAACCTTGGGAGGACCAAGGCTCAGCAGGGAACTCATATTCCCTGAGCGACCGAGCAGAATCAGCAGTGTAGGACAGCCATGTACATATTATGAAGTGATCAGTTGTCCGTAGTCAACAATTTGAAAAACTATTTAGTCCTGGCGGCACGGTGACTTAGTGGTTAGCATGTTCGCCTCTCAGCGCTAGGGATTCCTGGTTCGAATCCCCATCTGGGTGGAGTTTTCATGTTCTCCCCGTGTCCGCATGGGTTTCCTCAGGGTTCTCCGGTTTCATCCCACAATCCAAAAACATTGAACAAGTCAATTGAGTTCTCCAAATTGCCCCATATAGAGTGTGTCTGTTTGAATGAATGTGTGCCCAGCGATAGATTGGCGCCCTGTCCAGGGTGTATCTGCCCAGCGGCCGAAACATTATGGCCGAGACCATAATATAGGATAAAGCGGAAGAGAATGAATAAATGAACAATAGTCCTGTGAGTTCACCCTGCAGGAATGCAACACCACCAATCCAACAGAAATCAGACAGAGTTTGAAGTAAATTTAGTCCTGATTTACTTGTTTTGGACCAAGATCCCAAAGATTCCTTATCTCATATTTCTGTGACCTCATATTCTGAGGAAATGACAATAAAGACCTATTTGACTATTTTATGTTCATTTTACCAAGTATTGTAATGATTCTTAATGTGCTTAATTGTAATTTTCTAAACATTAATATTTTTCTTAGTGTTTGTGGTAAACATTGTTAAAGCAAACACAATAAATCATGTTCTTCTTGATGTAAACATATTTTTTCATTCATTCATTTTTTCAGGATCTTCCACTTTATCCTATATTAGGGTTGCGGTGGGTTCCCCATGCCCATCCAGGGGAGAACGTTTCGGGCGCTGGGCGGATACACCCAGGACAGGGCGCCATCGCT
>JAFMOC010000191.1:402500-558331 GCA_019802505.1 Corydoras sp. C115 | reverse complement strand
ATAATCTATAATACACAGACTTTAACAAAACACAGACTGCAGTGGGCTATAAAAGACTAAAGACAAAAGTGATTTAGCAGTTTAGCAAACATTTATTTTTAGACATACAAAAGAATTTTGTTTGAAAAGTTTAAGGATCACTAACATATTAGAATCACTCTAATCATTATACTATATTTTTTTGATCAAGTAGCGACAGTGTTCACAAAAGCTACAATTTCCAGGACATGTCTAAATGTCTTCTTGTCTTGTCTGTAAAAGTATCTATTGGCAGTTCTAAATGCCACAAGAAGTTGCTAAATCTCACCCAATTTGCATAATAGTGAGTTAAAAAAAAAGTTGAAATATGTCAAAACTACAAATAAAATAGTTGTTTAAGGTTTTAGAAATCCTTCGGTATCCATAGAGTTTAATGAAACGTTCCCACCAACTTTGGAATTTTGAGTGGTCATTGTCATAGCAATTAAACTAAAGATTGTTACTTACAATTCAAGATCCAATTGTGTGCAGGTTGAGATATAGAACACTCCTGCATATTGTCAGAAAATCATTTAAGATTCCATAAATAAGCTCAGGTAAATAAAATGTTAGATTATGCTTAACACTGAAATGCAAAGCACATTTTTTTCTTTGACGAATCGACAAGTGACATATTTTTGCATGTGAATGTGTTATAAACTGCCATTCGACTCTTTTTTCACCCCCAACACCATCAGTAGCCCTCACTGGTCTGCGAGTGATTTTTTATTTTAACCTCGATTTCTTCAAACTCATTTGTAGCTGAACAGTGATAGTGTCTCAAAGGAAAAAAAATCAAGTGACATTTTTGCATGTAAGGCCACAGAGTGACGTCGGTGGACTTTTTTTTTTGCGTCTTTTTTTGCGTGTGTTGTGTGTGTGTGGTTCAAAACATGCGCATACATATGGCAGTGGCTTACCTGCCTTTTGCCTTGCCTGCAAAAATATATGCTTGTTGAATCCTCAGAGAAAAAAAAAGGTGTTTAAATGTGAGCTTTTCAATCCCATAACAACATGTCGTTGTCGACGTCTGAGACAGTTAAAGTCATCTATTTCCCTACAGAAGTGAAAAAGGAAATAACATCATGTAACAAATGTTAGATTATGCTGACTAGCAGTGGAAAACACCTACAAAACTGGCTGTACTAGCTTCTCTAAGAGTCACAGTTCTCAATCACAGTTTCTGTTCAAAGTGTTTTATTTAAATTGTTTTATTTAAAGTGTTTTATTTAAAGCTTGGTTTTATTCATTCATTATCTTCCGCTTTTTCCTATATTAGGGTCGCGGGGGGGGGGGGGGTTCCGCCCATCCAGGGGAGAACGTTTTGGGCGCTGGGCAGATAAACCCAGGCCAATTTTATATGTGTGTGTGTGTGTGTGTGTGTGTGTGTGTGTGTGTGTGTGTGTGTGTGTGTGTGTGTGTGTGTGTGTGTGTGTGTGTGTGTGTGTGTGTGTCTTTTGTCAGGGTGGCACGATGTGGCTTAGTGGTATGCACGTTCTCCTCTCTCAGGACTAGGGATTCCCGGTTCGAATCCCCATCTGGGTGGAGTTTCCATGTTTTCTCCGTGTCCGCGTGGTTTTCCTCCGGGTTCTTCGGTTTCCTCCCACAGTCCAAAAACATGGATCAAGTCAATTGAGTTCTCCAAATTGCCCCATATAGAGTGTTTGTGTGAGTGAATGAGTGTGTGCCCAGCGATGGATTGGCGCCCTGTCCTGGGTGTATCTGCCCAGCGCCCGAAACGTTCTCCCCTGGATGGGCATGGGGAACCCCACCGCGACCCTAATAGAGGATAAAGCGGGAGATAATGAATGAATGAATGTTTTTGTCAACAAGATCCAGTTATGCAGACTGAATTATAAATTGATATCTCTTGTTTGTTGACCATCGGCTCTTCCTTAATAAATGTTTTGAACAGAGTATCTGTCATTTTGCATTGATCTGGCATTAGGTTTGGCACAATGTGAAATAGCTTCTGAGTAGTTAAGCTAATTTTGCCATATTCTTCTAACTTAGCTTGCTATATTTTATAATATATACTGTAAATAAAGGGCGGCACGGTGGCTTAGTGCTCAGCACGTTCTCCTCTCAGCGCTAGGGATTCCCGGTTCGAATCCCCATCTGGGTGGAGTTTCCATGTTCTCCCCGTGTCCGCGTGGGTTTCCTCCGGGTTTTCCGGTTTCCTCCCACAGTCCAAAAACATGGATCAAGTCAATTGAGTTCTTCAAATTGCCCCATATAGAGTGTGTCTGTGTGAGTGAATGTGTGTCCAGCGATGGATTGGCGCCCTGTCCTGGGTCTATCTGCCCAGTGCCCGAGACGTTCTCCCCTGGATGGGCATGAGGAACCCCACCACGACCCTAATAGAGGATAAAGCGGAAGATAATGAATGAATGAATGAATGAATACTGTAAATAATTTTTTTGTTTTGCTCTTCTCTATTTCTATTTCTTTGCTGCTGGTTCTTTCATTTCCAGAAGGGATCAGTAAGTCTTGTCTCATCTCATCTTAGCTCTATTTCTATGTGGAGTAAAGTCTTATTGATTGTCGTGTGTCTTGCCCCACGCTGTCTGTCTGTCAGTCGTGTTTACACGCAGGGAATTTCCCCCCGATTGTTGTTGCCCCACGGACGCGTCACGAGCTATGACGTCATTCTGTAAATTACGCTGAATGCGGAAGCAAATGAAAGGCACGGCTTCACATCGCCGAGAGAACCGCGGCTTTCACTGAAACTTTTCGGACGCGGACGCTGGTAAATACAACACCCACTCTATAAACCCTGTCCCATCTCACCGTCACATCTGTTTAAACGCGTGAGTTCTGAGCGTCTCGTGCTTCGCTTCCTGCTTATTCACTCGGTTCAGGGCCTTTGTTTACTGTCCGGATGGCTGTTACTGAGTCGGTTAGCTTCGGTTCTTCCTGAATGCGCAGCTCTTCGTTTCCCACCCGTTTACACAGCTGTCAGGCATCAGGGAGTCGACTCCGTTGTCAAGGGAAAGTGGGCGGGGCTTTCTAGTAAGGTTTCTTGTTTATTATTTTATTAATTTAATATTATTATATTAATCTATTTATGTCCCGTTGCAAAATATAAACGTGTTATTTTAAAGGTATACGTGTTAGAGTTTGGACGCCCTAAACTTAAAGTGTAATTAGCTAACTTGTAACAGGGCGCAGAATATGGGTGTGGAAAAAAAAAAGAATCGCTTCGTAGTCGCTAACATGCTAAATGCTTACGAGCTTTGGATAAACCAGTTAGACAGAGAGAACGTGATCCGATATTTATAAAAACTGCATTTCTACGACGTTATTTAATAAAAACCAAGCTTAATAAATAAAACTAATGAGGCCTGTACCATTTTGTTGAGTTTAATTATTAATATAACGCTACAGTACTAATAAATATATAATATATAAATAATGTTTAGCTAAAGTCCTTTTTACATCTGAATTCAAAATATATAATGTATATAAATATAATAACATTGTTTATTTAACTGTTTTGCATTTGGTACTTTTCTTAGAGCATGATAATCAGTATAATATTATTCATTCATTCATTATCTTCCGCTTTATGGGGGGGGGGGGGGTTCTCCATGCCCATCCAGGGGAGAACGTTTCGGGCGCTGGGCAGATACACCCAGGACAGGGTGCCAATCTATCGCTGGGCACACACTCACACACACTCTATATGGGGCAACTTGGAGAACTCAATTGACTTGATCCATGTTTTTGGACTGTGGGAGGAAACCGGAGAACCCGGAGGAAACCCACGTGGACACGGGGAGAACGTGGAAACTCCACCCAGATGGGGATTTGAACCGGGAATCCCTAGTGCTGTGAGGCGAACGTGCTAAACACTAAGCCACCGTGCCGCCCGGCAATATAATAGTAATAAAAAAATATTTTATATATTTAAATGTTATTTCTATATTTAAATTTCTATATACATTTCTATATTATCTCAAGCCTTTTTTCCATCCCTGTCATCCACAGTGTTTTGTCCATCATGCTTGGTGGTGGATTTAAAGCCGAGAGGTTGCGTGTCAATCTCAGACTCGTCATCAATCGTCTAAAACTTCTCGAGAAAAAGAAAAGTGAGTGGCTTCTCGCTCTGTCCGAGTGCAGTTTACCTTTCACACTTTTACCGTCTGCACTTTGTTCCGTACAGCCGAGTTGGCGCAGAAGTCACGGAAGGAGATCGCAGACTACCTGTCAGCAGGAAAGGATGAGAGAGCACGCATCAGAGTGGAGCACATTATTAGAGAAGATTATCTCGTTGAGGCCATGGAGATCCTGGAGTTGTACTGTGATTTGCTGCTGGCCCGCTTTGGCCTAATTCAATCAATGAAGTGAGACCATCATCAAACAACCCACATCACTTATTATACTACATGGGCAAAAGTATTAGTATTTTAAGCATTAATATTATAAGTAATATGTAGGTGTTGCTATACTTTTGTCCATGCATAAACACTCTTACCAGTTTGTGTAACATCTGCATTTGGCTTTCTTTCCCACAGAGAACTTGACCCTGGTCTTCAGGAAGCAGTCTCCACTCTTATCTGGGCTGCTCCACGTTTACAATCAGAAGTCTCAGAACTCAAAATTGTAAGAAGCTCAATACCTTAGAAACCAAATAAAATACTTGAATACTTGAACCATGTTTTTATGTAATCATCATACATGTGATTAGTTGGTTAGATAAGTGCCTGGCTGAGCAGATTCACATATAACATTAATAATTAAAGGCATTAATGCAATGGGGAGGTACATTTAAAAAATGTCTACATTACACTCATTTCTTTTGAAGGTTTCAGACCAGCTGTGTGCCAAATACAGCAAAGAGTACGGCAAGCTCTGTAGGACAAACCAGATTGGAACCGTCAATGATCGTGTACGTTTATAGTTCCCATCTATTTAGCAATATATATAAAATATATATTTTAGTGTCTCGTATGAGATTTTGGATTTGACTTGTGTGTATGGTTGTTGTAGCTGATGCACAAGCTGAGCGTGGAGGCCCCACCGAAGATTCTGGTAGAACGCTACCTTATTGAAATCGCCAAAAACTACAACGTTCCTTATGAGCCTGATGCAATGGTGCGGGTATGTTGCATCGGACCTTTTTCGACCTGATACTCTTTTGAATCGTCTTTATATTGAATGCTGGGATTTACAGCCAGAAGTTGGGGAGGATGCTGACCTTATTGACGTGGACAGTGACTTCAAAAAGAATGGCGGTGGAGGGGGATTTACTGCTCCTGCTGCTGCCATGCCCATGGTAATGCCAATGCCTATGCCTATGCCCATGCCAGGACCCTCAGCCTTTAACTACCCCACACCAAAAGTCGCTGTAAGTCCTGCTCAGTCTCAAATGAGACATGAAATAAAACTGCTGATTTTATGTTTGTCATGTTTGTTTCTACACCTAATTCCTCACCTTTCTTATTTCTCTAGGAGCCTTTCAATGGTCCTGTTGGCACCTATGATAACTTTAGCAACTTTCAGCCCCCAGTAAGAGGAGGGCAACCCCCTCAGCTCCCCAGCTGCCCCCCGACATACGAGTCTGTAAGTGCATGTGCCCCTGCTCCCCTGTACCCTTCCAGACAGAGAGGAACGACCTGTTCAACTTTCAGGGAAGAGGAGTTTATTTTAGTTTATATCCACTGTTGCTCAGATCTGTAGCACCTACAGGCATCTGTTCTGTTTTTGGCTTACGAGGCATTGAAACGATGTCTTACGCTGTCTCCGTCATGGCCAGACAACGTAGTGCTCAGCTGTTTCTGTTTGTTATACTCTATAGTCTTAATGCAAAAGGTTTATAGGACTGAATATTTACTTACTTTATTTATTCCTTGTTGAAAGTGAGCTTGGCTCATCCTCGTTACTTCAGCTATAGCTCGAGGTTCTAGTTGGACCTTGATTAAAAAGAAGGTGGAGCTCATATCAGTGATCATAGAAAGGACCAGACATAGACATTAATCATAGACATAGACATAAACAAGCTCCAGTAGTCTTGTTATTTTTTTAAATCTTAATTTCTTATGCTTTTGAGAAACACATTCATATTACATAAACCGTATATTAAAGCAAACAATTTACCAAATATTATTTTCTAAAAACCTGGACAGGGGTGATTTCTAGGTGGGCACATAGTGAGGTCACTTATAAATGCACTTACTTCACCAAGAAACAATCAATCCAGACTAAAATCAATGATCTAACATGACAATGATGCTAATATTACAAATATTACAAAAAAAACAAAGACCATAATCTCTGCATATAGCAGCAGGCTATTCTTTTGAAGAGCCATATGATTTCAGCATGCATGTATATTTTGAAGGCTCAGATTTGCGATAGAGATGCAAAGAACCATAATTCAACCCTCATTCTTACTAATCTCTTATTTCCTTTAAGATTGATGACTTCGCTATTAAACCTTCCAATCTTCCCCAGGTCATCCCAGGTACATTTTAGTCCTGTGCTGATTATACATACTGCAGTTTTGCCCTGAGCAACCTTTGACTGCTGCCTTTTTTTTGTACAGGCCCTGGACCCTCGTCTCAGGTCTTCGATAACAATTCCCTCCCAGAGCTGCCTTCTGTCCCGGACACGCTGCCCAACTCATCCTTGGCTGGAAACGCCACAGCTTCAGACGACATTGATTTCGATGACCTGTCTTGGCGCTTCGAGGAGCTGAAGAAGAAAACCTAAGCCCTTAAGTGGTTGAGTCGCCGTCGCGCCTCGCTTATAAATTCTCCCAGGGAATGTGGTGGAAGAGGCCCTGATCTGATTTGTATCTTCATCTGCAGCAATGATTTCTTATTACTACTGACATCAGTGTAACATTTACCTCACACACAAAACCCCAAAACACTGGTGTCTTTCTGGTGGAGGTTCAGTATTTTATGCGTGACCTTGAAGCATAAAGAAAAGAAGCTTGCACAGGCAGATTTATCAGCTGTTAAGACATTACCCAGTGCAAATTACTAGTTAAATAAAAAAATATTATATAACCCCAAGTTTCTAAGCGCTTTTCATATATGGCCTTTCTAACAGCTCGTTTTTCTGTAATATTTCACACCTGTGGGTCCTAAATGATCATTTTGCCATCATTTCGCTTTTGTGTTTTAAAGAGTGTATTAATTGGGATCTGTGTCACAAAATGTCACCGCATTATTTTAATAACTGGGCAAAATCCACCGTCTTGAAGTTTTAAGGGCGTCTGCAATTCTGTAGTGACCCAAAAATACACAGGTTAAACCTGTCTGACTGTTTCAACATGGTACGTAGGTAAAGGCGTTTCAAATGACCCAACGTCATTCCGCTATCTACACTATGACTCAGCCGGGCTCACCTATCTCACATAATCCAGCTTTTTTTAGAACCCTTGTCCGAATTACATTAACATTATGAAAGAAGTTTTTTTTTGCACTGGGGAAACCTGATCTAGCTTTTGTCTGATCTTTGTACACTCCAATCAGCCACATTTGTCTTTGTCGTTGCCTTTGTGCTTCATTTTGAACAGAATGTCATTGAGCGTAAAATTGAATCTCTGGTGAAGGTCTCGATTTTATACCTTGTGTTGGGTATAGTTAGTTGTTAACACTACTATTGCGGCATCATTTTTCCCCATTCATCAGCCACTGAGCAATATTGGGGATGTGAGTGTGTTTTAATGCAGTTAAAGCCATCATATATAATATGATATAATAAAGTTAATTTACTCTTTTCTGTTTATTTACGGTTGAATCTTTCTTTAGCTGTTTTAATAAAGGACTCAATTAAAACACTGTTCTCTGATCTGCCTTTTATTTGCAATTCATGCCTTCATACACTTGACTACTCTTTCAGAGTACTAAATATACAATTTTAGTTGCACACTGCTTTCAGGAAACACACTCATTTTGCTTCTATGTCAAAACAAACAATCTGCCAAATATTCTTTCCATCTGGGTTGATTTTGAGGTGGTCATATTGATACTTAACCACATAAAGAGGTCACTTACACTTGCACTTTATAGACATTAACACAGGAGTATGAAGTCAAGTATTACGTGCTTGCCTTCGAATATATTTTAAAAGTGTCTAATTTTACTGAATGAGGGTCATAAATGTGGCTTTCATAGGGTTAAACATGGGACATCACCCTTGAACAACCATGGTATTCTTTATCAGAAGAGAAACAGAATTACTAAGTAATTACTAAATAATAAGTTTAACTGATAAAATAGATAATCTTTAGGATCATATATATATATATATATATATATATATATATATATATATATATATATAATACACCCTCTGAATAATATAATCTTAATTTGACTTTACAACAAAGTACACACACACGTATAAATATATATGAAATAATAATATCTTTTAATCTAAATTAGATTTTGCCAACGGTGCTTATACGCCTAGGAGCCTGTCCTCCACATTAAACCAATCTGTGCAGTGAAGCACGCACCTATACACACACTGAGGTGGGCACACGGCACCCAGGGAGTGATTGGGGTTGGGTGCCTTACCCAAGGGCACTTCTACCGTGCTGCTTGGTGGGACTGGGATTTGAACAGGGACTATCAGGTCAAAAACCTGGTTCATTAACCACAAGTCTAGACTGCACCTTTATATATGTAAATATATATGATTTATTAATATATACATACATATGTGTGTACTTTATAAGTTTTTATAAATAATTCATTCAGTTCAGAAATTTAAGCTATATTGTGGCAATATATAAATTTTATATATATATTTGGTCATTTATTGGATTGCTTTTATCCAAAGCGACTTACAAGGTGAGCACAGGGTTAATCACAACATCCCTGAAGTAATGAGGATAAAGGGTCTTGCTCAAGGACCCACACTGGTAACTTCAGTGGGCCTGGGATTTGAACCCCCAACCTTCAGATTGATAACCCAACATCCAAACCACTGAGCTACCACACCCATACACCCACACCCACATATATATATATATATATATCACATATATATCACATATAATCACATATATATCACATATATCAAATGATATTTGTAACTGAATGTCAGTAAATGTCTGTTTTTATTTACAGTATTGGGTTAAAGCATGTAAACAGCCAAAAGAGCAAGTAAACACAAGATACACACAATTGGCAAAATACGTAAAAAATCTGATTTTTATGTTACCGATTCTGTCCCCGCAGCGTCTCACTCCTCAGCTCCGCCTCCGCACGGCCTCCGCTCGGCCTCCGCCTCCGCCTCCGTTTAAACACCTCCGCCTCCAAACGCGCTGCGGGTTCACACAGCGCGAGGGCCTCCGCTTTAAAACGGCCTCTTACTCTGCGCAGTCTTAGGGACTCCGCCATTTTTAAAGATCGGCCTTAGCTCCGCCTCTGCTCGGCCTTAGCTCCGCCTCTGCTCGGCCTTAGCTCCGCCTCTGCTCGGCCTTAGCTCCGCCTCTGCTCGGCCTTAGCTCCGCCTCAGCACCGCCTCCGTTATCTTCAAATCACTCCTACTTTTATTTTTTATTCCCCCAACGTTAACAAAGCGCCGCAGGGAACGTAAGTGGTAATAACACGGCGAGTAACATAAATCGTGCGACATAAGGAGACTCTGACATAATTAAAAAGCCTTAGAATTAGACGTAAGAAATAATAAATATATATATATATATATATGTGTGTGTGTGTGTGTGTGTGTGTGTGTGTGTGTGTGTGTGTGTGTATATATATATATATATATATATATATATATATATATATATATATATACACACACTCACCGGCCACTTTATTAGGTACACCTGTCCAACTGCTCGTTAATACTTAATTTCTAATAAGCCAATCACATGGCGGCAACTCAGTGCATTTAGGCATGTAGACATGGTCAAGACAATCTCCTGCAGTTCAAACCGAGCATCAGTATGGGGAAGAAAGGTGATTTGAGTGCCTTTGAACGTGGCATGGTTGTTGGTGCCAGAAGGGCTGGTCTGAGTATTTCAGAAACTGCTGATCTACTGGGATTTTCACGCACAACCATCTCTAGGGTTTACAGAGAATGGTCCGAAAAAGAAAAAACATCCTGTGAGCGGCAGTTCTGTGGGCGGAAATGCCTTGTTGATGCCAGAGGTCAGAGGAGAATGGCCAGACTGGTTTGAGCTGATAGAAAGGCAACAGTGACTCAAATAGCCACCCGTTACAACCAAGGTAGGCAGAAGAGCATCTCTGAACGCACAGTACGTCGAACTTTGAGGCAGATGGGCTACAGCAGCAGAAGACCACACCGGGTGCCACTCCTTTCAGCTAAGAACAGGAAACTGAGGCTACAATTTGCACAAGCTCATCGAAATTGGACAATAGAAGATTGGAAAAACGTTGCCTGGTCTGATGAGTCTCGATTTCTGCTGCGACATTCGGATGGTAGGGTCAGAATTTGGCGTCAACAACATGAAAGCATGGATCCATCCTGCCTTGTATCAACGGTTCAGGCTGGTGGTGGTGGTGTCATGGTGTGGGGAATATTTTCTTGGCACTCTTTGGGCCCCTTGGTACCAATTGAGCATCGTTGCAACGCCACAGCCTACCTGAATATTGTTGCTGACCATGTCAATCCCTTTATGACCACAATGTACCCAACATCTGATGGCTACTTTCAGCAGGATAATGCGCCATGTCATAAAGCTGGAATCATCTCAGACTGGTTTCTTGAACATGACAATGAGTTCACTGTGCTCAAATGGCCTCCACAGTCACCAGATCTCAATCCAATAGAGCATCTTTGGGATGTGATGGAACGGGGGATTCGCATCCTGGATGTGCAGCCGACAAATCTGCGGCAACTGTGTGATGCCATCATGTCAATATGGACCAAACTCTCTGAGGAATGCTTCCAGCTCTTTGTTGAATCTATGCCATGAAGAATTGAGGCTGTTCGGAAGGCAAAAGGGGGTCCAACCCATTACTAGAATGGTGTACCTAATAAAGTGGGCGGTGAGTATATATATATATATATATATATATATATATATATATATATATATATATATATATATATATATATTTTTTTTTCTTACGTCTAATTTTAAGGCTATTTAATTATGCCTGAGTCTCAGTGCATGCATCTATTTAAATATCAAAATGACCACAGGGGGGTGTTGTAATATCAAAAACATACAACCTTCATTCATTAGAGGCAGATGCACTGGTGAGTATAACTGTTTTAAGGTTAAGAAACAGGAAAAACATTTTTTTCAAGATTTTTTTCAAGCGGCAATATGTCCAACATGATTTCCTCACAAAGTTCCAAAAGGGCCTGATGCCAAGGTGTGATTAAAGTTTTTTTATTCATTGTATTTGTTTATTACCTTTAGGAGGCTTAAAGAATATATGTCTCACATACACTTTAATCAGTCAGGTGTATCTGTAATGAGCTGCTCATATTGTTCCACTGTGTACGACATGCCTACTTCATTGAATAAAAAGAAAGAAAGAAGCTGGGACATAGAACTATTTAAATGTTAAAACAAATAATAAGATGTGGTTACAGGCAGCTTCCACATATGAGTGTTGGAGGATCAGAAAAGACATGTTTCATAGAAATCTGTCAGAAGAAGAACTAGATATAATAAGATATAATAGATTTATTTTTTTTAAAACATTTTATACATTCCAAATGAAAAGCAGGACATGAATAAGATGTGGTTACAGGCAGCTTCCACCAACTGCCCCATATGTAAATATGTATATATTTATAACAGGGAAACTGGGTGAACACAAAAAAGCAGTACCTGGTGCCCACCAGTTTTATTTTAAATAGTGTTAGTCTAATTTTGTCCTCTTACCCTCTAGCAGCTCATCGACCTCCTCATCATCGTCGATTTGTACTGGCCGCAGAACAAGTGCAAAGAAGATGGCAAGTCCAACAATCTGCAGATTAAAGTTCCAGTATAATCAATATAAATCTGAGATTATAATTCAGGATTAATTGGAAAGTGGTTCTTTTATTGTCCTTACCTTCAGGGGCTGGATGACGAAAATGCTCTGGAAGAGGGACAGGATGAGGGTAATGAACCACCGAATGGATGAATCTCTTCCATACTGGAAGCCGTACAGCAGGGTGAAGAAGGTAGAGATGCCGCTTATGGTGACCAGCAGACCCCAGCCAACAAAAACGAACCACCAGGGCAGTTTGCAGCCGGGCTTCTTCTTCTTCTTCTGCTCTTCAGGAGAGGGTTCATAGCTAAAAATAAAAGAAGCAGAAGTAATTAAAATGAATTGTATCTATAAATAAGGGTAAAGTAAATCTGACATTTTTGGGAGTAACAAAATACCCTCGATATGTAGAAAGTGTGTCAAAGCGACACATGTGCAGAAAAATTACAAATTAATGTTTAAACATCAATAATTATATAACATAAGACAGCAAAATCCTAACCACTGAATGGGATTGCTGGAAGTCACGCTCTCCGCCTTCTTCATCATCATGCTCACAGTGTTCTTGGCAAGATCCATGTCTTCGGGATGAGGGAACACTTTATCTCCCGCTTTGTCAAAAAGAAGTGAGAGATGGCACAGCGAATAGTAGACAAACCGGCTGCAGTAGGCCCAGTGCTGGTCGCCATCATTCTGCCCTGTGAGACAAGAGATGTCAAAAAGTTGGTCCAACGTTTAAACCATACATATTTTCATGTGTATATATTATACGTCAAGAATATAAGAAATGTTAGTTACCGAGCATGAGACCAAGGAGATCATGCATTTGGTTCAGAGCAGCAAACAGATCTGCAGTTGACTGTGGACTCTGCTGCATTGCCACCACGCGGTTCTTCGGACTCTTGCTCAAGAGGTTAACGATTTCCTGTGAGTCCTGTATCGGGAAACATTGTAATTTATAAGAAATTAATGCAACGAAGACTCAAAATTACAAAGCTGTTTTGTTTTGACTCATCACACTGACCTTGAGAATGCTCTGCATGTTAGCAACTGGAGCCTGATTGTTGGAGTAGGTCTTTCCCTGGTCCTTCTCATTAACCCGAGGCTGGATACTCCGAAATATGGTGACAATTAGGATGTTAATAGGAAACATGAGCAGGGCACTCTCCACTGCGATCATGATTTGTTGCCAGGTGAGTTCAAAAGAACCTATGGAGTATTAAAAACAATAGAAGTTTGTTTTAACAGATGTCTGGTTGACAATATTTCCCCAACTTTGAAAATGTTCTTTATATTCATCAGTTATTTTTGAGGTTATAGGAGCTCACAATATAAAAAGCATCTATGACAAGATGAATGTGCCTCTAGGTCATCTATTCATAACCTATAGCATCTATCAGCTATGTGGAGTTGTTTATTCCCAAGTGCCACAACAAATGTAAAATATGGGACCATCAGCTTAGCATGTTGTTTTGGCTGAAATTATGATATTCAAATACATTATACAAAACTTGTAAATTTTTAAATAGTAAATACATTAACATAGTAATATTATTAATATGTGTACCTTTTACAGTTTAATACGAGATTCTTGAGTTATTTTTGTTCATTGAGACAAAAATTTGTTAATGAGACTTATACCAAATATTACAATTGGACCAAATTCAACCATTTAGTGTATTCATGACCCATTTTACTTCTTTAAATTGTCATTACAAATTGTATCAGACAGATTAATTAGTTAAATATTAAGGTAAATGACTCAAAGGCCCATTGTATTGTTCATCATTTGCACTTTGGATCTCTAATCAAAGTACCTTTTGAATGTCCCTTTTTTTGGCAAAAAAAAATACAATGTACTTAAGTGCAAAATAATAAAATGAAGGGAAGAAAAATTACCCATTTTGATGATGACAGGAGACTGTGTATCACTGGGCATGTTCCAGAACATGATGTTAATAACCATAGTACACAGCAGCAGGCACATGCAGCAGGCAACACGCTGCACTCGGTTGAAGGGGCTGTGCCGTGGTGGGTTAATGACAGACATCCAGATGTGCTCATCACGGAATCCAGTGGACGTTCGAACGTGGAAGATGTGGCTGCACATAAATAAAAAACAGACACGGTTCTTCAGCCCCACCCGCAATGGACAAAATATATTCAAACACAAGTTCACCAAATTTACCCAAAACTGGAGATTTCATTCTTCTTTGCAGGGTTGAAGGTCCTCTTACTGGTGGTGTCACCACTGGAAGAAAGCCAGGTGGAGCAGAGGAAGTGCCAGACTTGCTTAGTCTGCACATCATGTATGGTCACTTTTTGCAGGAACCTAAAGGAGAAAATGTGCATTTAATAAAAATAATGTTCGAATTTCTTTATTAGCTTAGGAATAAAATGTAACTGGAAAGGCTTTTGTTACGCAAAAAGTAACATATATGCAGTTCAATACAATAATGTGGACTCCCTTATGCCCTCTATTGAGAATATGTGTTTGAGCTCACCAGCTTGGACTTCCTCCAGTGTTGTCATGCCAAAGCTTGATATTCTGCAGTTCTCCAAGTGGGTATGGGGTGCTTAGCATGAACAGGTCCACACCGCCCTTCTCAAACACTGGCTGGTCTGGGTCAGACAGCTGGTGGGAGTCAGTCTCACCATTGGAACCTTCTAGAGTAATGTAAACCTGCACCAAAACAAATGTCATTTACATGAGAAAATTATTAAATATGATTCTACTACTTTATTATTTAAAAAAACAACAAATCCACTAAATAAATAATAGAATTACTCAAAAAAGTTTTTATGACCTCTGCAATTGCCGAACAAAATTGTTTAAAGTTGAAGTTGAAATGAATAATGGTTCATGTGAATTCAGTAATGCAGAGTTAATAAAGGTCAGGTTAAACAGGAAAGTGGTTGCAAGGATTCATAAATGTAATATACCATACATTTGTTGTTAACCTTTTGATTTTAATAAATACATGGACATTTTTAAGCAGCCATTCTGGGCCTGACAAAATGGAAGAAAATAATGGAATGGAAGAATGCAATGGAAGCAATGGAAGAAATAATCAGCAGATTGATTGGCAATAAAATAATCCACTGTATTGTTAACCTAAAGCTAAACAATTTAGAAAAATTATTTAGACATAACTGGCAGCTGGATGAACCCACCTTGGCTGTAGTGCCTCCATCTTTTCGATTTCCAGTCTGGATGTTTATCAGGTAATTGTAATGGGCACATGGGTGGTTGTCGTCCAGGTACGTTATTTTGCGCTGAAAAACACATTGTATTGTTATTTTTTTCAGTTATTTTGTTACATAGGATATTATTAAACATGAAATTTGCTCCGACTCACCGTTCGGAGAGCTCGCCGGTCTGCGTACCAGGCCCACATCAGCACCATCAAAAATATAAAGAAGAAGATACTCATGACAACAACAACCACATAGTTTTCTTTCACGGTAGCAAAGAGAGCCACTGTTCGGGTCAGGTCCACTTTGTTGGGCATCACAAAGAAGGAGCTTCCATAAAAGGTGTTGTGGTTACACAAGCAATGGGTCATCCAGGGCTGTGATTTGGGTCCAACCTATAGGATTGAGATACAAATATATGTGCTTATTAAAATTGATCCTTATATGCAAATATATTGTATTTTATTATTATTAATATTATTATTAAGATGTGAACAAGACAAATAACTAAAAAATACAAAAAGCCTATAAAAAATATTTAAAAAACTCTTAAATCAATAAATGCTTACCATACAACCGTCAGTACTCCAGTCATTCAGCCCAGTGTCCCAGTACACACATTTAAAATTCATGATGGAAAGTTCCATGGGCAAATCTTTGTCTGAAGTGTAGTTGACAGGAGTGATGTTAACAAACCAGGTCCCATTAATACCATGAAACAGTTCTGGGCCAATCAACCAGCGGTAACCTTCTGTTGGACAAACATAGGGGTAACAACAACACAATTATTCTTCTATACTTTTAAATCAGGTAAGTCAATAGTTGCCATTAGTTTGCATCTACAATTTTTTGCTGTACAATAGAGATGATTAATGATTAATTATTATAATCATGATTATAATAAATGAATTGTAAGAGCACATCAACATCATCATGGTGACATTCTTCATAAAAATGTATTATGCTGGTGGCCGGAACATATGGTTGCGCATAAATGTGATTTCTGGCAGGTGGAGTTTCTATGTTCTCTCCGTGTTTGCATGGGTTTCCTCCGGGTTCTCCGGTTTACTCCCACAGTCCAAAAACATTGATTCAAGGTAAACTGGCTGCTCTTAATTGCCCCTATATAAAGTGTTTGTGTCTGTGTGAGTGAGTGTGCCCAGCGCCCAAAACGTTCTCCACTGAATGGGCATGGGGAACCCCCCTGTGACCCTAGTAGAGGATTAAGCAGAAGATAATGAATGAATGAATAAATGATTCAGATGTAATATATCATATTTGAACACTTGATACAGAATCTGTACTCTGAGGTTCTGCATTCTCCATGTGCTCTAAAAATAACCATCTGTAAACAACCTGATTTCTGTAGTCAATACCTTGAGAAGTAAGGTTTGCACGGTGACAGCTGCTGTTGGCTTGATAAGAGGAAGACAGGGAAATTATGAAAGAAATATTTTTTCCTGGCACAGCAGAAATGAGGACAGAGGAGTTCAAATCGGTGAAGTTGAAAGATGTGATGAGAGAAAATCCTTTTTTCAGAGATGTGTTCACCACCTGGAGGTTTGCAGCATCAGTACGGGGAAGAAAGACCTGCACAGACATTTAGGAAAAGTATGAGGGGCTTTTTTTTAACAGGGGTTTCTATGTAGTAGTCAACATAACACCCCATCAAGTAAACAATATGCCATGAAAAATGTACGGGGTGTTGGAACATAGCCTAGTTCTTATAGAGTGAAAGGCAGGGAAACACCCTGGACTGGTCACCAGTTCATTACCCACAGCCAAATATGTACACTCTTGTATCGTTGATTTACTAACATGCATGTTTTTAGACTGTGGGTGCAAATCTGAGATCACTAAAAAGTCTACACACACAAGGATAACATGCAAATAGCTCATTAGTAATGATTATATGATTTTTTAATAATAATATATAAAATATAATATTATAGTAGTCACAGAAAACACACATTTTTCAGGACTGCATTCAGGATATAAATGTGTAAAAAAAAATAACCAAAGTAAAAAAGATCTGTCCCTGAACCAAGTTCATGTCTTTGTGAGATGATGATGGAATGGAAATTTGAAATCACACACCTCGATGTAGCTTTTAAGATTTCTCAGGTTAATCGCACTGGAGTCTTTATTTGTCAGGGACAGGCTGCAGACGGAACCAGAGATGCTGACATTGGATTCTCCGCTCATTGGATTCACTTTGAAACTGAATAACTGCAATACAACACAAAAACAAAACGTAAAAAGAAAAATGGTATTAATTTGTACATGGTTCCAATAAACTTTCATGAGATGTAAAGTCATATGTACTATAACCTCATGTGTTTGACTGTGTCTTAAAAACTCTAATAATTAAATATTGACAAACTGAATGCATCTATAAGCCGTTATGTAAATTTCTCTGTTTTAGTCTAAAATTATATAAAGATCTGGTAATAAATAAATATGTTCTAAAACCTATTTATTTAAAAATTTTTCTCCTGTAGATCGCTGGGTTCCCTGAATTACAAGGTTATTTATAATTCTAACACTTATATTGCTACATGCAAGCCAATACTGCTGCATATTAGACAACAGAAAGCTACTCTAGAAAGGTTTCTCTGTGGTGGTCATATCCCTTTTTGGTTTGTCAACAATTTTACAACTAATCTGAATTTAAGTTTTTGTGTTAAATAAATCTATAACAATAACAACTGGCAAAACATATTTGGATGCTGTCCCCACCCAAGACCCTATTACCTTGCTGAAATCTACAAAACTAAAAGAATTGCATACTAATTTCATGCTCTAAAGGTTGGCAGGATTTTTAAACCTGAACATCGACGGGTCCATTTGGCAGCTGTGACTGCATTGAGTCAAAAGAAGGTAGACGGGCATTACTCGTTTCTGTTGTCCCAATAACCATACTGTCCAGGCTCACTGGATCCTGCCTGAAAAATAAGATGTAAAAAAAATAACTATTTATGATTTCCCATAACAAATTAATATTTTCAATTACACATGCAGGGATTACAATTAAAAGATGCATTACACTATAAAATACACTATATGGACACAACTTTTAATCATTAAATCATGTGTCATCACAATCATGTGTAAAATGTGTGTGTGTGTGTAAAAAAATGAAAAAGACTGTATATTAAGTACTATTGTAAAGATAAGTGAGTAAGCCAACCTGGTTGCATAAAGTGTGCCTGTTACGAGCTCCATGCTGAATTGTGTGGGACTTCCTACGTTTAGTGCACTATAAATCATTGCAGCGCTGAAAATCAGCTGCTCAAGCTGTTGAGAGTTAAAACAAATTAAGGTGAAATTTATATAAATGAGTTGCTGATAAGGTGGGTAATGAATCGTATTTGGTATTGGTTTTTGTTTGCAACTTTCGCTTACTTTGTACGGATCTTCATCAGCATCACACAGTTCCAGGGAGTGGAGAAGAAGGCCACCAGTGCAATTAGTAGCAAGGGTTACTTGCAGGCTGCTTAGCTGTGCATTTCCTGTTTGTGCTTTTTGAATGGCAGTTAGTATGTAATTCAGAAACAGCTTCTGTAAGTTGATAAAAAAGATCATATTTCTTAATAAAGACCTCACATAACATACTAATGCATTGAATAATTAAGAAAGTATGGCACAAATTAAAATACTAATTTAACTGACTTTATTAAATACAAGGTTTTATAAAAACATTACCTTTTGGTCATGAATGAAAGTCAGCAAATTGGTTTCAATTTTATTCAACAAATTACTAGCAGCCTACAAAATATAGGAGAAAATTACTCAAAGAAAACAAAACACCAACAACACCAACAACAACAACTTTCAAATATGTACTCAGATGTACAAATTTCAGACACTTACTACAAGAACAGCTGTTAAGTTTGCTGATTGAGTGTACATGGTAGACAACAGATTTATCACTGTAGTAGAAAGAGATATAGCCATATTTATAAACCAGTAGACAAAACAGCAAGGAGATCCTATATCACATATGGTCATATCCCAAAGTAACAGGACATTGGCTCACCATCAGCATCAGTTGCTGTTGCCCTCCTTGCACGTACTTTTGCAGAAGCACTGCTCAAGTCTGTACACATTAAAAATGTAGTTTATAAAAGTGAATGTGATATATTTTTGAAATCTCTTGGCCACAATAAAAATGCATTATTGAGTTTTAAGTGCTTACCATAAGTACACAGGTATCCCAGGGTCATGTTGCAGAAAGGTGTGCTAATCAGCTTGAATGGATCCTTTATCGCATAGGTGCATAATCTGGCATTATCCTCATTTGGAGCATTTTGAGTGTCAGATTCTGTAGATTCATCAAACCAGGCAAACAATGATGTATTAACAATGCATATTTTAAGATACACAAATATATTACAATGTGAGTAAAGACTTTTTTAATCAAACATGTCACACATGCAGGTGGTCCTGTAATTACAGCTTATGGCTAGAATAGTGTACTGCTTATATAGGAAAGAGATTAAAATGCATGCCACATTGTTAATTTATTCAAACTCTATTAAGTTTTAAGGAAAGGCATCTTCTTGCCTGGCAACACAAATGGCAATAAACTGCCCTTGTATTTATTTAGTGATCACTAAACCATTTTTATTAAACATACCATGCTCACAGTTTGAGTGCTTCTGATAATCAAACCAGTGCTTGTTTTTTTGTGTCAGTGCATAATTTTCTTATAATATCTCAAAAGGATGTAGCGTTTATAGATCAAATATGTCCTGGATAAGCGTATAAATTTACGTATAAATTTTATAAACACTTATAAAACAATAAAGTGATAATAGAGTTATAAAGTGATTTAGTGATGAGTAACGAAAAGCCAGATTGAAAGAAACAAAAACAAAAAGGTTGTCCTGTGCCAAAAAAAATTTAAATCTCCTCAGCTGCTATGCAAAGTGGTTCATAAAACCACACCCTAGGCATGACCATTACATCGCTAGAATATGGAAATATTACTTTTGTTCAAACCAGATCTGTAATAAAATAAAATACTAATGAAGCCAATATTCATTTAAAACAAAATAACACATAAACTTTCTAGCAGCAAAAATGCTTTTGTACGACCCCTATTATGAATGATTAGTGAATGTTTTCATTAAATGGCAAACAGGACTGTGTTAGTGATAAACTAAGTGTATTTATTATTATAATTGGCTAATCAGGTCAAATTTGAGTAATATTTCATGATAAGTAATCAATTCATTAAATGCATGATTTTAATACTTTTTTGGAAACAAAGGATCAATAACAATTATAAAAAAGGGATAATGCAGTTTTTAAATTTTTATTTAGACTAAAGATACATAAATACTGTCACTGTCTAAAATATAATTCAAGTTTACTGGATAACAATTAAAAAAATACAGAAATCATAATTCCACTATATTTAAGGTCTCCATTTTTATACTTAATCCTTTAGAAATGATTAAAAAATTGGTTCTCACTGGATTTTTTTTTTTACCAGGTATGATTTTTTAGTAGCCAAGCTACAGTCAAGGTGACCTTTTGTCATCCTCTTGAAGTACGCCAGTAAATGCAGAATAGACATAATAGACAAAATAAACACTATTTTGATGACAAACTAAATTACTAAGGTCATTCTGTTAGTTCGTGAAGGTAAGTAAAGGAAGGAAAAGCAAGAACAACCTGGACTTTTCACTTACCAATTGCTGGAGGATTATTTTTTGAGTCAGACAAACCTTCACCGACCCACCAAGCTGGACCCATAAGGTTTGTGGACAGTTTCACTAGGAAATCCAGGATTTCAGGGTCCAGAGACTTGAGAAGCTTTCCCCCTTGCTCTTCACATGACTTTCTTGCCTGGGGCCATGTCTTTAGATTTTCAGAGAATTCGTAGCTCACACCCTTGAAATCATTTTGGGCAAGGTCTTTGTACACAGTTGTGGTCTCATCGGCCGTGCAAAGGTTGAAGAGAAAAATCAGCCCAATCCAGCAGTAAAACTGCCTTTGGTAAGGCATGTTGGTAAGCGCTGAAAGAGCCAACTTCACTTCCAGCCGAGTTCACTGCGACTGAAAAACAGGGAGCCTCTGTCCATCTAACGCAAATCGCTGGACTCCCTATGTGAGCTAAGTTCCTAATTTTCATTAGGAAAATGACAGCAGACACTCAAACTACATGCAAAGTCAGATTTCAGCTCTGCCTCTGAGTCTGATTTGTGGCCTGCCCAAGTTGAACTGAACAAAACAAATACACAAGTGATATTTTCTTGTTTTTTAAGGAAAGGAAGATACATTGTAAGTTCCATATTTCAACAATGTGCAAATTAGTTTCACAGCAAAACCATCTAATTAATAAATCAGATTACATACTCATTAAACATGAACAATTGGAATGCTTAAAGAAAAACTGTTTGTAACAAGCCCCTTGGTAAATAAACAACAGGGATTAATATGGGTTTTATCATATAGTATTTTTGTTGAGTTCCATGCACTCAGCAGTATTCATAGTAATATTCAAAAACAGTTGCACCTTATAGTAACTGACAAACATAGTTCAATGTTCATTTTGTAGATTCACTCAAAACATCTTTAAACATCGTATATACTTATATACTAGATTATTTACAAAAGCCTTTGTGAGACTAGACTCACAAATGTTGGAGGAAAGAACCTGTCTTACAATCTGTAATCTAAGGGGTTCGGTAGGATTGAGGTCAAGTCTCTGGATGGGCCAGTTAAGTTCTTTCACATAAAAATAACCCAACCATGAGCCAACGAACTGCCTTTGCATTTACCACAAATAATCTATTATTGACCACGTTACAATAAGTAGATCATAATAATTTTCCTGTAATAGAGTGTTTTTGAAAGGAAGTTGATTATTTAAACTGGAACTACCTTTTTATCATTTCCGGTTAAAGATTGCAAATGAGGGAGCTTCAGTGCTTTCGTGTTCATTTGTGCTGCAGGTGACGCAAGTAATTACGCATCCAAGAGTCAGTAGATAGATATATAGATAGATAGATAGATAGAATGCTTTACTCATCCCGAAGGAAATTTAGCAGTAACAGTACAATAAAAAAATAGACAGTATTTTAATAGAGGGGAAGAATAAAAAAAAAAAAAAAAATATATATATATATATATATATATATATATATATATATATATATATATATATATATATATATATATATATATATATATATACACACACACACACAATTTACCGTTATAAAGTGTCAGTGTGTAATAATCTAATCAAAACTAATAATAGTTAACTAATAAAAACTAATAAAGTTGATTATATTGTTCAAATGACCAGACATCAAGATTTTTAAGAGCAAATGTATTAAGATATATAAATAAATGATCATGTAATGCTCCCAGGCTTATTGAAACAGACATAATGTAATATATTATTGGTAAATGTATCATTTAAAACCAACAATTGGGTTTTATATAAAGTGAATGACCTAAGAGCTCATGACAAAACTGTTCTAGCAGAGATTTGAAAGTGCTACCTATATGAGACACACTTTCTTATTTTTTCAAATTCTTATCTGGTGCGTATGTGGCCCTACTTTCATCAATCTGTTTGTGTGATAAACATTAACTTGTTTAACAGGAACAAACATTTTTCATTGAAGTTGTTTTATCAGTACATTTGCATCTGGAGTTTAATTCGTTTCATTCGATGTCTGCGGTGCTATATTCGTTGGTACAATGGTGGCTAATTCAGTGGTAATCTCTCTAGTAATGATATGTCTAGTGGCAGGATATGACTGTCTGCTAAATGCTGTAAATGCAAATTGTTTAGACACAGTGGATTCACCCTTTTAATTTGCATTTGCAACATCTAATTTTTAACAGTATTGTAAAAACTTTATTGCTAAAAAAAAAATAAATTTTTTTTTACAATATTGTTAAAAATTAGATGCTGCAAATGCAAATTAAAAGGGTGAATCCACAGTGTCTTTCAAAAGAAAGGATTTTCTTTTGGGTTTCTGGTTTCCTCCCACAGTCCAAAAAACATGGATCCAAGGTAATTTGGCTGCTCTAAATTGCCCCCATATAGTGTGTGTGTGTGTGTGTGTGTGTGTGTGTGTGTGTGTGTGTGTGTGTGCGTGCCCAGTGATAGATTGACACCCTGTCCTGGATGTATCTGCCCAGCACATGAACATTCTCCTCACAGAGAACACTCCACAAATTAGATCAGTTATATTTCGGGAATTTATTAATAATTATAGGAGAAAAACAATGTTACAATTTGTATTTGAAAAATACAAATTGTATTTATAAAAAATATTTGTAAGTGAAAAAGCCCAAGGACAGAGAACGAATGTGTGTAAAAACACAAAACTGCCATGTAACAAATGTTCGTATAGAATAGGCTGTGCTAGAACATAATTTAATGATTGTTAGAGGAACATGCTCTATCGACAAGAGAACATTCATTCATTCATTCATTATCTCCCACTTTATCCTCTATTAGGGTCGCGGTGGGGTTCCCCATGCCCAACCAGGGGAGAACGTCTCGGGCGCTGGGCAGATAGACCCAGGACAGGGCGCCAATCCATCGCTGGGTACACACTCACTCACACAGACACACTCTATATGGGGCAATTTGGAGAATTCAATTGACTTGATCCATGTTTTTGGACTGTGGGAGGAAACCGGAGAACCCGGAGACAACCCACGCAGACACGGGGAGAACATGGAAACTCCACCCAGATGGGGATTTGAACCGGGAATCCCTAGCGCTGAGAGGCAAACATGCCAACCACTAAGCCACCGTGCCGCCGAGAAGAGAACAGTAAACCGATAAACTGTATCTAAGAGGGAGATCAGCTATCTGGTTATTGGTAACTTGTCAGCAGAAATAGTTAGTACACAATGTGTAAGCATAAGTGAGCAAGAGGAGAGGAGTCAGATGAAGCCCACTCTTAAAGGTGGAGAGTCCACTCTTAAAGGTGGAGAGCCCACTCTTAAAGATGGAGAGCCCACTCTTAAAGGTGGAGAGCCCACTCTTAAAGGTGGAGAGCCCACTCTTAAAGATGGAGAGCCCACTCTTAAAGGTGGAGAACCCACTCTTAAAGGTGGAGAACCCACTCTTAAAGGTGGAGAGCCCACTCTTAAAGGTGGAACGTCCACTCTTAAAGGTGGAGAGCCCACTCTTAAAGGTGGAGAGCCCACTCTTAAAGGTGGAGAGCCCACTCTTAAAGGTGGAGAACCCACTCTTAAAGATGGAGAGCCCACTCTTAAAGGTGGAGAGCCCACTCTTAAAGGTGGAACGTCCACTCTTAAAGGTGGAGAGCCCACTCTTAAAGGTGGAGACCCACTCTTAAAGGTGGAGAGCCCACTCTTAAAGGTGGAAAGTCCACTCTTAAAGGTGGAGAACCCACTCTTAAAGGTGGAAAGTCCACTCTTAAAGGTGGAGAACCCACTCTTAAAGGTGGAAAGTCCACTCTTAAAGGTGGAGAGCCCACTCTTAAAGGTGGAACGTCCACTCTTAAAGGTGGAGAGTCCACTCTTAAAGGTGGAGAACCCACTCTTAAAGATGGAGAGCCCACTCTTAAAGGTGGAGACCCACTCTTAAAGGTGGAGACCCACTCTTAAAGGTGGAGACCCACTCTTAAAGGTGGAGAGTCCACTCTTAAAGGTGGAGAGCCCACTCTTAAAGGTGGAAAGCCCACTCTTAAAGGTGGAGACCCACTCTTAAAGGTGGAGAGTCCACTCTTAAAGGTGGAGAGCCCACTCTTAAAGGTGGAGACCCACTCTTAAAGGTGGAGAGCCCACTCTTAAAGGTGGAGAGCCCACTCTTAAAGGTGGAGAGCCCACTCTTAAAGGTGGAGACCCACTCTTAAAGGTGGAGAACCCACTCTTAAAGGTGGAGAGCCCACTCTTAAAGGTGGAGAGCCCACTCTTAAAGGTGGAGACCCACTCTTAAAGGTGGAGAGTCCACTCTTAAAGGTGGAAAGCCCACTCTTAAAGGTGGAGACCCACTCTTAAAGGTGGAGAACCCACTCTTAAAGGTGGAGAGCCCACTCTTAAAGGTGGAAAGTCCACTCTTAAAGGTGGAGAACCCACTCTTAAAGGTGGAGAGCCCACTCTTAAAGGTGGAGAGCCCACTCTTAAAGGTGGAAAGTCCACTCTTAAAGGTGGAGAACCCACTCTTAAAGGTGGAAAGTCCACTCTTAAAGGTGGAGAACCCACTCTTAAAGGTGGAAAGTCCACTCTTAAAGGTGGAGAGCCCACTCTTAAAGGTGGAACGTCCACTCTTAAAGGTGGAGAGTCCACTCTTAAAGGTGGAGAACCCACTCTTAAAGATGGAGAGCCCACTCTTAAAGGTGGAGACCCACTCTTAAAGGTGGAGACCCACTCTTAAAGGTGGAGAGTCCACTCTTAAAGGTGGAGAGCCCACTCTTAAAGGTGGAAAGCCCACTCTTAAAGGTGGAGACCCACTCTTAAAGGTGGAGAGTCCACTCTTAAAGGTGGAGAGCCCACTCTTAAAGGTGGAGAGCCCACTCTTAAAGGTGGAGACCCACTCTTAAAGGTGGAGAGCCCACTCTTAAAGGTGGAGAGCCCACTCTTAAAGGTGGAGAGCCCACTCTTAAAGGTGGAGAGCCCACTCTTAAAGGTGGAGAGCCCACTCTTAAAGGTGGAAAGTCCACTCTTAAAGGTGGAGAGCCCACTCTTAAAGGTGGAGAGCCCACTCTTAAAGGTGGAGAGCCCACTCTTAAAGGTGGAAAGTCCACTCTTAAAGGTGGAAAGTCCACTCTTAAAGGTGGAGAACTCACTCTTAAAGGTGGAAAGTCCACTCTTAAAGGTGGAGAGCCCACTCTTAAAGGTGGAACGTCCACTCTTAAAGGTGGAGAGTCCACTCTTAAAGGTGGAGAACCCACTCTTAAAGATGGAGAGCCCACTCTTAAAGGTGGAGACCCACTCTTAAAGGTGGAGACCCACTCTTAAAGGTGGAGAGTCCACTCTTAAAGGTGGAGAGCCCACTCTTAAAGGTGGAAAGCCCACTCTTAAAGGTGGAGACCCACTCTTAAAGGTGGAGAGTCCACTCTTAAAGGTGGAGAGCCCACTCTTAAAGGTGGAGACCCACTCTTAAAGGTGGAGAGCCCACTCTTAAAGGTGGAGAGCCCACTCTTAAAGGTGGAGAGCCCACTCTTAAAGGTGGAGACCCACTCTTAAAGGTGGAGAACCCACTCTTAAAGGTGGAGAGCCCACTCTTAAAGGTGGAGAGCCCACTCTTAAAGGTGGAGACCCACTCTTAAAGGTGGAGAGTCCACTCTTAAAGGTGGAAAGCCCACTCTTAAAGGTGGAGACCCACTCTTAAAGGTGGAGAACCCACTCTTAAAGGTGGAGAGCCCACTCTTAAAGGTGGAAAGTCCACTCTTAAAGGTGGAGAACCCACTCTTAAAGGTGGAGACCCACTCTTAAAGGTGGAGACCCACTCTTAAAGGTGGAGAGTCCACTCTTAAAGGTGGAGAGCCCACTCTTAAAGGTGGAAAGCCCACTCTTAAAGGTGGAGACCCACTCTTAAAGGTGGAGAGTCCACTCTTAAAGGTGGAGAGCCCACTCTTAAAGGTGGAGACCCACTCTTAAAGGTGGAGAGCCCACTCTTAAAGGTGGAGAGCCCACTCTTAAAGGTGGAGAGCCCACTCTTAAAGGTGGAGAGCCCACTCTTAAAGGTGGAAAGTCCACTCTTAAAGGTGGAGAACCCACTCTTAAAGGTGGAGAGCCCACTCTTAAAGGTGGAGAGCCCACTCTTAAAGGTGGAAAGTCCACTCTTAAAGGTGGAAAGTCCACTCTTAAAGGTGGAGAACTCACTCTTAAAGGTGGAAAGTCCACTCTTAAAGGTGGAGAGCCCACTCTTAAAGGTGGAACGTCCACTCTTAAAGGTGGAGAGTCCACTCTTAAAGGTGGAGAACCCACTCTTAAAGATGGAGAGCCCACTCTTAAAGGTGGAGACCCACTCTTAAAGGTGGAGACCCACTCTTAAAGGTGGAGAGTCCACTCTTAAAGGTGGAGAGCCCACTCTTAAAGGTGGAAAGCCCACTCTTAAAGGTGGAGACCCACTCTTAAAGGTGGAGAGTCCACTCTTAAAGGTGGAGAGCCCACTCTTAAAGGTGGAGACCCACTCTTAAAGGTGGAGAGCCCACTCTTAAAGGTGGAGAGCCCACTCTTAAAGGTGGAGAGCCCACTCTTAAAGGTGGAGACCCACTCTTAAAGGTGGAGAACCCACTCTTAAAGGTGGAGAGCCCACTCTTAAAGGTGGAGAGCCCACTCTTAAAGGTGGAGACCCACTCTTAAAGGTGGAGAGTCCACTCTTAAAGGTGGAAAGCCCACTCTTAAAGGTGGAGACCCACTCTTAAAGGTGGAGAACCCACTCTTAAAGGTGGAGAGCCCACTCTTAAAGGTGGAAAGTCCACTCTTAAAGGTGGAGAACCCACTCTTAAAGGTGGAGAGCCCACTCTTAAAGGTGGAGAGCCCACTCTTAAAGGTGGAAAGTCCACTCTTAAAGGTGGAAAGTCCACTCTTAAAGGTGGAGAACCCACTCTTAAAGGTGGAAAGTCCACTCTTAAAGGTGGAGAACCCACTCTTAAAGGTGGAAAGTCCACTCTTAAAGGTGGAAAGTCCACTCTTAAAGGTGGAGAGCCCACTCTTAAAGGTGGAGAACCCACTCTTAAAGGTGGAGAGTCCACTCTTAAAGGTGGAAAGTCCACTCTTAAAGGTGGAGAACCCACTCTTAAAGGTGGAAAGTCCACTCTTAAAGGTGGAGAACCCACTCTTAAAGGTGGAGAGCCCACTCTTAAAGGTGGAGAGCCCACTCTTAAAGGTGGAGACCCACTCTTAAAGGTGGAAAGTCCACTCTTAAAGGTGGAAAGTCCACTCTTAAAGGTGGAAAGTCCACTCTTAAAGGTGGAGAGCCCACTCTTAAAGGTGGAGAACCCACTCTTAAAGGTGGAGAGCCCACTCTTAAAGGTGGAAAGTCCACTCTTAAAGGTGGAGAACCCACTCTTAAAGGTGGAAAGTCCACTCTTAAAGGTGGAAAGTCCACTCTTAAAGGTGGAAAGTCCACTCTTAAAGGTGGAAAGTCCACTCTTAAAGGTGGAGAGCCCACTCTTAAAGGTGGAGAACCCACTCTTAAAGGTGGAGAACCCACTCTTAAACAGCTGTCTGGGGCTCTTTATATGATCATTATCTGAAATTCAGACAATATCCATTTTAAACAGTATGACGTGAACTGAAAGCTAAACACGTGACACGTCATACGCACCGGAAAGTCTATTTGGACATGACCAAATAAGACAAGCCTCCTGAATCCACGCGAGGTTTCTTCATATCGCGAGAGCTCCAGAGGAAGCGGCGGTGTTTACATTGTGAGCGATCATGGCGGCACAACTGAAGGTAACATTTAAGAAACGCGTTCGGTGTTTAACGTGATCCGTAGTGACGTATGTTGGGACACGTGGGTTAAAAACGAGTGAAATCGCGTGGTTAATTATGTCTTAATTATTTGTTAATTACGTGTTAATTACGTGTTAATGTCTTTAATGTGTCCTGTTCAGTATCGTTTGGATTCCATACATGTGGCCAAACTTTTGTGATCTCATATATAAACGCAAGCAATTTAATATTTAACACATTAATACTGCTTACAAAAGCAGGTTTTTAGGACATTCATATATTATGTGGATAAAAGTAATGAGACTAGTTCATATTTAAAGGGATAGAGGGATCTATTTTGCCAATCTGTTTACACACAGGGCGGCACGGTGGCTTAGTGGTTGGCATGTTCTCCTCTCAGCACTAGGGATTCCCGGTTCGAATCCCCATCTGGGTGGAGTTTCCAAGTTCTCCCCGTGTCCGCGTGGGTTTCCTCCGGGTTCTCCGGTTTCCTCCCACAGTCCAAAAACATGGATCAAGTCAATTGAATTCTCCAAATTGCCCCATATAGAGTGTGTCTGTGTGAGTGAGTGTGTGTCCAGCGATGGATTGGCGCCCTGTCCTGGATGTATCTGCCCAGCGCCCGAAACGTTCTCCCCTGGATGGGCATGGGGAACCCCACCGCGACCCTAATAGAGGATAAAGCAGGAGATAATGAATGAATGAATGAATGAATGTTTACACACAGAAATTTATCCTCCACATTTAATCCATCCATGCAGCACGGTGGTTTGGTGGTTGGCATGTTCTCCTCTCAGCACTAGGGATTCCCGGTACGAATCCTCATCTGGGTAGAGTTTCCATGTTCTCCGCGTGTCCGCGTGGGTTTCCTCCGGGTTCTCCGGTTTCCTCCCACAGTCCAAAAACATGGATCAAGTCAATTGAGTTCTCCAAATTGCCCCATATAGAGTCTGTATGTGTGCGTGTGTGCCCAGCGATAGATTGGCGCCCTGTCCTGGGTGTATCTGCCCAGAGCCCGAGACGTTCTCCCCTGGATGGGCATGGGGAACCCCACCTCGAACCTAATAGAGAATAAAGCGGGAGATAATGGATGGATTTCATCCATCCGTGCAGTAAAAAACACACACCGAGTGAAGTGAGCAATAAGCGGTGAGCAGCCTTGTACACTGCATCTGGGGAGCAATTGGGGCTAGGAACCTTGCCCAAGAGCACTTCACCCATAGTTTTAAACCGGGGATCTTCAGGTTGCTAGGCTGGTTCCTTAACCACTAGCCTACGACTGCCCCAGTGTGACAATTTTTGACATCCTATTCAAAGTCTTGGCAGCTATAATAGCTTCCACTGCTCTGGAAAGCTCATCCAACCATGCCTTAATGGTCCTTGCTACTGTTCACTGAGGCACTGGCATGGTAGAACAGTGCAGGCCTTCCCTAAACTGTTCGCACAAATTTGGAAGCATACTGATGTATGGTTAGGCGCTTGAATTTATAAAAATACAGCAATAATGCTTCAATGTTCAATAATTAGCAGGTTTGCTCCTAAAAGTTTTGTCCAGATTATACTCTTAATAAATAACTTACCCCTGATTTATTTATTCAGAGTCGACTGAAAGAAGCTGTAAAGGTTCTGGGATGTGGCAGCGCGCTGTTCGCAGGATACCTCACTGTGAATGGGGATGAGTGCTTCTATTCCACAGTGCTCATGCCTGTGCTGCAGAGGTTGGTGGGAGCAGAGACGGCTCACGTTGCCGCAGTACGGTTTCTCAGCCTCGGCCTGGTGCCCAGAACACGTTTCCAGGACCCTGCCTCACTGGTCAGTATTCCCATGTCTGATACTCCACTATGTCACGGCTTTCCAAAAGTTCCCAGCGTTTCTGCGTATAATACTATTATATCATCTTAAAAACAGATCCATAAAAAGGTTTGGGTGTTCACATATTTCTGGCTATTTCTCTTAGCATCATTCCAATTAATCACTTTAATGCGGCATCTTCATGCGGCTGTGTTGTGTGTTGACTGATCCGTGTTTTTTTTCTTTAAACAGGAGGTGAACGTAATGGGCCGCAGGTTTAGGAATCCAGTCGGCATCGCCGCTGGTTTCGATAAGCATGCAGAAGCGGTCGATGCACTCTACAAACTGGGCTTCGGATTCGTCGAGGTGGGCACAGTAACCCCAAAACCACAGGAGGGCAACCCGAGACCTCGTGTGTTTAGACTTGAGGCTGACCGGGCGGTCATAAACAGGTATGATTCAGAACGTCTCATGCCATCTTATAGAGGCTTTTACCCAAAGTGACTAAAAACATCCTAACTTGATGTTTAGGGTCAAGAGCACAGGGTCAGTTATGATACAGCACCCCTGGAGCAATAAGCATTAAGGGGCTGGCTTATGGGCCCACATTGTTTAGACTGTTTTAAATTGGATGAATTTGTTGGGGAGGAATACGACTGTCTAACACAGAGCAGGAAGACCGGAATAAGACTAGTCTGTATTGTGTAGAGACACATTCAGCAGTTATGGACTGAAACTGGACTTAAAAAAAGAAAAGAAAACATGGAATCTGGCACAAAAAGTATCAAAGTAAAGCATTTATGCCCTATGGTTTAATAATTTAACTTTTACCCTAATCAGTTTTATCTAGGTTGTTTTGTGGTTTATTCATATATTGTGGGGACAGTGGCCAGCTTCATCTTCACCACAGCACTTACAAGTTAGACTGCCGACTGTGTGCACCCAATTTGCCAGCCATTTGAATATTTGCGCATGTTGTTTGGAAACCTGCTTGCCGGAAATTGAAAAGCAACACGGACTGGTCCTGTTCATTCTGTGGTTGAGTGAATCACACGGTAAACTCTTCTCTATTTTGGTGGTTTGTAAAATCATAAAGTGTGAATTGCTATGGCTATAGTACATTTTTTCAAAGTTATTTCATCAGCTTCATTCAAACACAATTTTTTTTTTTTTTTTTAAGAGATGTCTTGACGTAAATGAATGCAGTGTGCAAATTCTCCTGGTTTTGAATGGCAAATCTCTTCTGGGTACACATGCTGCATATTGGGAAGAAGGTGCCTTTCAGAAAGCAAATAGTAGGATTATTTATACCTGACTATTATCACAATAATATTAATTGGATTCTTAGGGTTTTGAATTAGTTCTGTTTATTCAGGTAACTTTGACGTAATGGAAGTTGACCAAATAAAACACAGAAGACAAATTATAAAGAAAAAGCTTTGAGTAAATAAATTCTCATGTATATATTCAGTTACACGTTTCCTTTCAGGTAGTAAATACACCCGTGTGCTTTACTAGACCAGTAAAAACACAAATGACATTGTTTTAGTTGTGACAGAAACACAATTGTGTACATGTGGGTGGGAAAATCATGTTAGGGGTCAGTTATTTACTTTACATTTATCAGTGTTTGGTGACCTTAACTTTCTAAACAGCCATATAGACTAAATGGGCCTTAAACTGCTAAACATACTTGAGCTCTGCACATGCAGCTACTACAGAGTAAATTAGCCAAACAGTGTTATTAATAGGTCTAAATGAGGACTTTTATTATTATTATTAACAATTTTCAGGGTTGTGGCATTTGTTGTCCATTTGTTTGGCAAAGAGGCAGTAGGCTGCGATGTAGCTTACGTCGGACATTAAATACACTTGGTGTAAAGAGTATATAAGTTTATAATTTGCTGGCATAGTAAACTGAAAAAAAGGCATTTGTTCATTTTTATAAGCCACTATTGAGGCGCTAAAAAGCCACAGGATGCCTATCCCTGAAAACTGAGTTAATCATGGTCAGTAGTAGCTGATGTGGTTTTATCAGGTACGAGAGCAGATAGCAGCAGCAGCTGTGATGGATAAGAGAAAAGTTTTCATTATTCCATTACATCGGAATGCCCTTTGTTGTTTCAGTGTGCAGTTAATTAACACGAGGACTCACACATGCACATGTGCATACATGTGTGTGACTCCATGCAAATGAGAGGTTTGGTTTTCCTCCCAGTAGTTCTTTGGTTTCGAAAGGTCAGTGAACTCCCGTTAGTTCTTGAGCAATGTTTGACTAGGATTTAATATTTTGTTTTGGGCCTCTGTGTTCTAGGTCTTTTAGGGCAGTACATTGTTCAGATATTAGTGAGGCAGATGAGAGTGGCAGGAGCAGTGGAATTATTCTTGGAAAATAATTCAATTTGTGGATTTGTTGCTTTCAGAAACTGAAACTGTTTTCTGTGCAGCTCTAGTCATTAGCGTAGCTGTAAACACTACTATTGTGTTTATGAATAGAATATGATAAAGGACAGTAAGAGCACATTTCGAGAAAATAATAGTGGACCCAGGACAAAGCCTTTACAAAACTGTAAAAGTTATTTAAAGTTTGTTAAAATGTATGATTTATACAAACTGTTTGCTCCCACCTGTTAACATTTCTCCTATACGTGGTAATAGCATAATATGTTTCAGATATGGGTTCAACAGCTGTGGTCTGGTAGCTGTCCAGGAACGACTAAAAAACAGAATGGATGTCCAAGCCGAGTTTACAAAAGGTACATATGAGAACCTGTACTGTCTGGTGTATAGCTATAAAAAAGTGTTCAACCATCTGCATATCTGTCTTAAACTATATGTTCTGTCAGATCAACATCATGACTTACATTTTCTGTGTACTTGACTAAACCTTCATAGGAGGCAACCCGCTTGGTGTTAACCTTGGAAAAAACAAGCAGTCCACTGATGCCACAGCTGATTACGTAGAGGGAGTGAAGAACCTTGGGCCCTTTGCAGACTACTTGGTAGTGAATGTCAGCAGCCCAAATACTCCTGGTCTGAGAAATTTACAGGGGAAGAAAGAACTGCGCCATCTTCTGGACAAGGTAAACAGTTCAGTAGTTCAGTACAATGGGTACAAGTGTTTATGAAATGAATACATCTTTCACAAACCTTTACTTTTTTGTTACTATTTGTCTAAGTTTAGTCCTTAATTCCTAAATCAAGATATTACAATAAAATGATTGATCTATAATTAGCCCATTTATCTTTATTTTAATTATATACAGGTATTAAAGGAGCGGGACTTGTTAAAAACAAAGAATCAGCCACCTGTCATGGTGAAAATCGCCCCTGATCTCTCCCAGCAGGACAAGCAAGACATTGCTGATGTCATCACAGAGGTCATGTCTGGATTCATGTTGAGACACTTTAAAATAGAAAAAAAGAATAATGTTATGCAGCAAACACAGTATAATAACCTCTGTTTGTTGTGTTGTTTAGCTAGGTGTGGATGGATTAATAGTCTCCAACACTACCGTGTCCAGGCCTGACACCCTACAGGACTCTAATAGGAATGAGATTGGAGGTCTCAGTGGGGAGCCCCTCAAACAGCTCTCCACACAAACAGTGCGAGAGATGTACATTTTAACCAAAGGTAAAAATAACAGCTGAAATTACACTATGTGGTCAAAAGTGTATGGACACCCTGCCCACTGCATTGCTTCGAGTGATGGGTTATATTAAAGCTGCTAAGATATATAAAAGACACCCATTGCAATAAAATAAAAGAAGATGACATTCACTTTTTTTATACCAGCAAGTTACAAACAGCAGTTTTAACATCTATTGCATTGTTGTCTTTGATTTGCATGATTTTTCATGTGGAAATCTAATTCCACTTCTTCAATTAAAAGATCAGCTGTCAATGCAACACAAACCACATCTTTTTCACCTATCCACAAACAAAGTATTGTCACTTTTAGACAGCCATAAATTTACTTTTGCAGTGGTATGAAAGATTTGGATTCCCTACTAGTCAGACTTAGTTTGTGTGCAATTGTGTCTGGGTTTAGCTCTTTGCTCCCCTTCAGCATCCATGTATGATCTATTCTACATTCCTGTTACGCTGTGGTTTCATAGCCCATGTTTCCTTTTTTGGCTTTAAGGTAAAGTTCCCATTGTAGGGGTAGGGGGCGTGGCAAGCGGGCAGGATGCTCTGGATAAGATTCGTGCCGGGGCCTCGCTGGTTCAGCTTTACACAGCGTTGGTGTATCACGGTCCTCCAGTTGTGAACAAGATAAAAAGGGAGCTACAAGAGCTTTTAACGTGAGTCTTGTCTATCCGCTATTTCTAATAAAACGTATTACTCCACTGTTTTACTCAGGTTTTGGTTTTGTTTTTTTTCTACAGGGCTCAAGGATTCAGTAATGTCTCAGAAGCAGTAGGTGCTGATCATCAGTTAAAGTAAAGAAGGCTCAAGAATATTAATCCTTATCCTGGGTTTTGTAGAAAGAGACCTTAAATGGATGAATCGTGACCCCGAGTTGGACTTTGGGCTTCTGCACAATGGGTTTTACTTATTGCTCAAGACTGAAGAGGGTCACTGTGGGGCAGTGTTGATTTGGCAAGGTTTGTGTAAACAAGATTGACAGCAGCAGGAAGGCCAGGTGAAAATGTATTAAAATGTAGCTGCTGCCTGAAAAGATGAATGTAGAAAAAATAAATAAAAATCACCTGAAGTTTATTGATTGATTTTGGAATCGACACGGGTGAATCTTTTTTGCACATTCATGTAATCATTTTAATAATGATCCAGTGACCAACTTTGATAACTTACTATTACAATAAATGGCAACATTTCACATCTCCTGTCTACATTAATTTGCATTTAAAGTCCCAAATGTAGCTGCACTGATTCATGGAAAAGACACAAGTCCTATTGAAATCGATTTAAATGCCTTATCACAGTGTGATACTTATACCATACCATTTTATACACGACTGTATAAAATCACTTTAAACTCTGTGAATACTCAGTGTATTATTCTGCATCTAGCAATAGTTCTAATGAATCTTGTTGGAATCAATTAAAGTGAATAACTTGTTCTGTACCATTGAACAGCAGTTTCCACTCCTTTTGCCATTAGTCTTTATGAACTCTATAATTTGGCTCTTCCATTGATTTTTGAGGTCTTATCGTCTTGTCCCTCCCTATACTGTGTAAAGTGCAGTCTTGACAACTAGTCATCAGTGAGTCACTTCAGTGAGTGTTTGTTATATGAGGGTTGCTCGCTGTGTTCATCGTGTACTTTCTGTTCCTTAGATTGGACTGAAAGATCCAAAAGCTTCAGCTAAATTTCTATGAAATGTCTTTAAGATGCAAGTTTATTACTGACTGAAGTCTTCCTATCTAGCAAAACATACCAGAAGGTGATTTGCCTTATCTCAATTTTTCCCAAATTTGCCTGTCGATAAACATCTGCATACTGTGTCATATTAGGTTTTTTTACTTGAATAATAAAGATTTGAAAAATGTGTTTTTCTACACTGTTGTCTGTTTTAACACTTAAAGTTGAACAAAAGTTAACTGAACTAAGTTTGAGGACTTGAGTCACATCTATCTGACCTTTGCACAAGGTCCCTGAACCTAAATTGCATCATTACGTTCACTCTTTGTGCCTATTGAATATACCTGCCCTGCTGTGGCAATTATTAAAATTTAGCATCCAAGGAACCAGAATAGAAGCTCCTGCTGTTCCACTTTTTAGCTGACCTGTGTCCTCTGTAAATGCTGTCTCCCTTCCAGCTTTTGTATAAATGTCTGTGTAAATGCATTGTATTTAATCACAGCTGCATGGAAGCTGCATGTTCGTGTCATTATGCCTTATTAAACCTGATTCTTTGTGGACTTTTATATTGATACATTCCAGGGGACAAAACATTTCTGGCAACACTGTTTTAGCTTTCTGAACTCCGGCGGGCATCAGCTGTGGAGCTCTCGCTCTGGCCTAAGGCTCAGAGCATTTGTTCCCAGACATCATTTGGAGGTAATTTTCGAAACAGATGGGTGGTGAGTTCAAATTATAAGTATAACATCCAGATGGCAGCAGACATGGCTTTTCCTCTAATTTTACACAGCAGCAGCGTTATCAGTAATTTTAAAAATTATTAACATAAAATTACAGCACGTTGATATTTAGACCAGACAGAACAGAGTAAATGAAATTATTGATTTTACTACTTTGAATGGCTACTTATAGCTTTTATAAAGAAAAGGCAAGTATTATTTTTTGCATTTTAAATATTACATGACGACTCCATGCCCCACTTTTTTACAGGCCAGTGAGCAAGAAGTGATTAAAGCTGACAGGGGTGCTTCTACTCCGTAGCATTTATCCTAAGAACCTTACCAGCAAAGTAAAGCAGGTGGAACACTAAGTGTGAATTTAGTTACCGAATTAGGTAAAATATTTCATAGTAGTTTTATGGACCTTATGGGAAATTCAGTTACCATGAGATAGAAAAAACATTTAAAAATTACAGAATTTTTACAGACACAAAATTGAAATTAATACACATGTTCCTTAAAGATACAGGTCTTATATGCAAAGCACTACACATTTTAGATTAGAAATTTTCTTTAAACTGCCTGTTTATTTGGACAACATCCATTGCTTCCTTTTTCCTGCCACACTTGGTAACAAGTGATGGTCATAACTGCAACTGCATTTTTGGGATGTCTTTGGAATGTGGGTGGTAATCGAAAACCCACACATTATTCTAGTGTGAATATAGTAACTATTCATTTTCCATTATATTTTAAAGAAAAGAAAGAACGTAATCGGAAAGAAAGCTCATTGGGTAACTTTCAATTCTTTTCTCTTAATTTCTGACCCGGTGCACTTGAGCAAAATTGCTCTCTAGGTTGGAGTGCTTTTTATAGACCTGATGAATGAAGTCTCAATCACTCAGTGCAAGCACTTAGCTGCTACATTTACAGAACAGAAGCAGGTCAGGATTCGCAGGTAGCCTGCCGTCAACCTGACTTACATAAAAGACATAAAGAACCTGACTGGCTGCACCTGCCTTTGCCTGTTTCTATGCCGACGGAATTGTCTTAAAAAGCTCATTTTCATATTTGCGTCAGAACAGGTTACAAACAGACACAAGCACTGTCAAGCAGAGACAACGTGGCAGATTCACTTAGGTTGAACCATTTAAAGCTTTCTGTATAAAGCACCAGTGAGTCTTATGAAATTCTAACTACTCTGGTGTCGAGGGAGGGTATTCTGTACGTGGTACTTAACTTTGAGGAAGAAAAAAAAAACAGTGGAAGGCAGGGCAACTTTACACTGAAATGCTTTACTTTAGTTTGATTATTTCAAACTGGTTGCTTATTTCCTCAAAATCACTTATTTTTAACATAACCTCAGAAAAAGTACAAAAAGAAGTCTTGGTTCAAGTCAATATAAAAGATTACATCATTTTTACGTTAATAATTTTAACATACACAGCTTGGACTTTTACACAAGTACACCTCCATTTTCTCTTTACTCTTTTCTTTTTTACACATTGTAAACATTACATATTTACACACTCTTTAGCATATCCATCACCAGGGCCACACCTCTATAAAAGTGCGACACTGGAAGCCCATTTGGATTCCTATATGATGTTTCATGGGTTATAACAAATGACCGAATTACACCATAAAACCCTTGGAAGATTCACAAATCTTGAAAATGAAAATGGATTCTGAACTGCCAGTCTCGAAAGGTTTAAACAAATGACACAAAGTGGCTTTTTTCATATACTTTACACCTACAGTTAGTTAGAAACTGGGATGTGTATATTGTGGTTGATGAATGTATATTTATATTCTTATTTACACAGTCAAGAGATTATTTTGCATTTGTCAGCTAAAATTCCATGTAGTGTTTCCGAAATGAAAATACGCTTTTACTTACAGTACTTCCTGCTGTTTCTCGCTGATGCACCATGGAAGTTTAACTGTCCTAAGTGCAAAATGTTTAATTCATGTGAATTAAGCAGCAACATACTCAATAACATTGTTTTTAAATCATTTAAAATGGCTACTGGCCGTGTACAACATTTTAAATATTCCAAATATTAGTTTTTTTCAGTTCACTCATTGCTAAAAGGTTTGAAGTACTTATTCCTGAAATTGTCAATCTAATGTGAATGAGGTTAGAAATGAGGAGGTAAAGCTGGAAAGCTAAATCACCTGTCAGTATATTAACTCTTTTCAGAGTGTGGTGGTGAGCGATCCTTCTGAAAGAGTAGAGTCACGCCTTTCCTAAATCGCTGGTCCCTTATGCTGTAGATAAATACATTACAGCAGCTGTTTCCTGTCAGTGTCCAAAAAGCAAAAAAGGAGAAGTTGCACCATGTGTAGCCTACCACGTTGCCCAGCACAAAGATGGCAATAGGCGAGAAGGAGGCAGTGAAGGCGAAGGTAAGGATGCCGATGGTCTTGGCTGCTTTGATGTCTGAGAAGGAAGGTTTGTGCAAACAGCTGCCCACTTTGGCCTCAAGTCCCACGCTGCCCTCTGAGAGTAGTCTGCGCTTGCGGGTATTTCGGCAGATGCTAGTAAAGGACAGGATATTGATGACCAAAGTGCTGCCCAGTAGTGTGAAGTCAAAGGCTGGAAATAGCAGCATGATGCTGGAGTCAGGCGGCTTCTGAAAGCCAACAATTACTGGGACATAGTTGCACATGCGGCTACACTCGTTGTACTCCAACGTAAAGCTGCTGTTTAGGACCAGTGGTGCGAGAGCCAACAGGAAGCTACAAATCCATGAAGCTAGAATCAGCAGCGTCGTCCTGCGCCGGGTCACTAGTGTGTCTTTGTGCAAAGGCCATAAGATGGCCACACTGCGCTCCAATGTCATCAGGAAGATTGTACTGATAGACACAAAAGTACATCCAGCAAATACCGGCCCAATCACCATGCAGGGCTGCCAAGAGCTTAAAAACTTTTCAGCTAAGACGGCGGGTCCACCCTGGTACCACACTGGAGGAGTGCTGTTCATCATGATGGATATCTCTGTGTAAACTGAGAATGGCACCACCACCAGTCCAACAACCATGTCAGCAATAGCCAGCGATACTGAAAACCAATCAACAACAAGTACATTTCTTTTTTATCTTTCACACTAAACATCTTATCAATGCATATATACAAAATACATAAAAATACATAACACTTCGGTGTATTATTTAGCATAATAAACACATTACCTTGGTCCAATAGTAAACATTTTTATTGTCTAGCATAACAAATTTTTACATAATAGCATAGAATAATTTAATCAAGGTGCTTCGGGACAGACTACTATTATTAATACGTCATTTTAACATATCATTATTGATTTCTATTCTCTTTTAACTTCTGACAAGCTGCACAAACTCCATACTGTACTGTTTTGTAGGCCACACTGTACTACAAGCATTGCATGTAAATTATGTGTTGTACCTTTGAGGTAGCCTTGTGGTGTGCGGATCTGGCGGGTATGCATGAAGACTGTAAGCGTAACTACATTGCTTATAACAATGACGAACGCCAAGCTGACCATGAATGCTATAGTCAGGGTATGACTAAACAGGCCGCAGCAGCACACGGTACAGAGAGGCTCCACAAGACCATCCACTCCTGGAGATCCAGCATCTGTGCGATTAAATGTGCCAGTTAAGACCCGATTCCCCCAGCATGCACTGAAGTTAGCCATGACTGTGGCCATGCAGGACCGCTGAGCACTAAGAATAAAGGTGGATCCAACGTGAATGGGTTGCTGGCACCTGTTGAATAGAAGAGAAAGAGAAACAGCTTTGATATGGACCAACAGAATAAAGGATTAAAAGCCAACTGAGCATTAAAAAAAACTTTTGAGTAAGCCAGACTATAAAGTGCATTTTCACTAATAACTGATATAGAAAAGAAAACAAATATAAAAAAGTTATGCTTTATTTAGCCAAAAAAATTCCATTTAATGTACAAAAATTTGATACTATTTGATGTCTTATTCAAAAACCATAGCATATGCATAAACCAATGATAGATAGCTAAGTCTTTTCACAGTACAGACATGAATGTTAAAAGTGCTGCAGATTACGACCCCTGTTTATTTTACAGTTCATCATAAAAGACATCTGATTTGCTTCATTTGCCACTTTTCTCACTTCCTCTTAGTTATGTGCTAACCCAAATAATCATGCTAAACATTAAATGTTAAGCAGAATGCCTCAGCTGGTGTTTCTAACAAGAACTGACATGATCACAGTAGGACACTGTGGGACACTGCACACACACACACACACACGAACAGAGTTTGTCTAGGGTCTTCATTATTAATTATGCATGTATTTCACCAAAGTAGGGCAGATTTTTAACACCAGAATTGACATGCAGGATCATTGTATTTATTACAGGGTTTATTGGGTTCTGTGGCACGAAAGGGATTAATAAACAAATGTTTGCTTCATTGGTGCCATTTATAAATAAAATAATTTTATTGAAATATTTAATTTTATCTTTTTCATTACAATGTCAGTTGATGATGAGCTAACACCATTTCAATTACCATCCATTGGCTTCAAGTGTGACAGTAGCAGTAGCTGGTGGATAACAAATGTTAATGTCTCTGTCTCTGGGTGAGTAGTTTTATCATAAGCAAGTACTGCACTAAATGGATTTGTTTTGGATACTTCCCTCTAATGAATATCTGTATATCAAGCTTACTTGATCCTTACATTTCCATAAATGGCTAGGTAGCGATTCATGGCTCTGCAGCCTAAGTGTAAGTGGATGTGGCACAAACAAAATCAATGCCAGAGGTTGAGGATCGTGAGTGAGTAAGAGCTTACAGAACTGTCCTTAAAATGTACTCTCAGTCACTAGGTTATTTAAGCCAAGTCTAGAGGCAATTTACTATTTACGTTGGGGGTAAATGGAATGTAAAGTACTCCTTATGTAGCTGCCAGCGGGAAGGTGAAGACTCTGCATCCAGGCTATGTGCTGTAGCCAAGAGTCAGTCTAATAACATGTTGACACAGTGGCTTCAAGCCTGAGGTATCATCACTTCATGATTACGCATAAAAAAAATATAATGCTCCCATTTTAGATTCCTTTAATATGCTATCTCAGCTTTAAGCAGTTCAATTTGATTCTTTTTAACTACTTACTTTTCGCAGGAGATTTGTTAACCCTCATAATAAAATGCTTATTTCCACTCCTTTTAATTTTATGTGCTTTATTAGAAGGAGTTTTGCAATGGTTACATCACCAAAATAGTGATGGCATTTTTCATAAAAAACAGAATATCATATTACAATAACAAAAAAGATATTGTTGGTGTTGGTGTTCTTTTAAAAATACTTTATTTTGTCTTTTTTGTACATTTTAAGAAATTGGGGTACAATTTAAGTCCATTACAGAAATGCATTTTTTTAGGATTCATTATTAGACCTCTGTAATTAAGTTTACTTTCTGAAAATCTAAATGGTAGATTCACAAACAGTAACATAAGTAATCTTATGACGGTAAAGAGGGTACTACCCCTGTGACAAAATCAAGCACCCATCCATGCATTGTGGACAACTATATCTTTCTTGTTTTGTGGAAACAGTTTCGGGAAGCCCCTGGTCTGTTTCAGCATTAATGTGCCCCAGCGCACAAAGGAAGGTGGGTGAGTTTGATTTAAAAGAACTTGACTGGCATGCACAAGTCCTGACCTCAACCCCAAGAAAAACCTTAGGGCTGAACTAGAACAGAGATTAGGAGCCAGGCCCTGTCATCCAATATCAGTGTCTGACCTCACAAATTTACTTTGTGGATAAATGGACAAAAACTCCCGCAGACACACTCCTTAATCTTGCAGAAAACCTTTACAAAAGAGTGGATGGAGGGTATTATAACTGCCCATGGGTCAATAGTCATCTGAAGTACAACTAGTATCAAAGACAATTAGTACCAATTAAGATCTTCATGTGCCATTTATTTGCCTTATAAAATAATTGTCTGTTTACATTTGATTTCATATTAAATAAATGTTCTTACCAGCACCATGTGATGTGTCCTGTTGATTAATCTCATGGAAAAAGACATGTCCAGCAATAATGTACTCTTAATCCAGGGTCAGCCCAGACATCAGAAGAGCTCCGTCTTGAGAATAAAATCATCAATCTGTAGTCTTCAAAAATTCACTACTCCCACATGAAATTGCCCCTCCCTTCTCAGAATTCTATCTTTTTACCTCCCCTTGCTTTCTCTGGTTACCTTGCAGACATCATCCCAGACTTACTTTATCCAGTGGTTTCTCCCTTTTCTCTATTCCTCTCGAGTGGTTCTGATGCTGTCTCAGCCCATGCTGTGCTTTGTCCCTCTCAGCCAGATGAGTGCCATCCCTGCCTTATTCTGCTGAATTCACCTCTGCAAGTCTGTAATAAAGGGCAGTTTATTTTCCCAGTCTTCTTCCCAGTCTGCGTTGCTGTTCATTCATCATATTGTCTGACAATTCAACCCAATCTCATCGTATCGGTCAATTTGTTTTACATAATCAATGTAATCTTTTTTTTGTTGAACAGACTCACAGTGTCGCTTCTTCACCTGGTGAAGGTCATAATTGAAGGCTGCCTGCACAGTAACTGACCCACTTTCATGAAACAGACAATAATCAGAGTAATTTGTGTTTAATAAACAAGCTAATAGCAGCAACCAACCTGAATCTGGGTTGAAACTGTGATCATGTGTCGCTGCAAACACACTTAATATGAGCAATTAGCCAAGTTAAATGACACATGCTTGATGTGGAAAAGAAACAATTCATGTAACAACAGGTTTATCAACCAGAATTAAAATATTGGGTGAACTGCAGAATTGCTCTATTTGTATTAATATGGCGTCTATCTCACAGCTGGTGTTTTAGACCTGGGGTAACTGGAGTCTTTGTAATGGCTTATATGCAGAGTAGGTGGACTCCCTCTAGAAGTTAGATGCAAAAAATCACTGAGTTAAACAATGCAGTCTTTACTAAACATCATGATGCAGATAACACATGGCTTTCGTAGGCTTGTGGTTAAGGAACCAGCCTTGCAATCTGAAGGTCGCTGGTTTAATTTGCGGTCCCACCTATGGCTGAAGTGTCCTTGGGCAAGGCACCAAACCTTAATTGTTCCCTGCCGACTGCTCTGGACATGTGTGCTCCCAGAGCTCTCAGTGCTTGTGTGTGTTTCACTGCACAATTGGGTTGGATGTGGTGGACACATCAAGCTTCATTTTAATAAACAATTAAAATGCTGAGGTGAGGGGCATTTGGTTGTGAATGAATTAATCCAGTTTTGAATTTTGCAGGGTTTATTCTGAGGCATTTAACACCTCTCTCATAGGTGAACCATTACATAGTGCAGATTAAATATTTCAACATTACTTCATCCACCATGCAGAAAAGGCCTAAATCTGTGCCAAAAAAAAACTTGGAACAGCATAACAGTTGAACAGATACAGCTGTGATCATCAGTACACTTTTTTGCTTGGACTTGATCAGAACAATAAACTTAATCAGAGGTTATCTGAGACAGACGTTAACAAACGGAGCTTGACGCTGCAAAGCATTGTTCCATTTGTTCAAGCAGGTAGTTTAACCTTTAAGTTTTTGATACACTTTGCGGTGTAGGCACTATGCAAAGCATATTATGTATCTGTACATGCATCATTAACTCCCATGAATTTCACACAAGTGATTTTGAACAGGGCCCAGTGAATAAGAACTAAGCTTCTGTAAAGCTCATTCCCATATACAGTATTGACCTCTTTAAAAGGCATATCTACAGTAACCAAGCTACAAGGTAATAAAAAGTACACTTTGACCTCATTATGGATATATAGTGCTTCTTATTGCTCAAAGTATGATAACATTTTAAAAAATGGCCTATTTCTGCATCATGTTATTTCCACTTTTGCACAAAAACCATCAAGGCTTGAGTTAACGAACTTACAGTGTGTTTAGTCCTAATGCTATATATGTAAATACTTGGACTGAATATATTAACCACATGTCTGCTGATACTGAGATCAATCTGATGCAGTTTCCTCTTACATATTTATTTTTACATTAGTCTGTGTGAACCGAGGGGGAAGTAACAACTCTGGGGGGACCTTTTTTTTTTTTTTTTTTTTTTTAAATCAGCGGCACTGGGACCTATATTAATGATTATTATTATTATTATTATTATTATTATTATTATTATTATACATTTTGCTGTTATGTAAGTTCTGTATAGATTATAGAAAAATCTTCCAGCTTCCAGGAGGTAATTGTGATGAGCTGGAAACATTTATAAGTTACATTACATTCATAGTATGTATAAAAAAAAAAGGTTCTGTTAAATTCTCATATTTATATAGACTAGTAAGCTAGCAACCCATGTCCTGGGCTTGATACTCAATTGAGTCAAAGAAATGTCCTTTATGTTGTTTAAAACTTAAGGATATATGCGCAAAAGGTGGTATTGTGTTAAAAATAGGTCATTATTTTTGTTATTCGGGAATTAAATATGAAGCAAAACCTAAATCATTCATGTTAATCGTCCGATCTCATGTTTCACAACCTTTATTGGTCATTATTTACAAAGGTTTTTTTTTTTTAATTAATTTTTTTTTTTTTAAAACCTGTATGCATTATTACACATACCAAACAAGAAGTCACTCACTCTGGACATTTTTGAACCTTAGACTTTGTTTTATGGACACTGATTTTTGGCATTGAACAACTAAAACCTGTAAGATTGGAAATTATCTGATTGTGCAATTGGTAAATTAGCAGTGTGTATTTTTGGGAATAAAGGGAGTTTAGTAGGTATAAATATGAAGAGCAATAATCTGAAGCATTATTCCACCTACTTCCACAATATCAGTAAGAAGGTGTAGTTCCACAGGGAAATCTGTTCATAATGAAGTGGTACGTTCCCATTACTTTCATATTCTGTTGCGGTGTTAATGTTACATTTAACAGGTTTTTTTTATTTTGAAACTGTAGATTTAAAAAAAAAAAAAAGCAAGAGTGTAATTCACCAGTGTGTCATGCCATAAGTCCATTACAAAAGTTGAAAGCTAACTGGATCCTTTAATTAAAACATATACTTACAGTTTCAATCTGATCATGACTTCCTCCTCTTCTTCTTTGCAGGTTTGCGGTGGCTGTATTCTTGTTGGGTTCCATGGCTTATCTGTCAGAGGCGCAGATTGTGGAAAGACAGATGGAGCATGATTCAGGTAACAACACTACATATACATTTGTTCAGTACAATAACAGTAAAAATGGTGGTTTGCATGTTTGGCTCTAGGCACTGGAGATTCAGGTTCAAATCCTGATCTGGGAGAGTTTCCATGTTCTCTCTGTGTCTGTGGGTTTTCTCACACATTTTTCTATAAAAAATGGATTCAAGGTGAATTGGTTGCTTTAAATTGCCCCTATTTAGAGTGATCTGTCCCGGGTGTCTCTGCCCAGCGCCCAAAACATTCGCATGGGGATGGGGATTTTGGCTTCATCTACAAATACACATGACTTATTTTTTGACATTCCTTTCACAGCAAGTATGAACTTAGCTTTGAGGACAAGACGGATGGTGGGGGGCTTTCTCACTCCCAGCCATGTACCTTGGCAGGCCTTGGTCTTCCTCAGTGAGAACATGCAGGACGGAGGCTTTGGTGGAGGGGCTCTTATCGCGCACCAGTGGGTTCTTACCAGTGGGAGGAATCTGTTTGTAAAAAAGTCAAAATATTTTACCAATCAAAGTGAGCCAGTCATCCCAAAAGTGTACCTTGGCATCACTCGACGTGCTGATGCAGGACCTGCTACTGAAGTTGAAGTGGAAAAGGTAAACAGACGTAATTTATGTGAAAATATGAGCCTTCGGCACAAATAATAATTTTTTCCATTCATTAGTTCCATTCTATAATGTTCTATATAATGTTCTAAAATGATTTTCTTCTTTCCACCTCAGGTGTTCCTCCATCCAGATTTCCAAACAACTGAGGACTATGAAAACGACCTTGCACTGATCATGCTTAAGGAGCCAGTACATTTCAGCAACACTGTCTTCCCCATCCCTCTTCCTGAAAAAGGGCAGGACCAGGAGGAGACAACGGAAGAGAGGGGCATCATTGCAGGTTGGGGCTGGGGTGCACTTCTTACCCCTGCGGACTTTTTGAAGTTCCTTGCCCTCCCTGTGACACCATGTGCTCAGTCATCCAATAAATTCTGCACAAGAGCCTCCGATCTCCAGGAGAACATTTGTTATGGAGACGCAGGAGGAGCCTTGGCCTTCCTGGACCCTAAAACCAACAGCGTCTATGCGGCTGGCATTCTATCTTATGATAAGTCATGCAGGGAAGGAGAGAATGCAGTGTATACAAAGATCTCAGCTCACCTGCCCTGGATCCGGAGTGTCATAAGCGATCCATTTTCTTCTCGCCGTGCTTCCATAATGCGTCAAATGTATTCCAAGTTCTCCTAGGTTCTCACTGTTGTATGTATCCGGGTGAACTGCATAATATAATAAAAATGTGTTAATATATAAAACAGATTTTAAATTAATTAATCTCGTCTGTATTTAAATTTCTTAATGAACATTTAGGTTCAGGTTTGATATTAAGCCTTATAACCTAAACCTTCATGCACATGCACCATGGTCCAACTTGGGTCAAAATTTATTTGGTAAACATTAAACTGTTAAGGTGAAAATCTGATAAAGTGCTGAACAAGTGCAACATCGCCCATTAACATCAACATTAGTCACTTAGTGTGTTGTGTATTTTCGCATGTATGTGCCGTGGGCAAACAGAAGTCAGTGTGGGTGTGAATCGTAAGAGAATGTGATGTAAGGAAACAGCTGACCACACATCCCTCTTGTCATCTCGCCATCCATCTCCACCTTCATCCTCGGCTCAGCTTCCTTTAATGGCACGATGGTTTTCTCATCTCTTATTGACTGCCAGTCAGTGCTCACATGGGTGAGTGTCATTTTGATGACACCAGTATTTTTTAATGTGAAAGCAGATTAGATAATTAGACAAAGCCAGTAAGCTGTATTTTGTTCAGGACAATGTGAGAAAGCAGAGCTAATAATTATGAGAACAAGCAAGTGGAGAATGAAGCATCATTATTTTATGGCATATTATGTTTTGTTATTAGAATATCACACATTATCCTATTTCTGGCAGACATAGGGCAGTTGAAGTCTTTGGTCAAGGAACCAGCCATGCAACCTGAAGGTCCCCGGTTCGATTCCCGGTTTGGTCAAGTTCTATAGTTAAAGCCTCCTTGGGCAAGGCACCTAAACCCAGTTCCTCCCCAGGCGCCGTATACAAGGCTGCCAACCACTCCGGGCACGTGGGCTCACTTCACTCAGTGTGTGTGTGTTTTCACTGCATTGATGTGTTAAATGTGGAGGACAAATCCCTCTGTGTAAGTACTCTAGGCAAAATAGATCTCTTCACTTTACAAACAGTGTTAAGACAGGTGCGGGTATAATACCTAATTTTAGAGTTGGTCTCTGTTTTGCAACTATAACAACTTCCACTCTGAAGGCTTTATGTAAAAATCTGGAGTGTAAGTACTTACCCATTTATTCACAATAAAATTTGAAAGGTCAGACATGGATCCTGGATGAGAGGGTATATCTCGCAGTTGAGAGCCAGTCAAGATGTTCATGATCCTGCTGCTACACACAGAGGGTCATCCTCAAACTCTCCCCACAAAGGTGGAAACATAAAGTTGTCAGAAATGCCTGGCTAGGTACCTGAATTCATACACCTGTGGCAATAAATGACAAAACAATGAATTCAGTGATCAGGGTGTGTTTAAATAATTTTGTTCATATAAAGTATATGGAACAAATAAAATAAAAATATTTATTTTTATATGAAACATCGTGGTATTTTAAAAAGATTTTAATAAGATAAAACAGGACATGGAATAAAACACTGCCCCCTAACGTTTTCTTAAGGCAACGCTCGGATAACAGAAGTAACAGACTTAAGATATCAACCATATTTATATGGTGGTGTTGTAGTTTAAACCCTGTGTCCACTGTGCACATTATCAGGCACATCCACCTTGTTACCCCCATCTTGTGTATACACCATGTTAATGTTAAATCAGACACAGCAGATTATTTGTTGCTGCAGCTTGGGTCAGTCATCATGTTATCCTTTAATCCTTTAACAGTGCTCACAGGATGCTGCTGACATAATGCTGGAGGCCGGGCATCTTTGATTAATAGATGATTTTTAATCTGGTAGTGACAGCAAGTTGTTTAAAAACTCCAGCATCATGCTTGTTTTGTAATGTTTATGTCAACCAAAGTACATCTTTACAAAAATATATCAATATTTATAATCAGAGCAATGACAGTTGCATTGTAAATATCAACAGTTCTAAAAACGACAAGCAGTAATATTATAATATATTACAATATCTTTAATCCTTCAATATTTAAAATAAAAATAGATGCAACAAAACAGTATACATTCACACATAAAACATTGTATAAAGGATTAAAATACATAAAAATAAAGAAATTATTTTATTTTTTTAGCAAGAAAATTAATTAATTAATCTCGAACCTACATTTTTATATTTTAATTATTTCTCATTGAGAAAATGAATACAATATGGAATTTAACCAGGGTTCCTCAAAACTTTCTATAATAACACACTATATGGACAGAATTATTAGGACACCTTTACACTGAAGTCACCACATGCTATGTTTGTTTCCCCTTAACATCAGAAACAGCTTCCCCCTTTTCTAAAAGTGTTTCTGCAAGATAACACTAAAAAAATGCCTATTCATGAAGAAGTGGTTTATGAGGTTGTTGAAGGGACCAGTTTCTGTTCTGGTTCTTTCTTGTTGTGTATAGTTGGGTTGAGGTCAGGGCTTTGTTAAGTTATTCCATCAAAATCACCTTATGTTTTTATGTGCTGGATAGCTATGTACCTGATTTAATACACTAGTGACAGACAGAAGCAACCACCTGAATTGAATTCAGAACTGCTCCCTAATACCTTTATCCATATATTTTAAATATTTTTGACATAAAGCCAATATGTATAACAGTAAGATATTTGGAAAGAGTATGTTGCTTCAGGCAGCTTGACGAGCTGTTGGTTCAGAGGCTACCATTAATTTTAAAAGTGTTTCCTGTCCAGGTCTATGCCACACAAAAGTCAAAGAAGAGTCGTGCATCTTGGCAGTGTACACCGAATCGAAGGTACGACTCTGCTCCTTGGTGAAGGTATTCACCCAGTCTCCGATTTGACCTGCCAAAATGAAAACATCATTGAAAAACTCATTTTGCCTCTATGAAAGTTGAAAATGATGCATGTTTTCCTGTTTGCTTCGAACAGAGACCATTCAGCTCACCTTTCCTCATGAATTTGCCCTTGCTGTGGTCCATGATCTCTTGGGGAATGAGTGTGTAGTTCACCATGCAGTTGTCTTTCATGCTGCTGAAGCTACAGCTTCTCAATGCACTGGAAATCTCCTCCTCCTGCAGGGGGCACTGTAGGAAGCGACTCACACGCTGCAGAGAGCCTCGCAGGTCCTGCACCAAATAAAAAGCAAACCACATGACTTTCTTGTCTTGCTGCTGTAAGCATCAGCTTAACTTGTTCAAAATATAATGTGAATATGAATAAGAGCATCCCAAGTGCAACAACGTCCACATCTAATAATGCCTGAGAAGAGGGTACTTTACCTGCCACATCTCTTCATATGTAATATAGAAGAAGTTTGGAATGTTCTTGCCATTGCTTATCCAACCTTTCACATGATCAAACCAGGAGCCATAATGTACTGCAAAGAAATGCAGATTTTTTTTTTATAAAGGCATATTTCCAAGCTTAAAATGACATCATACGTAGAAATGTGTGACCTCTACTGACCTGTTCCAGCCATAAAACTATTCAAAAACTCAGCAAACGTGCCTGTATCTGCCAAAAACTTGGCCATCTTGTGGAAATGGTAATAAGATACGATGACATCTTTAGGGTTTCTTGCCACATATATGACCTGAAATCAAAAGACGGATGTCAGCCCAGTTATTACATCAAATATGAATTGATTTGTTCCTGTAAAGGGTATAGCTACAGCTTAATACACAATTATATATGGTTTCTAACTAAGCCTGGGATCTAAGTTTCAAAGCTGTGATTGAATCCCAATGTTATATTATAAAGAAAAAAAGCTGTAATTGTTGCGTAAGTAAATACTAGTGTATGTTTTACATTATAGCAGTATACCATGCTTCCTGTTGTACTGTGTTTTAGGTCTACTAAGCATGTTTGAGTTGCCTTGTGCAATTTAATTTACCTTAGCCTTAGATCCTTTAAGAGCATTAGCCAGTAAGGGGTATGGAAGATGAGTGGTAAGAAGCCGAGGTCCTTGTGAAGCCTTTAAGACATCAGGGCAGTAATACTGCTCAATCCACGGTGCTCTTGCCCAGTTAGGCATTGTCTGAGATTTGATGGGATCTCCTCCACATGACACCAGCGTGACCATCTCCTGCATCCATGTCGTTCCTAGAACATAAATAAAAAGTATTTGAAGAAAAATCACTGCCTGAAACGAGTGACATCTAACTACTCTTTCATGTAGCAGTAACCGGTTTTGAAAATGTCAGTGCCATACCTGATTTAGGGTAGGTGACAATCAACGTGTCCGTATCCTGGAACTGAAAGTCAGAGGCATACTGCAAGGACTCCTGAGTATGCAAGTGCCCAGGAAAAGTGATGCCATGATAAGTCTCTGTAACATCAAGTCGAGCCATGTCTGTGCAATGAGTCTGTGTGTGTGTGTGTGCATTTGTGCCAGAGTGAAGTCACAGTTAAATACTCTTTAGTGGGAGGTGTCGGACGTCAAATTGTGAACTGGCTGGTTTGGGAATAGGGAATTACCCAAGAAACCGGTAAATTCAGGTAGAGATTCAATGGAAACTTTTAATTGAACTGATTATCATGCATCAACCACTTAAGTTTCCTTATTTACAGGATCCAACCTCATATAAACACATTATTAGTGTGTGAAGTAAATTGAAAATAAGTCTTTTTCCGCATCATATGGTCTTCTTTATAGGTCACAGCTGTATTCATCATCTCTTTTTTTACAAGATAACAATCAAGAGTGGGCGAAAGAATGTTTACATGAATTTTGATATGTGATGGATACTGTGTACTGTGATCTGAGAGATACAACATCCTGTCATGCTTCGCAATTTAGGTTATGTATACCAGATTTTAATTTGTAAAAAAGACAATTACTTATAGTATATGTAAAAATGAAACATGAAAAAAATGACATAACCCGATGCCCAGTGTGACTATATATAAAAGTTTGGAGGCTTTGGTGTTACATTACAGTCAGCTGATAAAATGCATTGGTGTGACTACATGCAGTGCATAGTCTGTGTTCACTGGGGGTCATTGGGAAAGATTTTATTATATTTTATTGTATTCTATAGTATTCTATCAAATCTTTATATAATAGAGTTTATTAATAAAAACTTTAGTGAAAAACAATTTATCTTTTGAGATCTAACCAGAGTTTGCAGGTTTAATGAATTTAGCACAATCAAAACCACAATGACACATTGATCTTACAATACAATTGTTTGATAATAGAAAATGTGTTACTGGAGGTGTGTACGGGGGCATTGTGGAAATATACATCAAAGGGACTGACCTTATTATTTCAGACAGTGTCAAATTCCCCGTTAAAGTCACAGAACTTTTTTTAAGTTCAAAAAAATGATGTAAAACCCCAAGCCCCCTCACCGCTCCAACAAAGAAAACCAAATAATTATCATAATTATAATGCTGTGTTCAGACAACAGTGATAAGAATGTGAGTTCTGTTAGCACATGTTTCACTAGAATAGAAAGTGTATCGTTGATTATAATTTCAAAATAAAACTGACAGCATCCTGTATGCAGTACCCTGTGAGCACTGATGACAGATTAAGGATGAAGGATGAAGGACCTTATCAGCACAAAGTAGATTAGTAAGGTCAATGTGTTTAAGTGGTCAGTGAGAAGACAATGTTAAAACACAAGCCACTACCAAGTCAGTGTCACTGCACAGCTGAGAATAATCCCCCACCCATAGAATCTCTTCATTATGGTGATGCTGATGAGGTTTTCTGACCATTAATACACCTTTCACATATGTGCACTTTCACTAACCTGTATATTGTATCATATGACTGGATCATACTTGTAGTATAATGTTTAATATTAGTATAATATTAGTATTAGTATAATATTAGTATAATATAATAGTCTAATATTATGCCGACAGGATGCTAAAGTTCTTTCAGAATTATTATCAGCTCCTTTTGGTCAATTTCACACAAATCCCAAACACAGGCCAGGGCTCTGTGCTGGCCAGAGTATCTATAGCTAGTAATACAAGCACAACCCACCACCATCCCATCCTCCAGCCAAAGTGTTCAAACATAATTGAGTCGCTTGCAAATATGTATATACTATAAATATTATTTAGCTTGTTCACACCAAAAGGCCTTGCCTCTACAAAGTCATTACTAACTTCTGCATTTCTGGTTTCTCTTACAATGCCAGTTTGACAAGAGTTCAAAATATGCTTGTTTGTCTTTATCATCATTAGCTGTAAAAACCACTGTAAACCAAGCAGACATCACTGTACAACCTAACTTTTAAGATTACGAAATAATAGTTAAAAAAATTAAATAAAAAATCTGTTTTCTTCATCACACCGATTTTTTTTTAATAATCCTGATGCAGTAAATGATGAACATGATGAGTTCTTTTACCCAGACACTAACACAATGGAAAAGCGTTACCAAGGCGACTGAAATCAGTCAGTTATCGCTGACTATTACTGGATACTAATACAAGATCCAGGGGACATTTAGTACAAACCAAAATCAGCAATGGAACACTTTCCGTTCTGAACTAATGATGTGTGTAAGATTTGAATGGGTTATAATGAGTAACATTTATCTCATGGTTCTTCATGGTTCTGCTGCAGATAAACAATGTTTGTGTTCCCGCTGCAGTGGGTCAATTACAATCACAAAAAGCAATCCATTAGAAAAAATAAAATGGCCATTGTAATTAATATGGTGTTGAATGGATTTAGGCTCCTTGCTGTTGATATTTTAAATATCCATAATGATAATGCCATCCCAAATTCTGCTAGCATTAGTCAGGGGTGGGTTACACATTCATTTAAACACTGTTTAATCTTTTTAGCGGAAGTTCTCTGGTGCACATTCTTCACCTCATTAATCTCTTAAGAACACAGAGATCTTTTGCTCAACCTTCTCACCACACTGAAAACCTTATGGCAGCATTCCCAATACATATACATTTGCATTAGAAGATGGCAGATTTTTTTGCTTCACTTTAATCTCCTGTTATTATTTTGTTGTAACAAGCTTTAGTTGTTATCCCCACATATGAAGTCATTATTACACACTATTAAGAATGTGTGGGGAAACACAGCACCTCCCACCAGTTCTCTTTAATATGTTGAATACATTACTAAACCTACTAAGGGTCACTAAGTAGAACAACAGATAACAAGTATGTAACAGGTTTGGAAACAAACCTGTTCAGTATTGGGAAGTTTGCCAATCCTTTACACGGGAGAATAGCACTTCCTGTCAGTAACTTTTCTGTGATCCTCATCATCATCATCATTATTATTATTATTATTATTATTATTATTATTATTATTTAAGTTATTCTAAAGGACCTAGTGATGTTAGGCTACTATATGAGTCATCAGCATTAAATACATTGAATATGAATATGTTGAATTTGCAAATCTTTAGCAGAGCTTATGTCTCAAACATTTGGGATGTATGGATAATTTCATAATAACTCTTATCGTTCAGTCCTTTGTCAAGGACTTAATGTATAAGTAACCCTGTCCTTATTTAACAAACTTTGTCTACTACTTAATTACTCTGCTTTATTAGCTCTAACTATTTTTCTTATCTGTTTGTTTTTTGAGCCATCAACAGAATTCCATCCATAATACTGCCAGCGCACCATGGCAACAACATTCACTGGACAGAACCTGGATTTCTGTTGGACTAGGAGAGTTGCAGTCCTGCAGAATGACCTCACTTAATGCCCAGCTGCTCAAGGAGGACGAGTCCCCCACTGAGCCTCGGTCCTCACAAGGTTTCCTCCTTAAAATACAACTTAAATGGGGAGTTTTTGCTTTTTTTCCACTGTCGCTTTGGCTTGCTCTTTAGGAGCTCAGGCTCAGAGCTCTGTAAAGCTTCTTTGTGACAATGTACTATTATAAAAAGCACTATGGAAATAAATCAATTGAACCTGAACTTGAAATTTATTTATACCACATTATTATTATTATTGTCATATAATTATTATGACACACAATTAATAATTGACCAATTCCAACAAACAAGCTCAATGCTTACTTTTTGCGATTGATAAATGTAGCACATTGGATACATAAATAATATGATAACCACGAGTCATGTTAAACATGATGACACAAAAATGATTCATAGGATATATGGATTAAACTGTTGTCTAATCAGCACAGAACCTTCAATTATAGGATTAATATCCTCAGGGATGGGTAGTGCACAGACCGGATGGTTTGGACAGTCAGCAGGTTTTGGGGTTTGTGACATCACTGTCATGATCGAAAAGAAATATGACTTTAGGTCATATACAAATAGCAATAATTCAACATAAGTACGGGGTGGTACACATTTGTTTATGTGAATGCAAATACAACCAGATACTGGTATATTAATCTGTTGTTCTCATGTAAGATGACTGGTTTCCGTGTCAATGGGAAAGCAGGTGACATTTTCCTACTTCCTTGTTGTTTAAAGAAGCCATGGTTCCACAGTAACATTTAAAACAGAGCTATTTGTTTACAGCTATTCTAAAATGACGTGATAAAAATTTCCCTCATAAAAAGTCAAACCAACAGGTAATAACCTTTAGCATACTTTGTCTGAAGTATTGGGACCTCTACTTATTTCATCTACAGGAACTTTTAATATTTGCATTCATAACAGATGCCACTCTACTGGAAAGGCTTTCTAACCATATTTTGGAGTGTGCCTGTGGGAATTTCCTAAACATTTTTCCCTGGATGTGCATGGTGTACCCCCTATACTGTATGTATCAAATAAACTCTGAGGGATTTGCAAAGTAAAAGTCCAGTTACGCACAGAAAAAAAGTCATATGCAGGCGTATAAACAATATATATTATAATGATTTTTTAAAAATGTCAGTAATCTTTTGTATAGGTCAAATATATTTAGCTCTTTATGGTGATAAGTTAATGCAGCAAGTGCATTTTTAATGTGCTTTAACTTCATCGTCACTAAAAACTGACAGAAAGCCTAATATAAGACTAAGTGCTAAGTGGTCCTTATTAAACATTGATAAACACAAATCACAGGAAAACTTAAGTGTTATAAATTAAGTGATAAACGTCTTTTAAAACAATTGAAATTAAACATAGATCCTCATTAAGATTTCATCCTTTAAGTACAGTGAGGTTTACATGACAAGTTTCTTTGAAATAAACACACAAGCATTAAGCATTTTGGATGCTTCCAGCTATAATGACATAGTTTGGGGAAGGCCCATCTTTTCTAAGCTTGAAAATGTTATTTTAGTCCATAAAAGCATAGTTAAAGATCTTTCTCTATAGTTTGCAGTAGAGTATAAGTGGTTTATTACAGTGCAATGAGTTACCGGTCACTGTGAAACTGTAAAATCACAGTTTATTGACGTTTGTAAACTGTTTATTACTGAACACAGAAGTATTTTCTCCTACAGGTCATGAACTCTGTCATTGGCCTTATCTGCAGTCTGTACTTCCTAGACAAACCATTGAGATATATCATGAAGAGTGCATTCACCTTTCAATGCTGGACACATTACACTGATGTAAAGATACAAAATCAATCCAGAAATTGTTTAGGCATAATATTCATGTGCCAACAGTATTACTAATGCATAATGAGATGGCAATGATGAAAAGAAAAGAAGAGAAGGTATAGAGACATGGGGTCTATGAGAGACAAAACAAACAAACATCAAGCACATAGTGTGGACTTTGACCTGAGAATGTTCCTTCCCTTTACATTTACCACCCTTTTATAATTTTATACAGTATACTGGGCAATTTCACAAGAATTTTGCCATCTCTTAATGAGTGCCGTATTAACTTGAAGCAATTAAAGTCAGTGTTTATTATAAACTTTACCCTACATGCAAGGACAGGCATGGAACACTGAGACTGACCTTGTCGACAGTCTATCTTCAGCAGACACCTTTAGAGACACAATAGGGATCGGGAGAAGCTGTACATAGTCAGCATGAGGCATCTCATTGTTATATGTTTAGTTCTCGTAACGCTTGCCTTGGAACTTACAGCAGATGAATTTAAAGACAGAGCTTTACGCCTGATGTCTGAGACGCCACTGATAGATGGGTAAGAAAAGGACGGGGACATGCCTACTTTTATACGTCTATGCTGGGGTTGGTAAATGTTTTCCAATTCAGTTTTTTACCAGTACATGAGTATGTTTTGGACCACTGTATGTTTTTAGCTATCTGGAAATATTTTCAGAAGGCCCGTCTTTGTTTGTACGCATGAAAAAAGCTATTTTAGTCCATACAATTTTAGTCCGATTTAGTTAAAGGTATTTTATTCCTATTTCCAGGTTAGACTAAGTCTGAGATTGGGGTACGAAAAAGACATATTGTAGTGGTTCTGTAGTGTAGTGGTTCTGTAGTGGTTATCTAAAATGTAAAAGTCTTGCAGGTCAAGTCATTGAAAGAAAAAAAAATTGGTTGCTGATTTAAAGTTGTAATTTCAAATTAGTTCGTTAGGAAAACCTATAAGCACAAAATAATAATAATAATAATAATAATAATAATAATCTATGTATAACCCCACAGACACAACGATTTACCTTGGCAGCTAAGAAACTTGTTTAACAACAAACTCAATGGTGTGGATCTGTACACTCTTAATTCCACTCACACCAATATCCAAAAAATCAAGAAGGGACATCTTGCAGCACAGGTATGTGTATGCATACACATACATACACATACACATACACATACACATACACATACACACACACACACTATTATTATTATTATATATATAAATTTCTTTTTTCAGTTTTGGGCAGCATATGTTGCGTGTGATACTCAGAATAAAGATGCAGTAAGACAGACTTTGGAGCAAATAGATGTCATTCACAGAATGTGCCAAAAATATCCGAATGACTTCATGTTTGCTGCCAGCAGTCAAGGTAATAAAGCTTTTTTTTTTTTTTTTTTTAAACTTTACTTAAACGTCTTCATCTCCTTTCTCTTCCTTTCCTTTCTTTTCTAAAATGCCTTTCATCCTTTGACACAACTGCAGTAGACACAGTACACATTCATACGGATTGTCAACTGCAATTTTATTTTGTAATATAATAAAATGTAAAAATTAAAAGGTGAAAATCTAAGCCTGGTGCAATAATCGCTTTTGACTTCTAAACTTTAGTCTTTAATGTGAACATTCAGTTATACAACATGTCATTAAATAATAAAAATGCCTTTCCACTTAAATAAAATATAATATAAAATCATTTTTATCTTAAGATTTTGACTGTTTTGGCTAAAAAAAAACTTGAAATATTCTCCCCTGGATGAGCATGGGGAACCACCTGCGACCCTATAAGATAATGGATTGATGGAAATGGATGATTTTGACCCATTTGTATCTGTATTTATATGTATTCTCTCAATATTTTTTTTTTGTCTCCAGATTTAAATTTTTTGTCTGTATTTTGATTTTCTATATTATATTTACGTATATCTATTAACTTATGTTAAAATCTTGTTAAATAACAGTATATGCTGCACTGAAAAGCACTATAAAAGTAAAGTTGAGTTGATTTGAGATAAAGACAGATTTCATTTTAAACATGAACTTTAAATAAAATTACACATTTAAGAACTAAACACTTTGGAATAAAACACTTTTTGATTTTTAATTGTTAAGACAGCTCCTACTCCATTTCACATCCTTTGTTTGGTGATTACAGATATAATGATTGCCTTCAGTCAGAACAAAACAGCGTGTCTAATTGGAGTTGAAGGGGGTCACTCAGTAGACAGCAGCATGGGAACACTGCGTACCATGTATCAGCTAGGTGTCCGTTATCTCACCTTAACACACAGCTGCAACACACCTTGGTAAGTAAACAACTATCTAAATTACTCTGACTGGTTTGGCTACATTTAAGAAGTAAGTAACAGTGAAAGGGAAAATTCAGTTTGAACCTGTTCTACAAAACGATGTCAAATGGAAAAGAGAGGGGTTTCGATGATGTTTCACGGAAATGGAATAACACTGTAGGCATCCAATAAGTGATAACCATCAAGAAAGGAATTCTCTCTGGAACTGCATTATATTTTCCAGGGCAGATAACTGGCTGGTAGACACACAATCTGATTCTGAAAAACACAATGGCCTGACTGCTTTTGGCAAGGTGAGCTGATAGTGACTGTCTAAAATGTTTTAATATTAAACATCTTTAAAGCAAGGCTCACTACTGCCACGCAAGTATGACCTTTATTATACCAGATTACCAGATCAACATTACAGATGAACTCCATCACCGTTTTACACTGAATTGTAATTTATATTTGTAATTGTATTTATAATTGTATCATCAATTTATATTTATATGAAAACTGATATCCTACAAACACATCCCTATTTTCGCAGAGGCTGATTTTGGAGATGAACCGCATTGGCATGCTGATAGATTTGGCTCACGTGTCTGAAGTGGTAATGAAGCAAGTACTGGACATCTCCAAAGCCCCAATCATTTTCAGTCATTCCTCTGCCTACAGCATCTGCCCTCACAAAAGAAATGTCCCTGACAACATCCTTAAAATTGTGGTGAGTGGCTTTTAACTTGCACCAGCACTCACAAGATACAGTAAGCTGCAGATTGCATAGAAACAGAACATAACATCCAATTCATCTGTAACATAACAACAAATATCACTTATAAGAGGTTAGAAATTTAACGTTGAGCAAGTAACATTTAAAACTTAATTAAAATAAACATTAAGAAGTTCAAATATTATCAGAATGAGTTTTATGCTTAGTACTGTTTTCTTATTGTTTGAGGTTCTCTTTTGCAGAGGTGAATTTAATAATAGGTGACCTAAACAACCATCCATGACCATCTGCGTTCACAAAAATACCAAAATGATGTCAATTACGTGATTTAATTTATATTGCTAAATTGCATGTTGCGTCAATATCATGTCGTCTCCGGGAGCAGTGTGCACCCAGAATGCCATCTGCATTAGAACATTCCACCTGCCATCGGAATTTGTGACAGCTTTCCAATTTCATAACTTGTTTGGGCAGAGTTGACATTGCACATTACTGTTTTTGTGCTGACAGCATGGAACTTATGGGACAGGTACCCCAGGGCGACACAACTGCTTTCTTAAACACACCCACGGAAAATATTGTATTTTTAAATTTACAGTCTATGAATGTGAATGGATTCAAGTTAATTGGATGCTCAAAATTGCCCCTATACTTGTGAGTGTGTGCTTAGCAAATAGATTGCTAAGCACACACCTTTGTCCTGGGTGAATCTCCCCAGCGCCCAAAATATTCTCCCTTGAATGGGCATGGACAACCCCCTGCAACCCCAGTATAGAATTAAGTGCAAGATTATAATGAATAAATAAATAAATAGGGTGCTGTAAACATTTTGATCAGCATGGAAGCACCACTGTCTCCCAATTCGCGCTTAATCAATATCAGAAACATTTCGACTAACTCTAATCTGTAAAATAAAAGCACAACTGATTTAATATTTTTTTTAGAAAGAAAAAAATGGCATCGTAATGGTGAATTTCTACAATGAGTATGTCACCTGTAGCAAAGTGGCACAGCTCTCAGATGTTGCAGGTGAGTCAGAGGCATATTGAGGATGCGCCAAAGTTCATAATTGCTGTTAAATTACTACCACAACTTCTTTTTATCAAATGCAGATCATTTTGATTATATAAAGAAAGTGGCTGGCGCCAACATACTGGGATTTGGTGGCGATTATGATGGCGTGTCCAAGTAAGTTTTACTTCACCTTAGTCACATGGGTGGAGACTATGTGATTATGAGCAGAAACAACTGTAATTGATTTTAATGTTGCACTATGTACTGTGTGTTCTAAACTTTTAAAGTATTCATAGATTCAAAAAGTGTGAAAAAGCACAAGTTTAATAAAAATGCCACTGCAATTATGTGTAGGGTGCCGAGTGGTCTGGAGGATGTGTCAAAGTATCCCGACCTTGTGGCAGAACTATTGAAACGGAACTGGACAGATGATGAGATCAGAGGTGCTCTCGGACTGAATCTGATTCGGGTTTTTAAAGATGTGGAAAAGGTGAGGCAAAGAAACCCACTTGGTTTATTCTGAAGGCAAAGCAGCCGAACATCTTTATCCCCCATATCTGTGTGGATTTCCCCAGGAATATTCGGGGAAATCCACACAGAAAAAAAATAATAAAGCAGATGATTTGAATGTACTAAAGTTCCTCTAGGCGTTGATGTGTTTGACTTTGTGGTGGACTCTTTGTCCTGTGATGAGCTGATGCTCTGTTCAGGGGGGGTTTACCTGACGAACATTGGACTCTGACCCTATAATTCCAAGACTGTAACCATATATTGTGGGCCATTGATTCGCTGCATCATTCTACATAACACATGAGGAAACTGTATTTCAGTGTGCTATTTGTTTTAAGCCTGGTTTTAATCTTATTATTAATCAGTGTCTTTAAGAAATGCATGAAAAGTATATTCCTGTGTAAATTAGCGAAATGCATATAAGAAAACCAACAGTTGTTGTGGTTAAGGAACCAGCCTTGTGACCTGAAGGGCCCCAGTTCAATTCCAGATCCCACCGAGTACAATGGCTGAAGTGCCGTTGGGCAAGGCACTTAACCCTAATTGCTAAATCAAGCACTAGCTATGCATTTTGAACATATGTGAGCATTTTGAGGATCTTTTCCTCCCAAGTGCACAACGCAAGGTCCACAAAAGCATGGTTTGGTGAATTTGGTATAAAAGAACATGACTGGTCCCTTAGTCCTGACCTCAACCCAATTAAAACACATTTCAGAGGAACGGTGATTGCAAAAAAACTCTCATTTAACATCGGTGTCTGAACTCATAAATGGCATAAATGGAATAATAATACAAGATGAACAAATCCCCCCACACACAAAGCAAAATATTGAAAAAACGTTTTCCCAGAACAGTCAATCTGCAAAGGAAAGACCGACTTCAAATCAGATGTTATCAAAGCCACTGTAGGTGTAATTTAGAGCTGTCTCTAAACTTTTGTTCCATAATGTGTACATCAGCATAAGAATAGATTTTCTTTGTGCGCCATTGCTAAGCCTTTGTTGGTTGGAGGTGTATGTTGCCATCTAAAGGTCATTTAGGTAAACGCAGTTCCGTATATATTTTGTAAAATGGTTTCAGAATTCAGTTAGATCACATTTATTACCCAAAAACCTTTTGACTGGATGTTTAAAACACAGTTTCTCCTTTGCATAGTTACTGTGGTTAAGTTCCAAAAGGCAGTACATAATGTTGAGTAATTTAAGAAGTACATTTAGAATTCACACAACTCACATACACCATAAATCCATGCGTTACTGATATTATAAACCATGAAACCTCAAATGAATTAAAGTTTGTTTGCATTAACAGGTGAGAGACAACATGAACACAGCTCCGGATGATGTCCCCATCCCTCTTGAACAAGTCAAAAACCCCTGCAGAACCGACTACGGCTATCCATTACCTAATGCAGCGGACATGCTCACTAACTGCGCACTGGCTTTAGTATTAGCTTTAATGACGTTCATGACACTCAATGTTTAATTAATGACTGAGAATAAAGAATAATGAAGTCATCTACATGTTGAAACAACAATAATAAAGAAAATTCAAGTCTTTTTTTTAAATAACATTTGTCTAGATCACTTCCTCCTTTGCAGTTTTTTTTTCTGTACAAAATTATTGGCTAATTTGGTCATTTAGCAGGCAATATCTCGAGGTTGGCTGGGGTCAGAGATCAAGATTGATCATAAAGCACCCCCGGAGCAAAGAGGGCCTTGCTCATGGACCCACATTGGTTACTTCAGTGGACCTGGGATTTGAACCCATATGCTTCAGAATGAAACCACTGAACTTTTACACCCTTTTCCCAAACTCAATCTGATAATCTTTTCTCCATAATTAAACCCATTTATATGTACATTTCTTTCCTTGACATTGTTTTGTCCTTCTCTTTGATTAGATATGCTGCAAAATTGTAAGCAATAAGGGCTTGTATAAAAAAATTCAAGCCCTTTGCAGATTCAATCACTTTGCATAACAACCCACTGGCCTTAAAGATGCAGGACATGATCTCAGTTCAGTTTTACATTCACCATGCAAACAGAAAACCAGTGCTCCAATATATAGTGACTTGTAGATTGATTTATGAAGGTACACAGCATTTCCTGTTTTCGTTTCCACTGTGAGAAACTTGCCACTTTCTGAACACACATAGGTCTGTGACCCGTCACGTGTGATTACCGTAATCATGAAAAAAGATTCATTGAGGTCTTATGGTTTTAGTTCTATGACCATTATTTTCCAGCCATAAGTTTCATATGTCTTGTGATGAGACAGTAAACTATATATAATTAAAGTACAAAATATCAACCTGAATATGTTTAGAAAAGACTGAAGCATTATTTTATACATATATATGTATAGAATATTAATATAAATTTTTTTAAATGGACAATGTGTACAGCAGATTAAATTCTGCAATGAGTCTGCCATCCCTCTTGTCGCAATGATGACTACGTCTTTTTAACAGTCAGTTTGATGAAAAAATTATAACGCAACCCTGCACAATATGACATGCAAAAAGCAGGAAGTCTCCCATTCTCACGGACTGTGATATGAAGGCTGCTCGGTGAGTTAACATCTTTTAATATTTTAACAAATGTTAAAGTTTCATTCAAACAGAAATGTGTTTTTTTTTATCACTTTTGTAGTGTAAGGGCTTCTGAGCAAAGTAAACTATTAGTGTAAAGTAAAAACTTTAATGGAAATTCAGTTAAAAACAGTACATTTATTCAGGAAACCAAACTCTGTTGGATGGTGGATTATGGTAAAGATCACAAAATGGCTACAGCGGTCTAAATGTTCTGATGTGGGACATTATTTTCCAACAATGTGACATACGTTAGCTGTTAGACAAGTGATATGCTTGATGTTTTATGAAATAAAAGGCACGTAAGGGATTTTTACATACATTTAACTTTTTTTCAAAATCTGTGGTGTATGAACGTGCATTAAGAATCAAATTAAATGTTTTAAGTCAGGTTTTAGCAATAAAAACTAAAATCAACAACTAGAAAAAAAGAATACAGAAAGGTTTAGCCAGGATGTAGCTAAACGTGATGAAGCTCCTTAGGAAAACAGGAGGAACTTAAACAATTACAGGAAGGATGCAGTTAGTAAAACATTCTTTAAGTCCTAAAATGGTAATGCAGTTTGACCAAAACACATTTCACATCATTTAAGTGAATTTAATTTTTCCAAATGATAACACGGAATGAATCTTTACTAAATCTGAGTACAAATTGTGGTTCACATGACAATCAATATATTCATATCTATAAAGTCTAAATAATAAAGTCTAAAGAATATAAATAATGTTTAATCAGTACAAACTGGCAGCTAAATTACTGCTTGATCAACACCGAAAGAAAAGAAATACACCATAAACAGTATTGATATTAACGGCATTGGTATTAAATCTCTTTATCTAAACCATAGTGTCTTTTAGTCCTGTTTTTTTTATTTTTTTTATTCCAGTTGGCTCATTTATGTCATCCTCAAAAAGTGTTTAATGTCACAGTCACTACACGCTTAGTGTCAGATTTTATTGGTTTCTGTTCCTTTTCTTTTTATGAATCGAACTCTGTGTGATAATTATCCATGATCATGTAAAAAAATGTACTTATCTGATTTGTCGCATGTTGCCCACACGATCCATAGTCATTAAAGCCACCATGCACTGAATTTTTGTTTTGTTCATTTGGTCATTAAGACAAAAAATTCAAAGCGGATGTTCTTAAAGATGAGTATTATAGATTGCCTAGAAATGTTTTACAGTGTGGTTTAAGGGTGTTTTAGTATTTAGTTCCTGTTTTTTTTTCTTTTTGCAGTTACTACACTATTTGAACAAAATTAAATCCAAACCCAAAAGCCAAAAACATGAGTGCATTTAAAGAGGATTACTAAAATTACTCCATCTCCAGAGGGCAGTTTGTCAAGGTTTTGATACATTTGTATGATGCTTAGAATAACAAACTTTAGGTTTTTCATACTTTTTCTTTAGTTTTCCTTTTTTTTGTGTGTGATTTTAGTTTTTAGGTTTCTAAAATTAATATGTAATATTAAAATTTTTAAATAATTACTTAGGTATAAAGAAGCAATTTAAAAAATATATCCTGATTCTGAACACGTGGCGTGTTTGAGCAGCTGCACCCCACCACCGCACAACATGCAAATTATTCATGCAAAAATAAAAATACTTGCACTTAAGACTAAGGCTATGAACAAAATGAAAAACACCAGCAATCACAAAGTCAGTTTCAGAACTTAATTACTTGTTGTAACTGCAAACTGGAGCAGTTACATGAAGCCATATGCTCTCTTTGATATTTAATGCAGCCAATGAGGTTCGTGCTCTGTTTGTATACTATCTGTGTTAATGTAAAGTTTATTACCTTCTCTAGTATTAAGGTGAATTGATGTGATTGTGGTTCTAAGTCAAAATGTAAATCCGTGTGGTTAAACAAGCAAAGGATCATTCTTAAGATTAATAGTTTACAATGTAGAAATTGCTCATTGTACATTTGTTTATGTGATTTATGTTACAGTTCTTACGTTTGGGTGTAAGGTTATGTGCAAAGGCACATCCACCTTACTGCTAGACCTTGTGGATGTAAAATCAGTAAAATTGTAACTCATTTGTTGCTGTACAGTTTGTGTACTTAAAGTACTTAAGTAAAACATTATTGGTGTAACGTCACTGTCAGAGGTAGATTTGCCGGACCTATATTTTATACTATGTTCCTTTTCTCATGCCAGTGACCTTTGTGGAATCTTATTAAAAATAAGAAGAAGTCATGTTTGACATTTCCAAAGGAAAGTGTGGAAACAGTTGTATGAGAGGTTCGTCATTGAGGTCGCAAAAATGAAAATTCAGCAAAAAATTTTTTTTTACCCTATTCAGTTCTATATCAATGTAGATGAAAATATTATTGTTCTAGCACAATAACAACCTGGTCATGTCTAATATTTGGTAACATGTTTATAGACAGAAAAAAATGTTGATACAAAAGAATCTGATATGCCAAATATGCCATGTATGGAGTGTCAAAGATCCCAAGTTATGGCACAGCCGTAAATCTTTTGGTAGCACCTCTATATTGGTCAGCTATGAACTGATTGATTCATAATTATGGTCTGAATGTACCCTGAATGTATTATGAACATATAGCTTTAGTGTTAACACCACCTCTTTTGCTTTGAAGAAATGTCTTTAATGTTAAAGCTTGAGTATTTGGAGAAAAAAAAAAATAATAAAAAATAACAGTACAACACTGCCCTCTTGTGGACACCTCGGGAATGAACTAAAGGAATAAATCTTGAATAAGCAATAAGTTTTTTAATACTTTCTTATTATTTTATTTATTAATTAATATATTTCAATACATTACTATATACTACTTACACATTCAGCAAATAATAAGAAAAGAAACCTGTAGAGTCTTTATATTTTATCATTCTATCTACTTTCTCTGTACAAAGTGCAGAGGATTTATAACAATAGCATGGAACATGCAACGCAGCTACGCCTTTTTTGAAGTGACCTCATCCTCACCCTGTACTTTCCAAACACATTATACATTTTTTATTTTAAATTAACACGTAAAACCCTGAGGGCGGCACGGTGGCTTAGTGGTTAGCACGTACGCCTCTCAGCACTAGGGATTCCCAGTTTGAATCCCCATCTGGGTGGAGTTTCCATGTTCTCCCTGTGTCCGCGTGGGTTTCCTCCGGGTTCTCCAATTTCTTCCCACAGTCCAAAAACATGGATCAAGTCAACTGAGTTCTCCAAATTGCCCCATATAAGGTGTGAGTGATTGAGTGTGTGCCCAGCGATGGATTGGCGCCCTGTCCTGGGTCTATCTGCCCAGCGCCCGAAACGTTCTCCCCTGGATGGGCATGGGGAGATAATGGATGGATGAATGGATGGATAGATGTAAAACCATCTTATGTACAGTATATACACTAATACCTGTATCCAGACAGCATTGAACACATTACACTTGCTAATGTAAACCAATGTCACATTATTTCCTTTATCTTTATTCAAAAACATCATCCTCCTTCTCATTGTTCTGTTTCTGCACCATAACATTACAATTCTAATGCTTTTGTCCCTGTACTCATTATGGCATTATGCAAGATCATTTTCAGGCTCTCTGCCTTACCTATTAAATAAGATTTTTCTCAGAGCTATTATATCTTATTATTAACACTGTACAAAAGCTATGTCTATGTTTATATCTTGGTGTTTTGAAATTTCATACATACCGGAGTATAATCACCATCCTCCTACAGTATATTAGACATTCCTAAGAAAGTAAATATCACGTGGGACCCAAATAACCATCTGGTGCTGCTTTTGTCCATTTGTGCACAAAAGGAACAATGGTTGTCACAACTACTATAATCCCTCATAAACAATGGTTGCTTTGGCTGAGTACTTTCACATCTATAATGCATTTTAGGGCACTATATTTTTTATTTTGTATTAAATTAATTCTTTCAAAGGTCACATAATATTTAGATCATGCACAAACACATATGGTGTGTAAACTTAGAGATGGAGGCTGTAAAATTAGAGCTGGACTTGCATATTAATGAACACTATAAATGACATCTGGCTAATAAGCAAGCATGTTTTTAAGAGTGCAAATTTGGTAAAGTCTAAAACCTTTAAAAAGTATATCACATGGAGTTACAACGACTTCATACAGCCTCATGTTTGCAGCTGCCAGAAATGAATTGCTGGAAGCTGGAAGACTGCTGGTAATGGACTTTAACACTCTTTCTTGTTGACATTGTGTGAATGAGAACAGTCACCTAATAAGTGTTATTTGTATAAGATATAGCTCAAAAAATAAATGAATATCCTTTTTTATGATATTTTGGAATATCCTTCTAAAGTAATTTTTTAGTTCAATCAAGGTTAAGGTAAAAAAAATATATATATATATCATATTTTTTGTACACAAGATGTCGTCCTGGTGGTTACAACTCTATGACCTGAATCAGGAAGTATGTTTATTAATACAGTGATTCATCCTACCACTGATTAATATTCGGTTTCATCTGGTGTATCCTCTTTCCTTATGAAAATCAATCAGATACTATTTATGCTGCCATGAAACACTACCACCTGCATTAAATGTCATGACTGTGAGTTTAGCTTCTCTTACCTCAAAACATTACATTTAAAAAGCAATCTAAAGGAAGTAGGACATCAGACATATCACAAACCTCAAATCCAACAACTATAACTTCTAAATAATACTTTCACTGTAATCCTGTTATCCTGTAATCCTTTCACTGACAACCAAACACTTGGCTAAATTAAAAATTACAAACATATGACTGCACCTTATTAATTGTCAACTAAAGCTAATGTAACATTAGATCACTTATGTTAAGACCTTTGCAGTTCCACAGAGCTCAGTAACGCATACATGTCCATGTACCAGGTTTGGTGTTAATACATAGACACAATGCTAAATTATAAAATCATATTTATCTTAAAAATTTAGAATTAACTCATTAATAGTAGTGTCACCATGTGGTGCACGGTGGCTTAGTGGTTAGCAGGTTTGGCTCTCAGCACTGGAGCACCAGGTTCGAATCCCAATCTGGGTGGAATTTCCGTGTTATTAACTGCAATATTTACATTACCAAACTGACATTTCAACCATAACTGTTGTTTAGCCTTGACTAGGTTGTGAAAGAGGGATTAGCAGTTAGAATGTTAGAATGTCATTGTTCACTGCAGCACCTGTTTACATGCAAGACAAAAAACTATTGAATCGTAACACATTTTTGACATTTTTCCCCACAAGGTTTGGCACCAAACAAAGAATCATGCCACCTTAGGTGGAGGTTTATTTAATATCCAGTCAATGTGTTAGCAGAATTTTTAAATGTTGTAATACTGTTATAATTTACAGATAATAATAATAAAAAACATTTATTTATTTATTTTTGCGTTTCATTTTTTGGTGTTTAGTTAATCAGGTGAGATAAAAATGGCATACGATTTTGGCAATAGTTAAACAGTTGGTAATGTTAATCACTAAAGAATATTTTCCCTTTCCTTACCAGGAAGTACATGCTTTCATTATTCTACAGCGTGATGCATCAGAGATTAAACCAACAACGGGAATGACACCTTTGTGTGATGCTAGCAGATTGATTTCCAATGTATTTCACTCCGTTTCCCTTTTACACTTCATTCTCTTACTACACTTCTTTTCGTTGAGTCATTTCATTCCGTACACATCAAAACCTTAACAAGCAAAAAAAAATGCAACAAATCTTATTTTTGACTTGGATAGATTTCTAAGATTTTTAAGAAATATTAACGAGATAAATAAAAAAAAATATGTCAATAAATTTGACATAGATTTATGTGTTTTTTTATTTCATTTAACATTTTTTAAACAAATTAACTATTCAAAAAACCTGCTGTGGCAGGTTTTACAGTCTACTGTGGCACGAAACCTGACACTAAATCCTTGCAAGTGTGTAACATTTAAAACTAATACTGAACTGTGACTAACACAGCTTTTATGTGTGTATCGTACCTTTGCTTTTATTTACATCTATGATGGCATATTAGTTTTATTCTGTAGGCCAAATTTATTATTAATCAATATAAACTCTAATAAAAAAATATTTTGTACATTATTTAAGTTTAAATAAACTCATAACTATATTATATTGGGGTGGCAAATATCATTTTTCACTATATGATTTAACACCGCATAGCACTCTCTTCCAAACTCTTACAAAAGCTATTTTGTTATTTCTATTTACTTATGGCTTGTCTGTATCTGTCTTTGGAACAGCCTTAGATATTGTATGTAGATAATATATACTTGCCTCAACCTGCTAGCTGAATGTGATCCCTGTTTCATATAACCCTGAGCCAGAAAACATGTGCAAACAAATGTAATCATACAGACAAGTCAACAGTCACACAAAGAGATCATGTTGGAGGTGTAGTTAACAAACAGCTATGTGGATTTGTACAGTTAGTAACTATTTTAAGGTACAACAACTTACCGGCTACTTTATCAGGTTACAGTCATGTTTCTAAAGTTCATTAGATGAAACAATTTTGAATTGCTCTACCCGTGTCTCCCCAGTCCAATACCATGGATTCAAGGTAAATTGGTAAATTCAGTTCAGCAGTGTTACTATAGTGTTTAAAAATTCCATCAGCAAAGCTGTGTCTGATTCACTGAATACAAGCATAACACAAACCACATCAGTGTGTCCCTGAAGTGTTCAGTGTCATCACCATACAAATAATACCTGCTGTGAGGAGTAAAAAACAGAGAAGAGGGGGCTAACAAAGTATGTAGAGCAACAGACTACAATCTGTAAGTGTAGCCCAACAAAGTGGAGCTGATAAAATGAAATAATGATTGTAGAAACAAGGCGGTGCAACCTAATAAAGTAATAAAAGCCGTTCTATTTTAATGACCATGGGTTCATGGGACCAACAAATTCAAGTTTGTGTGTTTATGTAGAGATTTTTACAACAGTTATCGTCTCGAAGAAGCATTACAGTGTTCTGAGCCTAAACCCCAAAAGAACAAGCCAATGTGACTGTTGCACAAAAAGCTCCCTGGTGATGTTGATTTTTAAGGGGGAAAAAATATTTTTAATGAGGTGTTCATCCCAGTGAAGAATAAAGTCATCTAAGGTCACTGCTGTAGTGTAATGGCAGTGTTGTGGATAAGAAGCTGGTGATACCCTAAAGGAAAACAGATAAGAAATTATTTAGAGAAATTAAAGTACAAAGGCACGGTGGCTTAGTGGTTAGCACGTTCGCCTCTCAGCGCTAGGGATTCCCGGTTCGAATCCCCATCTGGGTGGAGTTTCCATGTTCTCCCCGTGTCCGTGTGGGTTTCCTCCGGGTTCTCCGGTTTCCTCCCACAGTCCAAAAACATGGATCAAGTTAATTGAATTCTGTAAATTGCCCCATATAGAGTGTGTTTGAGTGTGTGAGTGTGTACCCAGCGATGGATTGGCGCCCTGTCCTGGGTCTATCTGCCCAGCGCCCGAGACGTTCTCCCCTGGATGGGCATGGGGAACCCCACCGCGACCCTAATAGAGGATAAAGCGGGAGATAATGAATGAATGAATGAAATTAAAGTACAATAATTAATTTGTAAAAATTGGATTTTTGACTCAAGGCAGCATGAGTATATATATATATATATATATATATATATATATATATATATATATATATATATATATATATATATATATATATAAGTGTTACTAAGTGTTGCATTTTGCTGACTAAGTGGAGCTTGCAGGGTAAACAAATGTCACTTAATAATTTAAACATTGGAACAGCCAATAGCCACCACCACAAAAAAAAAAAAAAACACAAAGAGAATAAGGTGATATGGGGGACTTGTATTGTTTTGAGTACCTAAGGTGTGGCAATGTGTACAATGAGCACACCTTCTGCACTTACATATACATTTTGAGTGAGTATTGTACTGCAGATATTTTATGACAATGTAAAGCTTGTTGTGCAACAGTTCACACATGGCTACATCAGAGGACACCCACGCAGACACGAAGAGAAAATGGAAACTCCACCCAGAGAGTCCGAGCGTGTGTCATCTTTAGTCATTTATATTTACACTTTTATTAATTTAGCAATATTTTTTATCCAACGCAACTTACAAGTATCCAAACTTGATAGTTGGGGTCAGAACACAGGGTTGACCATTCAGCACCTTTGGAGCAATAAGGCTTAAGTGCCTCAAGGACCCACATTAGTAACTTTAGTAAATTTGGAATTTGAACCCATAAGCCGCGGTGGCTTAGTGGTTAGCATGTTCTCCTCTCAGCACTAGAGATTCCCAGGTCGAATCCCCATCTGGGTGGAGTTTCCATGTTCTCCCCGTGTCTGCGTGGGTTTCCTCCGGGTTCTCCGGTTTCCTCCCACAGTCCAAAAACATGGATCAAGTCAATTGAGTTCTCCAAATTGCCCCATATAGAGTGTGTCTGTGTGAGTGAGTGTGTGCCCAGCGATGGATTGGCGCCCTGTCCTGGGTGTATCTGCCCAGCGCCCGAGACGTTCTCCCCTGGATGGGCATGGGGAACCCCACCGCGACCCTAATAGAGGATAAAGCGGGAGATAATGAATGAATGAACCCATAATGTGGCGGTGGCTTAGTGGTCAGCACGTTTGCCTATCAGCTCTAGGGATTCCCAGGTCGAATCCCCATCTGGGTGGAGTTTCCATGTTCCCCCCGTGTCCGCGTGGGTTTCTCTCCAAATTGCCCCATATAGAGTGTGTCTGTGTGCGTGTCTGTGTGAGTGAGTGTGTTCCCAGCGATGGATTGGCGCCCTGTCCTGGGTGTATCTGCCCAGCGCCTGAAACTTTCTCCCCTGGATGGGCATGGGGAACACCGCCCCCCCCCCCCCCCCCCCCCGCGCGCGACCCTAATATAGGATAAGGCGGAAAATAATGGATGGATGGAACCCACAAGCTTTTTGTTTTTTTTGATTGGGTCACCATGGTGCCGTTATTGTCTTAATGTCTAATGATAATCATTATCGAACTTATTGAGAGTTGTTTTACTGAAACTCTATTATTAGTGGATGTCTCCTATATCCTTTGCTCTGACAGTCACGCGCTCTCGGTAACGCGCGGCCGGTCGGTGGGATAAGGTCGGCTTTTTTTTTTTCAGGACATGAGCAGATAATCGGTTTTATCCCGAACCTCGGAAAGAATGCAGCTTTATGATCTTCTCAGAGGCTTTAGAATTCAGGCTGATGTTCACGGATTGGCGGATTACTTTTTGCTTTATGAGCAGATAAAGCGGCGGGGGTGAGCGCGCGCGGCGGTATTAACTGCTGCAGCATCTTCGTTCCCGCAGGCAGAGGGCACGAGCGCGGGGGGGACACCCCAACACCCTGCACGACCGCGGGCAACTTCGGGGCCCCAACAAGCGTCCGAATATTTTTCTGTTTCTGTTTACGGCAACTTTGGAATGCAAATACCTGCTTTTGCGTTCGTTAATAATTTAGAGTGAGTGATGTTGCGTGCTGAGGAGAAGAGATGCGGCTGGACTGAGAGCGTCCCCTATTAATAAATCATAACAAGGTGAGTGCTGGTGTTGACCTACTGTCTGCTTATTTAATAAATAAAAGTGTCAGGGAAGACTAAGATATGTTCAGGATTTGCTTTGCCGTCAAGAATAGTAATTATTGTAAGCATGGCTGTGCTGATGTGATGGAAAAAAAGTCCCCCAAGAACTCTCCTAAGACTGCTATAGAACACTCCAGAGAGAACACACACACACACACACACACTTATATAATACGATAACACAATAACATTGTGTTACAATAGCAATAACATTCAAGATTATCATTATTATTATTATTATTTCTACCCTTATGGTTCACTTACTATAATGCACTCATTTGTTTCTCTATCATGATCATCATGATAGAGAAACAAATGAATCATGTGGTTAGTATTTCTGCCACAGTGATGCACTGTTCAGTACTCAAACCTTAGACTTCTAATTAAACCATGTGGAGTTTGCATACCTGTGTTATCTGCCCTGTGATAGGCTGACTACCTGTCTAGGCTGTTTCTCCACTTTTGCTCTACAAGAGCTGAGATCACATCACATAAAATACACAGCTTGAAGCATTACTGAATAGAGAACACAGTATCATTAATATTGTAATTGATGGCATTGCAATGAAACTGATTCATGCCTTAGACATGACTTGCTTGGACAATATGAACATGAATAGAATGTAGGGCAGATTGTGGTTTGGGATAGGCCTTAGAGAATAGCTGGCACAAAAGTCAGGACTGAGCAAATGTTAGGCTTTAGGAGAAGGGTGTTTCAAAGTCAAAGTTTTCCCTCAAGGAAAAGACAAAGTGATAATATGTGCTTTGTGTTTTTAACATTAGGATTTTTTATGAAATTAGTGCAGGGCATGCTTAGAGAAGTAGAGAAGGAAGGGTTGAGTTGAGGACAAACTGAAGCTTATTGATGAATCTTTACCTTTAGGATATAAACCACAAAAACAATTATACAGAAAATTAGAAATAATTTTCATACTATATTAATATATTTATAAATATATTTGTAATCTTTTATAAATATATCTGTATTTTTTCATCTCATAGTCTCTCATCAACAACCAAAAAGCACAAAAGTAACCAAAAGCACAAAACCAACAGGGCCTACACTTCTAGAACTTAAAGCCATCATGCCCATTATCAGCAACACCAATGACTTCAGCAATTTCTCCATCAGTACAGATGACAGCAGCCTGGATCACTTCTTTACAGAAATCCCAGAAACCGAGACCATCAAAGGAGTCTATTTCCAGCGGGCTCAGCTACTACGCGACCCTTTGGCCCTTGCAACTGTTGATCACAGCAAACTTGCTGTAGTAAATGTTGGTGGGGATCGCTACACCTTTGCCTGGAGCACACTGGACGAGTTCCCTATGTCCCGTCTGGGTCAGCTGCGCCACTGCAGAAGCCCCGAAGACATTGCGCGGCTCTGCGACGACTATGACGAGTCAAGCCGGGAATTCTTCTTCGATCGCAGTGCCGCCGCATTCCGTGTTATCCTTAACTTCCTGGCTGCCGGCAAGCTGAGGCTGCTGAGGCACACGTGTGCAATATCGTTCTCAGACGAACTCAGTTACTGGGGAATCGAGCCCAGCGGAATGGAGCGCTGCTGCCGGCGGACTATGATCACTTCTATGGATGAGCTGGCTCATAAAAAGCGAAAAGAGGAGGAAAGAAGGCAGAGGAGGATGTCGAAATGGTCCGGCCAGGTGGAAGAGAGGGGACATCTTGGCCTTATGGTTCGCCTAAGAGAGGTGGTGGAGAACCCACACTCGGGATGGCTGGGAAAGGCTTTTGCCTGCATCTCAGTTGCCATGATTGTTTTGACTGTGGTCAGCCTGTGCATCAGCACCATGCCTCACCTCAGACAGGAAGAAAGCCAGGTGAGGGTCCATTTCTTTCTTTTTACAAATTCTTCTCTAAACATTATCCCAGTCACAGTAGCATGATATTTACGTTAAATGGGGGGTGCCAGGGTCAAGAACAAAAAGGTTACAGTTTGAAAATGCTGGCCAGGCTTTACTTAGTTGTTGGGAAAAAAAGACCTTTGCACATAAAAAGTAATGAAATTTCAACAAAATGTCACATCATCCCTAATTTATTGCCTACCCTTCTGCAGTACTGAACTGCCTTGAATCCTTATGTGGAGGCGTATTTAAAAACCTTGCAACACCACTTCAAATAATGTCAAAGGGTAGCTGGGTATGGCTGCAGTTTTTAAATCCATAATCTAAGTGACCTTTTTAGCCATGTCACGTAGATCATGGGTCCAAAGCCACAATATATGGACAAAGGCATCGGGAAACATTTTTTAATCATCAAGTTTAGATGTATAGTTCAGTTTCATTGCCAGAAAATGTATGAAATCAAGCAGCTAGCCATGTATTTTCGACAACTTTATGTACAGTTTGGGGAAGGCTTTTTCTTGTTCCAAGACTGTAGACAATGCAATGCAATTTGTAAAACTTGTGCTTACATTTAAGCTTTCATACAGTAACCTTTTCCTAAATTCTTTTTTCAAAGGGTGAATGTTCGCAGAAGTGTCAGCAAATGTTCATAGTGGAGACAGTATGTGTGGCCTGGTTTTCCCTGGAGCTGACATTACGCTTCCTTCAGGCTCGTAGCAAGCTGGAATTTGCCCGTGGGCCACTTAACATTATCGATGCAGTGGCCATTCTGCCATACTACATCTCCCTGCTAGTGGATGAGCAAGACCTGAGGTTAGGTGACACAGGTGGCCGGGCAGGCAGAGGGTATCTTGATAAGCTCGGGCTGATCCTGCGGCTCATGCGTGCCCTGCGCATCCTGTACGTCATGCGCCTCGCAAGGCACTCATTGGGCCTGCAGACGCTCGGCCTAACCGTACAAAGAAGCACCCGCGAGTTTGGCTTGCTGCTGATCTTCGTGTGCGTTGCCGTCGCACTCTTCTCTCCCTCTCGTTCACCTGGCCGAGAGCGAGCGCCATGGGTTTAGCAGCATCCCTGCCTGCTATTGGTGGGCCATCATCTCCATGACTACAGTTGGCTACGGCGACATGGTACCACGCACCATCGCCGGGCAGGTGGTGGCCTTCGGTGGCATACTCAGTGGAATCCTAATTATGGCCTTTCCAGCCACCTCCATCTTCCATGTGTTCTCACACACCTACCGGGAGCTGAAGCAAGACCAAGAGATGATATGCAAGGATGAAATGATATCCAACCTGGCAGCAGAAGAAATCAGCACAGGGTTGGAGAGAAACCCTCTTTTCCGGTCACAGATGGATAAGAGTGAAAATAGGGGTGGCTCCGAAAATCCCAATTTCTCAAGCACAGCAAGCTCAGACTTGCAGTAGCAATTGGAACTGCTGATTATGAAACCTGCACTAGCACTTGTCACGGGTATGACCGATTCATATGCTCCATCTTGCTATCACCTATCCTGCTCACACCAATGTAGCATAAATGCTGGCGTTGCAAGAAATATTGCCAGATCTGGCAGAAACACCTCCTTAGCTTAGTAACTGTAAATATAATTGTAAATAAAAAAACATGACTGTTACTTACTTTCCTTTTTATTTAAGACAATTCTAAATAAAAGCCTGTGTAAAACCATGGACATGTGAAATGATTACAGAGGTTGCAAACAAAACAACCATCAAATAATTCACTCATTTGGCGATATGTGAAAACAAACATAATTGTGCGAGTTGAGTGTCAAAGTTTTTGGCTGACCTTCACACCGCCATGAACTCAACCACACCAATCACCTTGGTAATAACCTGGAACTTGCCAATGACTAAAGGTTTTGAACAAAAAGAGTAATAGCTGATAAAGCTTTAGCTGATAAAGCCCATTTAGAAATAGGACAGGGGGGTAACTAGAACGGGCTCTTGTTAGTGTGATACTTTTTGTTCATACAGTGGTATAGTTGAAAGGTTTAAAGGTTTGCAAAGTGTGAGAGCCAAGCTGTGTATCCAAGTGAAATGAGAAAATAGGATGGAAATGAGATGAGAAGGTGTTGCAGGAAAATGAAAAGTAAAACAACAAGTAAAACCTGATTGCCTAAAACCAAAACAACTACTGATCATTTACTGATTATTGATTCATAACAGATAAACAGAGTTGCATGATGTCTGTCAGCAATAAATTGGGTATTAATATGTTAGTGTTGTTTTTAAATGTCTATAGCTAGAACTGAGGGAACAGAAAGACCAATCACTCTTGATATTTGTGAATATGTCCCGTTATATTTTAAATCTTTCCATCAAGACATTTTATTCCTCTGGCTGTTTAAACCACGTTAAATAACTTCATACCCATTACACTCTTTGTGCAGAACACACTGCATTGTATTCCAGCACTGGGCAGACGAGGCTGCTGATAAAACTGTAAAGACCGTTGCACTAGAAATAAAAGCAATAAAAGCACTGTCATCATTTTAAGTTTGCACCACCAACAGATTGACAGTTGGGAGTTTTACCAGGAAGCCTGTTTATTGTAAGCATTCATTGTTGACTTTCATGCAAAAGAGACAAGAGGTTGTTATAGATTTGTTTGTCAAGCACATCTTTTCTGAACTCTTATTTATTTCTGAACTTTTTTTTATTTCTGTGATTTGGAGAAGTGGGACAGGTGGAGTTAACCTTCAGTAACCACAAATCACTGCATATCATTTTAAATGAGTGTAAATAAAATAAATAAAATCACTTTCATGATTCTTGAAGGTGTCCTGTAATATATACCCCTAAAAAAAACACGTAATAGTGGAAGCTGTAAACACCTGTTAACCACATCGAAAGTTGACCATCATGCCCACCCATGACTGTTGGAACTGGTTGAGCTACTTTTTAATGAAATTCGAGCAGGGAGTGTACTGTGGCCATCTTATGCAAACATCGAACTTGTTTAAAGTAGTTTCGAAGTTGATTTTAGGTTTTCTGCAAATCTATAAGAATATATCTTATTTTTGCTTATTTCAACTTGAGAAAAAAAAACAAGATAGTAAAATGATAAATGCTTTACTATTTTTAAAATTAAAGTTTAAGTTCTTTACATACAAGATTAGTCTTCGATACTCTCCTCTCTAATGATCAACACTACACATGGCAGGTACTAGTTGGGTGGTGGATGACTCTCAGTGCTGCACTCACACTGACAAACAAGCTACTGTCTCTGATTTTACATGTGAATAATAAAGATGTGTCTAACGGGGTGCAGTGAGTTGACTCTCCAGCAGCACTGCTGTGTCTGATCCACTAATGCATTTGCAACATCCACTAACAAATCAATGCCTGCAGGGGTCCTGATCATCACAGAACATCAGAAAAGTGGGGTTTTCTTTGACCACCTGAATTCTATCTAAGCAAATGACTTGCAAAGATAGAGGAACCCTATAGGCACAAACCGGAACCAGCACAAGATGGAAAGTAAATAGGGACATCTTTAGAAGTCACCACAATCTTACTCCCCATCAAGCCATTACTGCCATGATTAACCCTTAATTCTAACTTTGGAACCATGGACATTGTTAATGTTCTTAAAGGAACAGAAAATATAAAATACAATTTAACAATTTAAATATAAAAACAATTTTTTTTAAATTTAAAACAATTTAAACTGCTCAAGTAGGCAGTTACACTAATGTCGGCACCTTTTAAACACCAGTATATTGTGAAGGTTTCAGTTAAAAACTCACAAGCTCAGCATGTGTGGATGGGGGATTGTGTGACCGGAAATTACATTAGAAACTACATTATACAGGCATCTGTAGTAATAATACAGTGACTAATAGCTAGTAGGGAATGACAGAAGGTCACAAACAAAAAAGAAATATGTAATGCCTTGTTGGATTGTGTTTGATAATCTTCTGATGAACAGGTGAGCTGAGCGTTTTCCTCTCTTTAACCTGATGGAGGAAACAACTACCATTTTCCTCTATTCACATTCCACAGAGAGGGCTCTCAAGTTTCAACATGTATGAGAGGAAATAACTGTGACTGGTGTTTTACGTGTTTCTGTATAGTCTAATTTCACATACTCAGATCAGTTAAATCAAATTCAAAAGCTCAAGAAAAGGATAATTTTTCAGCTGCTAATATGCTGCAATATGGTTTGAGGGCAAAAGAAATAAAGCGGAACCTTCTAACCTTCTAACCCCACCCGTTTTTTGAGGTTATTACGTAAGCAAGTAGAACTGAAAAGACTTCCTCCTTTGACCAAATGGCTTTTTTAACCTCCAAAACCCTTTGAGACACCGCCATGAGGACGGGGTGTGAATAATACAAAGCACTTGAATCAAACACCAGTGCTATGGTTACCAAAGCCACACCACCTTTACCTGTAGTAAAACCGCCTGCTCAGGTGAAGTCAAATATGAATTATTAAAATCTATTATTGTTGCCTTTAAAGCTGTAGAGGTTTTTTTTTTTTGTCTTACTCCTGTTTTACATGACTTATTTTTAAATAACAGGCTTTTTCCCCTCCTCAGGGTTCCTGACATTAACATGTGCTGGGGTGTGGCTAAGCGAGTGCACCAGGTAGTAATCATCAACGAATTATCTTCAACGCTGGCTCTGCTTCCCCGCTTCACAGTGTTTAGGATTTGAGCAATGCAGGTGTGGCAGATGGCTTAAAACACACATGGACTGTTTTCACGACTGAATTATGGTGAATAGTATCGGGGAAAATGGAGAAAAAAGGTGTGTGAGTATGTTCCTTCACCTCATGCTTTGTCTGTGTTGCTGTGTGTAGTTCTATTGTCTTTCTTGTATTTTGCAATGCAGTCCGCATTAACAAACCTAGACCATAGCCATACTATATATATATATATATATATATATATATATATATATATATATATATATGTGTGTGTGTGTGTGTGTGTGTTTTTGCGTGTAATGAGTCCACAGTCTTCAGTGTATTTTATTACTTAACTCAGCGTTCACTGTAACCGACAATCTCTTTTGAATCTAGATGTAGAGGACATACAGTCGGAATGTCGCTGCACTCGGATTCGAACCTGGTTCCTGATTTCATTGGTATTTGCACTGATGTTTGTCTACTATGCCAACTTGTCTGAAGTCTCAGAAATCTGGACCACAACCATTCAGATGATATACAATACAACAGGTAAAAATTCGGCCACAAATGCCACCTTCAATGCTTCGGACAACATGCTCTCTATTAATAACATTTTTCCAGGCAATGAAGAAACTGCTTCAACTACTGCATTGCCAATGACAGAACTGTGTGTGCCTGAAAAACCATATCATGTGGCCTATCCTTGTAGCTATAATTACACTGTGAACGAAGCAGAGAAGTGTCGGATAGACAATCCTTTTATTGTCTTGATGGTGCCTGTGGCACCCTATAACAGAGAGGCTCGAGATGCGGTGCGTAGCACCTGGGGGTCTGAGAAGATTGTCATGGGAAAGGTGGTGAGGCTTTTTTTCATGCTTGGCCAGCCTGGAAGTGAAGGCATAGAAGAACAGCAGAGGAAAGTGATGCAGGAGAGCGAGGAACATCATGACATTGTGCAGAGCAACTTCATGGACAGCTACAAAAATCTCACCATTAAAACCATGGTGATAATGGAATGGCTGGCGGCGTACTGCCAAAATGCCAGCTACGCTATGAAAATAGACGTTGACATGTTTCTCAACTTGGACCTTTTAGTGAACACACTACTGAATGCACCAACAGAGAATTACATGGCTGGCCTTGTGGCTAGAGGGGCCGTGGTGCTCAGAGACCCCAATTCTAAATGGTTTCTGCCCAAAGATACTTTCCCTGCTGATTTTTATCCTCCATATGCCCTGGGCCTTGGATATGTGTTCTCTTTGGATATAGCGAAAAAGCTCATCGAAGGTGCCAAACAAGTCCCAGCTGTCTACATTGAAGATGTTTATTTAGGATTGTGCATGAGATATCTGAGAATAGCTCTGAATGAAAACAGCGTGAGCCTCTTCCATGTTTTCCCTGTACCTTACAGTCGGTGTCAGTTTTCAAGACTTATAGCAACGACCACAACAAGCCTACAGCAACAAGTCGACTCCTGGAAAGACTTTAAGAGACCAGGACCATCCTGTTAAACTGAATATGCTCAGTCAAATCAGAGTATTGTTCTGAATATATAACATTGACTATATCAGATATCATATATATATATATATATATATATATATATATATATATATATATATATATATATATATATATATATATATATATAATATATTTGCATAACCAGAAAAAAGAGATAACAAAGAGATAAGATATTTGAATAACCAGAAAAAAATAATAAAATGGGAAGGAATTAATTCATGAGGAAGGAAATTTTTTTAACTTGCAATTAATGGAAGAGGTCAGTCTAGGTCACCGTCAGCCTACATATTATTTTGGTTATTATTATTATTGTTATTATTAATACTACAACATTTGAGATTAAAAAAAAATATTTTTATATAAAAATAATACAGAGTCTGACTGTGCATATAACTAATCCATCAATCCAAACTGACAGTATTTCTAGGTCAGCTTACTCATCTTGTTACACTTGTGTGCACTGGCAAGAAATGCAAGCAAAGAAAGAGATTTAAGGGAAATTTGTCTGTGAAACTGTGCCAGCATAAAAAGTTTGTGAAAAGTTTGTGAAAGTGTGCAGTTGCTCTGTTGGTTTGCTGTTACCATGCCGCTGGCTTTACATTGCTGTAAACAATTGTCTGCATTTAAAAAAAATAATTGGATTCCATGTGGGGAAGGGGGGTAACATTTGACTGTTTGTACAATGTCAACACAAACACAAACAACATAAACAGATATAGGTTTTGCCACTAGTCTGAAAACAGTGGAGCAAGATATGTCGCAATATAAAGAAAAGCAAAATAACAAACATTAAGTTGACTTTAACAAAACAAAATTAATTATTAGTGGCTTACCAGCATCAAATTAAGCATTCTTTAAATTATAATTATAAAAGAAAGAAAAATATCGTAATCACTAATTGTTTGGTGAAATGTCTGATCACTATGTTAATGGACTTCGGAACACCTGTGTTTCTGTGAAAAACAGTGGGCCCGAAATCTGAGTAAGGAATGTTCCAGTCAATTTGCATTTCAGCACTGATAATGTATCATATCATAAAATGTTTTTAGAGTGTAAATTCTTAGAACTTCTTAAACAATGCAACATAAAGATGCAAATACTCTAATAAAAAATTCTAATACTGCTTTTGTTAAATGTGACTTCTGCATTTTCACATGTATACTGCCTTTGTATCAGCAATACAAAACTATATGGATGGTTGGTTATAAAGATTTAAGGCCATGCTGTGAATGTCTGCAAATTATTTGGGGCAAATTTAATTTAAAAGAATTATAATTCACTTAAAATTAAAATAATTGCAATGTCTGTGATCTGTTTGTCTTTTATCTTTGTCAGTTTAATAAAAAACTGAATAACACAATTTAATTGTTGGGACACTTGACCATTACATTCAGTCCTGTTGTTACAGGTGTATAGAACTAAGCACCTAACCATGCTAGCTCTTTAGCTTTGGGTGCTAGCTCTAGAGGACAAAGCAAAATCTATAGATATGTGGTTGGGTGGTGGAACTAGACTGGCCTTCAAACACCTTTGGGATGAACTAGGACATAGTCCTCTGAAGTCCTCTCATCTTCTATTAGTGTCTAAACTTACTGTTGCTCTGTTGAACGACTTCCCAGAAGATTGAAAGCCATTATATTTGTCAAATATTTGTTAATCTTAGTGTTTGATGTCAGAAAGACTCTGGGGGTAAGTGGAATAGATGTGCTATTTTTTTTCTCCAAAGTGTATGTTTCACATACTGTAAATCATTACAAAATGCAAAACAGGGTTAAACTTGTTTGCTAAATACATTTTCTGTATTTGACAGTCAAATGATTTGTTGGGTAAACTAAACATTGTGAGCTCTTATACTAAAAACATCACTACATGGTTCTTCCTCCTAAGTTCGCCTCCGTTTTATTTGATTTCTTAGGACTGCGCCTGCATGACACATCGTATTCATGCAGGAGAAGGCAAATTCAATGCAAAGCAAGCAATGCAAAACACATGTCTGATTTACGTGTTTTAAAATGTCTAGTAAAAATGAGATTGCGTGTGTTCTTTTGTATATAGTTTGTGGAGTTTATGACTATTCCAAAAATTATGTCATGGTATTATCCCAGGTGTTATCCCAAAAAAGGTAACTTTTAAAAACACATACATGGAAGTACAATTGTACAATCAGCTTTATACTAAATTCAATTTCTTGTCATGCAAATACTGGTGTTACATGTAGTCGACCTAAATACATGCTGCTCTTCTTTCAAGCAAACATTTTGTTATGATTAGACATTTCTGCAGAGTTTTAAAAGAGACACGTGACATTCATTCTTGTTCAGTTACAAAAAGCAGCTGATGAAATTTTAACTGTTTGTTTAGATGGAGTCATTGTGTATTCCCGTGATTTTTATAGTACTTTCAAAACCTTGTAGAACATCCGAGCCTTTATTCTTTATCAACAAATGTTAAGGTCAAAGTGGCTATTTTCAGTGTCATTGTGACTTGAAGTTAGTTGTACAATTCTAATTCAAATGTTATTTGCACTTTCTTTTAATAAACACGTTGGTTTATGACCAAATGCACAAAAATACAAATATTTTTATATTTTTACGTTATATTTGTTCGATTTTCCCACACAATTTCAAATCATAATTAATAATTGTAGGTCAACGATACAACATTCTTACAGAAAATAAAGTCCGCCTGCCCTCTAGCGTCGATAACTGATACTACTGTACAATTCAAAGAATTCAAACAGTAACTTAAATGAAATGTTTTGAGTACACATTTATGTGTACATGGAAGTGTTGCAATGACGTTTTGTCTTGTTTGTCACTACATGCCAACCAAACAGGAAATATTGCATGAAGGAAGAGTGAGTTTGTTTAGGTAAGCGAAAAAAATTTAACATCAACCTATGTATTAAACTGACTGATTATATATTCTGATCAATCACCAAAACGTGTGTCATATATATATAATATATAATATATATAATATATATAATATATATATAATAACCCAAATGTGCACGCCAATGGTTTTGTGAACAGACTCGAGATTTTATAATAGGGTTCTACAATCTCCACAAAGAACTTGCACCAGTTATCACTCATTTTAATCTTAATCTTTAATCTGCTTTTGCAACAACCTTTGCTGGACTCATTCAGAAAATTCACCATCCAATAACATAAAAAAGGATCATAAATCATTAATGCGTTGTATTGCTTTACATCAAACTACCCTAACCAGTTCAGCTAAAGGTTGCTCAATTATTTACTTAGTGCAATGACTGATCCTGTTAAAAGAAATCTCCAAGCAGACCAGTAATGTCCTCTAAAAAGGATTCATTTAATAATAACAGTGATTCTTGTCTTACAAATTTTGTATAATATATCATGTATCATTAGGGATTAGTTGGGACACACCAAATTCCACCTACTGTTATCAATACAAAAGCAGTTTTTGTAACTCAAGTAACACAATTTGAATAATAACCAGATCCAATCAGACTAGTACAACACACAAAAACACCAGCACCAAATCAGTATGTAGAGCAGACCAGGGCATCTTATGGCCCAAGCCTCATATTTGGTCACGTTTAAAATTAAACATTGCAATCATATTGTGTGCATGCTGTATACCCTATACATCTATGCAGTACAACTGAATTGGGTAAACCTATTTGTTTTATCCCCGCAACAGTCAGAGTTTTTCATGTGGCACATAATTCCTTAACCCTGAAGAGAAACTGATGGACTGTAATTGTAAAACCATCCGTACAACCATATGTTGGGGGGAACGGATAAAACAGACAATGAGTTTAAAAACAGTAGTAAAGAGAACTACTAAAGTGTCTGGTGAATGTACATTATTCATTCATTCATTGTCTTCCACTTTATCCTATATTAGGGTCGCGGGGGGGTTCCCCATGCCCATCCAGGGGAGAACGTTTCGGGCGCTGGGCAGATACACCCAGGACAGGACGCCAATCTATCACTGGGCACACGCTCACTCACTCACACACACATATTCACTCTACATGGGGCAATTTGGAGAACTCAATTGACTTGATCCATGTTTTTGGACTGTGGGATGAAACCGGAGAACCCAGAGGAAACCCACGTGGACACGGGGAGAGCATGGAAACTCCACCCAGATGGGGATTCGAACCGGGAATCCCTAGTGCTGAGAGGCGAACGTGCTAACCACTAAGCCACCGTGCCACCCGAATGTACATTATATTTTACTATATTTAGTTATATTGCGGGCAGCACGGTGGCTTAGTGATCAGCATGTTCTCCTCTCAGCACTAGGGATTCCCGGTTCGAATCCCAATCTGGGTGGAGTTTCCATGTTCTCCCCATGTCCGCGTGGGTTTCCTCCAGGTTCTTCGGTTTCCTCCCACAGTCCAAAAACATGGATCAAGTCTATTGAATTCTCCAAATTGCCCCATATAGAGTGTGAGTGAGTGTGTGCCCAGTGATAGATTGGTGCCCTGTCCTGGGTGTATCTGCCCAGCGCCCGAAACCTTCTCCCATGGATGGGCATGGGGAACCCCACCGCGACCCTAATACAGGATAAAGTGGGAGATAATGGATGGATGGATAGTTATATTGCTATATCCACTGCAGTAAATGATACCCAGTTAGTCAACATTGTTCTAAAAAAAAAAAAAACGATATTATAATATACTTAATAGCCCATATGTGTGATTTCCCACCAAATTCAAGATCCACGAGTATTGTAATCCTTTGTTAAACTGGATCAAATAGAATTAAACTGCCAGCCAGCCTTACAACTGTACAACTGTTCTGCATCAACATTCTACTGGCCTCCCCATATCTGGAACGTTTATTAATGTTTTGAATACAATATTCTTTTAATATTTAATTCCTTTGAATGGATATTTTAAAATCTAAACATATAACTGCAAATCAAGTGTAACGAGCCAAGATTTGGAGTTAGTGGTACGACATCGGCAAGTACAAGAAACTTTGTAATCGACTCGAAAGAGTCATTACGATGTTTGCTTTCGAGAGCCGACCTTGGCTCGAGAGTAGATACCATGTTGTTTGATTTCAGTCGTGTAAACTATCGAGTTCGAGCGAAATCCATGCATGGCGTATAAATTGGAGGGTTCCACGAAACTTTAGAGCGGCTTCGTCCTGTGCATGTGGGTTGAAAACAGAGCCATTTGGAGGGACCGGAGGGACCAGCTGGCACGAGGTCACGCGAGTGTGTTGGTGAGTTCCTCTCCGCGCTTGGAAACGTGTGTGAAATACAAACTGAGGCTTGGCTCCTCCACCCCAATGACTCTGCACTTTTCCAACCATAAGTTAAGCTGTCATTGAGAGGCTAAGCTGCGTGTTTGCTTTTTACTGGAGTAGAAGTGACAGCGTGCAGGTGTAAAGGACCCACCTTTACTCACCCCCCCGACTGCAGCTCCACCCCCGGTTGCTCTGAGCTGAAGCATTGTGCAGCGTTAAAACCACACATTCATCTTCTTGCTGCTCTCACGCGAGGCTCTGCTGATATCAGGAGCGGTTTGTCCCCTCAGATCACCTGCACCTGATCCTCGAACCTCCAGCAGGCAGTCTCTGAAACGGCAGCGATGGGTGAGTGCAGCTCACACAGCTGGGATTTGATTGCACTGATTTATTGTTCATGTGTCATTTATTGTTCTGTGTCCCTGACACAGACGCTGCACTTTGTTTTGCATTAAGTTTGAACTTGCTTTTTAATGTAAATTTGATTCACTTGTTAAGGGACCATTAAACGTCATTTGGTTGTTTTGTAACTACTGTGGCTGTAAAACAAATGGACTAATGGACTTTGGTAAAAACACATATTAGTAGATGATCTTTTGCCATTTGCATAGATTATACACTCACTGTCCATTTTATTAGATACATCTATTGTTTATTTTATGAGCTCCAATTTCCATACAAATGTATTTACATTAACATTACATTTGGGCATTTAGCAGACGCTTTTATCCAAAACCACTTACAAGGTGAACACAGGGTTAATCACAACATCCCTGGAGCAATGAGGGTTAAGGGTCTTGCTCAAGGACCCACACTGGTAACTTCAGTGGACCTGGCTTTTGAATCGCCAACCTTCAGATTGATAGCCCAACACCCTAACCACTGAGCTACCGCGCTCAGAAATTGTATTTCTACAGTTACAGACTGTAGACCTCTTTACTTGGCTCTCTAATCAACCAAACCATAGCAGATCTAGTTGATGCCTACAGGATGCTGGTGCCTGGACATTTTTGGTTAATTATTCTCATCCTATTAGTGACACTCTTTCAGAGACTTTGCATTGCTCATTTAAAGACTCATCCACCACCTAAATATTTTAAATATCTAAACCTGTGGTAGGAGAGAATAAGTCTGTAGAGAAGCAGATGAACAGTCTGTAATTGATGAAATAGGCAATACAAAAGTGTAAACCTGATAATGTGGCTGGTGAGTGTAAAAGTGAATATTTATACATAAACACAAACATACTTACACTAATTATTTTTTGTAAATTTGTATTATATTTTTTAACATATATTTTACCTCCTCAAACTTAAACATAAACATTTCTTTATATAATATATTCATATTCCACTTATGAAAAACCTGTGGGATTGGGTCAGGAAACAGTGATGGGCATGGCAAAACCTCGATTTTGTGGCCTGTCAACCATTTTTGGTGACGAGGTAAAGGTGTGGATTTGTATCAGCATCCTGCTGTATATTCACACACAATCTTATGTTTTGTTTCAGCGGATAAGACAGCACTGATCATTTACGCTCATCAGAGTCCCCGCTCTTTCAACTCTGCCGTGAAGGATGTAGCTGTTAAGGCTCTTAGTGCTCAGGGTTATAAAGTCATTGTTTCTGACCTCTACGCCATGAATTTTTGTGCCTCAGCGACAGCTGCAGATATCAAAGGTAAAGAAAACCTTTATAAAGCATGCAGAGAAAGAAATAGACTACTATAAATAGAAATAGACAATCTATCTATATGAGAAGTGGAACTAGTAGAATGGACACTGGGTGAAAAAGCAGAGAGATGTATTTAATAAAGTGGCAGGTAAGTGTATTCTACTTACAGCTAGATTATAGTTTCCCACTCTGCACTCTACAAATAAATAAGGTGCATATTTCTGTATATCTGTAAGCTGTTTCTCTCTACTGCAGCATTGTTTTGTATCAACTGTCGAGTTTCTCTTGTTTGTTTTGCTTTCACATTAAATATCGTGGCTTGTTTAATTAGAAACATCGTTTTTTTTTTCCTGTAAAACAAGTTGGAAACTGATCTAAATCAGATTGGAAGTGCAACCTGCATGTCCGTGTTCTTTCCTGTTGCAGGGGATTTGAAAAATCCTGAGCACTTTATCTACAGTGATGAGGTTATGCACGCCTGGAAGGAGGGCAGGCTCGCTGACGACGTGAAAGAAGAACAGCGCAAGGTGCAGCAGGCAGATCTAATCATCTTCCAGGTCAGCGTCATGTAGCTATACAGGTTCTCCCTGTTAATTCACTCACACGCTCATGCAGTTGTATGGCCAATGAGTCCTAATGCAAATCTCTTTTGCAGTTCCCATTGTACTGGTTCAGTGTCCCCGCCATAATGAAAGGATGGATAGACCGAGTTTTTATCCAAGGATTTGCCTTCACCATGCAGAAAATCTATGACTTTGGTATATTTAAGGTCTGAAATAGAGAAATTGTTTAACTAAATAAACACCTTTTCCTTTCCCTGCATGGTTTTTGACAGAAACTCTATATTTGGGTTATTTATGAAGATATTTGTGTTGCTTATTCATCCTGCAGAATAAAAAAGCCATGCTCTCATTTACTACTGGAGGAACAGAGTCAATGTATCTGCCTGATGGTATTCATGGAGACGTCAATGTCTTATTGTGGCCTCTGCAGGTAATTGTGCATCTGGATCTGTCTTTTGATTCAATAACCGACTTCCTAGCTTGTACAGTCAATATTCATTCCAGTTGCAAGAGATGAGGGCCAATAGACATACATACCAGCAGCATGAGGTTCACTGTAACTTGAATAATATCACGTTTCAATGTTTTAAAGTAAAACATGGAAGCCATATGCAATCTATATGGCATGCAGCATGTTTCTAATTTTGCACCTCATTTCATTTTGATGTTAAAGAAACAATTAACAAATAAAACACCAATCACTAATTGGCACCTTTCATTTTGAAATAATTAACATTCTACTACTTTTGTTTTGAATTTTGAACTTTGTAATACAAGACTCACTCACCGGCGTTGTGCTCCTGCAGAATGGCGTCTTGCGCTTTTGCGGTTTCGACGTTCTGGCGCCACAGATGTTCTGGTGCCCTGCCCACTCTCCTCCCGAGGTGAGAACCAGCATGCTGGAGGGATGGGAAAAAAGGCTGGAGGGACTTCTGGATGAAAAGCCTTTATCCTTCGCTCCCACCACCAGCTTTGACCTCACCTTCCAGGCAGGCTTTCGACTCCAGGCCGAGGTAAAGAAGGAGTGGGCATCTAAACCCTACGGCCTCACCACAGCGCAGCACATTGGGAAGCCGCTTCCGCCAAACAACCAGACCAAGGCTCAAGACTCCTCTTAACATCATTTCTGACCGTGTCACAGTGTGTAGCTATGAATGTAGACCTGAAAGATGCACAGAATAGAGATTTAAATCTATATTCAAAGTAATGAATCATTTCCTATGTTGATTTAAATGGAATAACTGGGGTTTTAAGTTATCTAATCAGTTTTGATAGATTGTGATCAATAAAACACTAAACACTTAAGATGCTATATGACCCACTTTAGAGGATTGAAGGACTGTGGAGTTTATTACTTTTTTTATAACCAAAGCAATAAAAATTGTTGGATTTTTTTGCAGATTTATTATTGTTGTGATACATTTTATTATTGCCCTGTCTGCTTGAACTAGATTCCAATAAATACTGTAATATCCTTTGTTCTTATTCTTTGTGTTGACAAAAGTAATCACATATTTGAAAAAATGTTTCTTAATCGCTTTAAAACGTTTCTGAGCTATTAAACACTTGATACAGACACACACACACACATATATATATATATATATATATATATATATATGGGCGGCACGGTGGCTTAGTTGTTAGCATGTTCTCCCCTCAGTGCTAGGGATTCCCAGTTCAAATCCCAAACTGGGTGGAGTTTCCATGTTCTCCCCGTGTCCTCATGGGCTTCCTCCGGGTTCTCCGGTTTCCTCCCACAGTCCAACAACATGGATCATATAGAGTGTGTCTGTGTGAGTGAGTGTGTGCCCAGCGATAGAATGGCACCCTGTCCTGGGTGTATCTGCCCACCGCCCGAGACGTTCTTCCCTGGATGGGCATGGGGAACCCCCCCGCGACCCTAATAGAGGATAAAGCGGAAGATAATGAATGAATGAATAATGTACATTCACCAGACACTTTATTAGTTCTCTTTACTACTGTTTTTAAACTCACTGTCAGACCTTAATAAAGGAGAAAGTGGGGGGGGGGGGAGGAAAAAAAAATATATATATATATAAACCACTGGTGTCCTGTGCCCCATATAGAGTGTGTGTGTGTGTGTGTGTGTGTGAGTGAGTGAGTGTGTGTCCAGTGATAGATTGGCACCCTGTCCTTGGTGTATGTGCCCAGCGCCCGAGACGTTCTCCCCTGGATGGGCATGGGGAATCCCACCACTACAGGCTAAAGCAGAAGATAATGGATGGGTGGATAGTAGCGCCACCTTTCGGACGGATGGTCCTGCAGCGGGTGAACTGGGACTGGGAGGACTTAGGGGCGTGGAAAACGTAATGACGTGTTGAAAAACGTGCGCACGCTGGACAGGCGCTCAGTTGCGCCAGCAGCGCGTCATTTGTTCCAACGCAATCACAACCAGCCGCTCCGTTCGCTGCGTTTACCGCAATCAGCATCCCGTTATTCCCCCCCCTCCCTCCCTCCCTCCCTCACGGTCCTACCGGAAGTTTCTCCCGCCGCTCGTCAGGTTCATGGAACAGCGGAATGCGGGCTGATCCGGCTGAGCGCCGCGCGGTACGTTTCCATTATTCTAACATTATAATAACACTATAATAACAATCCAGCGCGTCTATTCGCGTTCATTCCTCATTTCAACCCGGTGGCGCGAATATACCACAGTTAAACGCCCTGAAACTGTGTTTACATAGCAACAGTTCAAACGTCCCATTTTTTAACGCGTTTTTATATATGAATAAAATTTAATAAATAAGTGCGAATCAGTGCATTTCCCCCGGATTGCCTTGCAAGAGTTTTTCTTTGCGGCTGTATTGTAAACATTCTTTTTAAATACCCAGTGGAGGCTTTAAGCAGGTGCCACAGTCTTTGCGTGTACATGAGCTCCTTCTAATGAGCCTTCAAATATTTTGTGTATAAACACGTTATAAAAATAATACCACGTGCTTTACTAGAATTCAAGTGTTGTATTAAACTGTTAAACCTCACTGCCGTTGGTGTAAAAAAAATTAACATGAATATTGCAATGCAAATTGGCGGCAACAGTTTGGGGAAGGCCCTCTGCTTTTGAGCATGACAGCCCCAGTGCACAAAGCTAGGCATCATAATGACACAGTTGGGTAAGGTTGGAGTGGAAGAACTCCACAAAGAGTCCTCTACTTAACCCCCACTTCAGAAATGACTCCTAACAGGTATTGCGGTCCCAGTGAAACACACACTTATACACACACGGAGCGGAGAGCAGCTTTGTATACTTTGCCAGGGGAGCAATTGGGGTTAGGAATCGAACCAGCAACCTTTAGGTCACGAGGCTGGTTACTTAACCACAAGCCAACAACTTCCATTCTGGATTATTGGGCAGACATTCCCACAGATACACTTCTATACAGAAGAGTAAAAGCTATTTGGGAGAATTAAATTAGAAAGCTCATGTGGGTGTCTCAATATTTTTGTCCATATGATGCACCTGTTACCATATTGTTAGTTCTTGCTGGTTTGCGTCGTAGGTGCAAGTGTGGCTTGAATGAGAAGCGGTTGCTGCAATGGTGCTGGACCTGGGTGAGAACTGCATGGAGCGGGCTGATATGGAAGATATGGAGGCCACAAGTACAGACATTCAAGAGGCGGAGCCCAAAAAAGACAGACCCAAGCAAAGTCCAGCACGAGTGAGAAACACTGACATAGCTAAGCAGAACCGCACGCAACCCAATGGGCCGTGTCTCACACAAAGTTCAGTAAGGACTCAGGGAACCTCAGGAGAAGGTGATGGAAAGACAGAGCAACCCAGCATCCAGGTGAAGAAGCCTGCAGCCAGAAGGCCTGTCAGTCTGGAGATCAAAGCCCAGCATCTTAGAGCCACTGAACAATGTCAGAAGGTTCTTCAGCCCCCATGGCGTTACGGTGCCCCATCTCCACCAGTGCGAAGTCTCACCAGCCCCAGTTTGGGTCCCAGGGGCTGGATGCGACGCAGTGAAAGTACTTGTACGGTAAACTCCGCAGCGCCACCCAGAGCTGTCAGGGGACGGATGCGATCAGCAACATCGTTGCCACATATCAATAGGGGTATCAGTGCTGCACAAGTCCCAGCTCCTTCCACACCACGTGGGCCATGTTTACTAGTGGCCCTGCGGCCCATAAATCTCGAGCAAGAGCGGGAAACCTTTTTCCAGTCAGACTTCAAATATGAGCCTCAGTTTGAGTACATCTCACCAGAGCCCAGCAGCGTCCTGGAAAAGTATAAAGATGGATCTGGCCTCTTTCTTTCCCAGGTATGTTAAGAAAAAGTAATCTAGTAAGGTGATCTATTTGGCCTACTGTGCTAACACACAGAGAAATTCACATTAAAGACTGTTATAGCACATGCTGGTGGGACGCTGCACATTAATGGTGGGTAACTATAAGTAATATACATACAACCTTTCCTATTAATAAAAAAAATAGTATATCTGAAACAGTTCAGCTCTTAATATAATTCTAAAAGTTTGTGTTCTGCAGGCAGTTGGCATTATGGAGTGTGTCCTGAGGAAGTTTGGCACTTACGAAAACTTCGAAGAAGTCACGGGAGGAAGTGTGTTACCCAAAAGCAGAGTGTGGGCGACAGCCCGCAAGTACTTACAGAAAGAAGGCTGTGTGGGCGAGGTGGGTTCATGTTTCATTCAGAGGCTCCCATGTCTGAAATGATATATTACCTTGATCTGTGGTATTGGTGGCTGTTGGCAGGTGGTGGTGACCCTCTCAGATGAACTCTTGTCCCAGGCTGTTATGATGGTGGAGAGCTGTAGGCCGACTCTAACCATAAACTTGTCTGGAGCCAGGCAACACTGGCTAGAAGGAATGCTGAGACATGAGATTGGTAATTTTTATAAATATATATTATATACACTTGTGACACTTACCCGCATTTGTACTCGGGCCAATTTTTTTGGCATATAGAAGGGGAAATATGCATACTGCACAAATACCTTGTCCACGGTCTCTATCAAGCAAAGCCAGAACCCTTTATTTGTATTGAAATTGCATTAACCACAAAAAAAAAACACTCTTTTTCAAAGAGTGACTTACTTTTTATTTATACACCCACCATACATAAATGAGACCGTCCTGTTATTACGTTAAAGGTGTAATAAAGCTACACATCACCACTTCCTCACTGCTGTTTTTTTTCCCCCTCACACTCAGGTACACATTACTTACGGGGGGTGAATAACAGCATGCAGCCCTGGGCCACTGCTGTTGGTAGAAAGCAGTATGGTCTGAAGCCAGCCAACCCCACAGAGGAAGGACTGGCCAGCATACACAGCGTGTTGTTACGGAAGCAGCCGTTTTTGTGGCGAGCTGCGCTGCTGTACTACACCGTGTACCACGCAGCCAACATGAGCTTTAGCCAGCTCTTCAGCCATATCGCTCGCTTCGTCCAGGATCCGGCCGTGCGCTGGGAGTACTGCCTTCGTGCCAAACGAGGACAAACCGATACCTCCAAACCAGGTAAATGCACCTGTATTGTCATCATACACTCATCAGGAGGATGAGCCCCCCACTGAGTCTTGGTCCTCCCAAGGTTTCTTCCTTAAATAACAGCATAACAGGGTGTTTTTTCTTGCCACTGTCGCTTCGGCTTGCTCTTTGGGGGTTTAAAGGCTTTTCATTCTGTAAAGCTGCTTTGTGTCAATGTACTGTTCTAAAAAGCACTCTATAAATAAATAACTTGAACTTGAACTTGATTAGACACTTTATGACTCTGTAGTAAGTATTAACCCTGGGTTCTTCATTATCTGTTATCTCAGTTCCACGGTCTATACAGATTCACTCTGTCTGTTTAAATACACATGGTGTGTAAGTGGGTGGGTGTTGCACAGGTATGAATGGTTCTGCCAGTGCAGCACACACTAACACACTACCATCATGGCTGTCACTGCAATTGTGAGAATCATCCACCACCTGAATAATACCTGCCCAAATTTTTTGCAGGCTGCTTCAGTAAAGATCAAGTTTACCTCGATGGCATTCTGAGGATTTTGCGCCACAGAAGAAATATTGATTTTAGGATGCTGGCATCACTTGGAAAGGTGAGGTGCACCCATTTGCATCCACCGCGTCTCACACCAAAGCCTTTCCAAAAGCGTTTAACAGTTTTACAGCATTTAATATTAAATATCCTATAGTTTGACCTGTTAATCCTATACTAGAGTTGTGTAGAAAACTGTCTCGTTTCTCACCAGTGTCTCTTTCACAGGTGTCCTATGAAGACGTGGGGAGGCTCCGGCATCTCGCAGTCCTGCGGAGAACGAGAATCCCTCACTTCATGCAAGACCAGGAGCGCTACCTGCAGCAGCTCGACCACATCATGGCGACCAACGAACTGAACGACGGCGAGCTGCAAGAACTGATTCCCTAGGTATTCAGGAAGCTGAAAAGTTTGTCATACTTGAACATCCAACATTTTACTTTTGCTAAACTGGCTAAAGAGCAGACTCCCAAAAAATAAGGTTCCTGCATTTTTTTTAAATTATATGAAGTCCTTGTGCTTTTAAATGTGAATTTTAATACCAATTTGTTTACCTTTACTTTGTCTTCATTTAGAGACGTGTAGGATTTAGTGTGCTGATATTGATGATCAGACACTTTTGGATATGTTTAAGGCAGCGGTGGGTAACCCGTCTGTCCAGACTGTAATACACATGACGACTGATAATCTGTAAAAAAAAAAAAATCAGGCTCTGATGGTTCTATCTCCTCGGTCTCATTTGTGAGAATCCACCTCTCCCTAATTAAAGCAACCAATCAAAGCTTGGAGTGTCAATCACTGCTCAATGCACATGGCACAGCCCAAGCTCAGTGATGGATTCAGCATTCACAATGGCTTTGGAGGCAGTACGGGAGTGCCCTCTTCTTTTAAGCCTGCATACTGCAGCTTTAAGTACATCTAACGATGTCAAAGCAGCAAAAGCAATGATGCAGCTAATATGGAATATAATTTCATGCAGTTTGTTTACTTTCTCTAAACTGCACATCTGCCTTAAATGTGCTCATTATTCTTGTGGTCAACTATTGTAAAGGTCATTATACATTATACATACTCCAGTTAGAGAAATGAACACATGGATACCTTTGCCAGGACAGGGTCACATTAAATCCTTCGTCCACTCACCAGCTTGAGTGCCGTGATACCCGGCCTCTATGTTTACACTTACAGTCATATCTCTAATGAATACAACAGACTTTATAAGAGTATTTGAAGGACAAGAGAAGCATTACGTTAAAGAGTCTTCAATTTTGCTTTTAGCTGCTGTATTTAAGAATAGTCCACATTAAAGCCAGTAGTATGTAAGCACTGAACTGTATACACACTTGATTTCTTTCACTATGAGCACTTGGTGCATTTACTGTTGTTTTTGTTACGCTGATTTAGAGCACTAGAGCTTTTTTTTAACCACTGTCAGTATTTATGCAAGTATTTATTTCTTTATCTCCTGTATCAAGATCTGAATGTTCTAGAGTTTAGCTTTAATAACTCCACAGTTGTATGCCTTAGAACTACAACATACTGAGGATGTTCGACGAAAAGCCTCAACGTGTTTTTAAAAGAACAACAGACTTGTCATTGTAATGGAAACAGTCGTGTTCGTTGTTGACGCCTGGCGGTTTTTTTAATGGAAAACCTGTGACCATTCGAATATTGTGGGAATCTGTTCGCACCCTGTTCGCTTTGTACACTAGTCAACATACTGCAGCTTCCCGTTTGAAGGGAAGTTAGGCAGCGATGTTGACCTGCCTTCGATGGGTTCTGAACTCCATAACGGTCATGCTTGTAAAATGCTTGAAGTCATTTGTATCCAGGCTCTGTGAGATTTATCTTCTGCACTGCATGAATATTGCACACTTTATGTTCAGCAATCGTCATTTTCAATTTATTTATTAAAATTCTTAAAACTTGCTGCTGCTTTGTGGTTCTTATTTTTATTCTGGTCAGAATTGCTTAAAGGGCTACTAGAGCTTATTGCGGGTGAAAGACACTGAAAATCCCTGGATGGCTCACTGGCTCATCACAGGTCATTCACTACTAAATTCAAACTAATATTGAACAAAATAATTAACGGGTGCCAGTATTTGTGGCTTGTTAAATAGTTTAATATTCCTATACAACATTTAGTAGGTTGTCCAGTGCCACAAACTCAGTACATACACTCCCTGACCACATTATTTGGTACAACACTTTGTTTTTACGCTCACATTATTGTCCAATTCATTTGTTTTACTCATGTAGATGAACATTTAGCTCTATAATTACAGACTGATGTCCGTTTGTTTCTCTACACAGTTCTCACAGGACTAACACGGGGTTAACGTGTATTATTTGAATGGTGAAATCATAGCACTGCACTGACTTAGTGGTGGTGGTGGTGCTATTGTGTTGTGCTGGTACCACCAAATCAGATGCAGCACATACTGTACTCCTTATTAAAAAGGTTCCTTTTCCACAATGGAAAGACATTAGCTCAATAGATGAGGTCTTTGAGAACTTCATCAGCACTGCTGGGTCTACTCAAAGCATGTCAGTGCTGCAAAGCATCACCACCCAAATAAGACCTGTTGTATGTAGAAAAACAGATTATAGCATTAGATTATTGTTATAGTAGAGCTACAAAGTCCATCAATACAATAACAAGAACTTATTAAACAGATGTAAGCCTTAATGGCAGAGTGTTAAATCTGTCATAATAAATATGTGTACTAATTTTTTTTTTTCCAGGAATTAAAAGCCTTAATCTTTTATACTAATTATTGAAATGTGGGGGAACCATGTTGTTCCACTGTAAACAGGTTAAATTGAATAAAAATAGGGATTTATTTAGATCACAATAAGGCTACCACAGCAATACCCCAATGACGTAAAAGACTGTTGACTTTAATCGGGATAAATGCAAACGAACACAGGTAAAAGTACACGTTCCAATGTAAGCATGTTAACCATACACTGTCCGTCACATGCTAATATTTCCTGTAATGCCGTGTGTTCTGCGTTTCACCCAACGTTGCTCATTCAGCTTATACATCTGATTTTATATTATTGCCTTGCACCCGTGCTGAGCCTCGACCCTAAATCATAATACTCCCAAAAAATATTTTTGGCCATGCAGCAACTTCATGGTGGCCTTTTTCTTTAAAGAAGCTTAATTTAGGTCCCTAGTCTACATCAACTGTGTGACAAGGCCCAATTTAGGTCCCAGAAACCAGCTGGGCTCTGAATGGGGGCGCAGCTGTCATTTATTTTTAAAACACTCGCAACCGATCACTGAAGAGGTTAAAAATACACGCCGACATGTCAACCTGGTTAAAAAGTATATCTTGTTTAATATATCATTTTTCAATATTTCGCAGAAAAGCCTCCATACCCAGTAATACTATAATTTAGAATTTGCACTCATTTCAGCAGGGCAAATGGACTGACCAACACAATCCTTCCTCCAGCACATAATGCAACCTGGATCCTGAGCCCACAGCAGTCATGTAGAGCCTGAGAGTCACAGGGAAAGAGCAGGCATTTCTTTCCCAACCACAATATATAATCACTTATAGTTCAGGGTGTGTGATGTTTTTTTTCTGCTTTTTTTTTTATCTCTTTTAGAATTTTTTTTTTTTTTGGTTTTGTTTTTTTAGTTTTTTAAGAGAAACCTTTAACTTAAAAGAGGAAAGAACGGGGACAATACAGAATACCACTTTTTGGTATCTAGGTAACTGTGGCAAGCAGCACTAATACAAAGTGAATAAAGGAGAGGGAGGCGGCCAGCCCGGGGTGTGTCGATTCTGTACATGTCTTGTGTTTACTAAATGACTTCTTGCTTCAGTAGTGAAGCTTTACACCTGAAATGCAGAGGCTCTGCCAAACACTGAGGTAAAAAGGTTTTCCTGAAAAAAGAAAGAGGCATCGTTAGAGGTGAAAGGTGCTGGAAGATGTATTAAGATCCAATACACCACTGAAGTCGTGTCATCATTCTGTGCTCAGCAGCTTGCTAATCATATCTCCATATTTGGTACCAAGAGTCCAAGAAAGGTTTTTAAATGCGGGAGATTTTAAAAAAAATAATAATAAATCAGTTAAAAAAAAAAAATGTTTTTTAGCGTACATTTTTCTCCACTATATCACAGGATTCTCTCACTTAAAAGCTGTTTTATAAGTCATAATACTACTATTGCTACATGTCACTATGCTGTTGTAGTTATTTTATTCTTAATACTTTTGTGCTCACCTTAAAGAAGTGATACGACCGAGAATCCAGGTTCATTTCATGAACCACAGAATGTGTTTTTAGAAAAGGCCATTAAAATTTTGTTTGTGAATTTCCCCCATTGTGGGACAAATAAAGGTTTATCTTATCTAAATCCTGTAAAATACAGGAGTAACAAGAAGCACACACAGAATAATACATGACTTCAGGGGTCTAAACTGCAAAGTTTTTTTCTTCAGTAATTCATTAAAGCAGGTGACATTGCAGAAACACTTACCTGCTTGTAGCTCATCATGTAGCAGTCGAGCTGCTTATTGCCAGAGTGCCATCGGAGTTCGAGAGAGACTGTCCCTTCAACACAGGATCTACACAGCACATGAAAACATTCTAGTTGAACAGTGGTGGACATTGTGTTCGCAGAGCCAGGACTGTAAAAACGGATTAGAAATAGGACAAAAAAAAAAAAAACGGTACAAAGAAGTTTGTAAACTGTTGGGAACTTACAGAAGTATGGGTGTTCCATGGCCTCCTGTGCGGTCAGTCTCTGTTGATGGTCATAACGCAGCAGCTTATCCAGCAGATCCAGAGCCTCTGGGCTCACTAAGTGCTGATTCTCCGGCTGAACAAAGTGCTCCCAGCGCTTGCGCGTCTGCCTGGAGAGCAATTGAAATACAAAATGAGGGCTAAAATCAGTACTGCTGTGCTGCAAATATTCCACAACGGGATATCCAGGGAGATTCTGTGGATATTGCCCCAAATTAGATCTAAGTAAGCATTCACATACACTGCAAACGCCATGTACAACTCACTGTCCAAGCAGGTCTTTGAAACGTGTGTCCAGTTCAATGTGATACTTATTAAGGTAGCTGTAAAGCTCTTCGGTTCCGAGCACCTTAGCAATACGTACAAGCTGAAATGGGAAAAAAATATTTCAGGTCATTTTATATAAATGATACCACAGTGAATACATTTTGAAGACACTACTCAAGAGGACGTACCTGGTCATAATTGTCCTGGCCATGAAAAAAAGGTTCTTTCTGGAAAATCATACTGGCCAGCATGCAACCCAAACTCCACATGTCTAAACTGTAATCATACATCTGCAAAGTATCGGACAGATTCAAATAATCAGTCCAGCAGCATTCACCTCGTAACTGGCAGAGTGGGTAAACCCACCGTACCTGATAGTCCACCAGCAGCTCTGGACCCTTGTATGATCTTGAGGCGACCCTCACATTGTATTCCTGTGCAGGGTGATAGAACTCAGCAAGACCCCAGTCTATCAGGCGCAACTTAAAAACGAATGAAAGTGAAAAAATATTGTTTGAACAAATGAAATCTGGTCAAAATAACTATTTTTTTTATGTGTTGACATTGTAACTGAAACAGAAATTTGGCCAACCCAGATCATTCATGATGCAACAGCACTAATAAATTTAGTATAGAGGTGCAAGGCTGTGATATAGCATGCACCACCTCACAGCAGTAAGCTGTGGGTTTAATTCACATGTAAGGACGAGGAGGGTCCATTCTGTGGAGAATCTGCACGTTTTCCTGGAACTGGAGATAGTTAATCCCCCGATTATGACCCTTTTGTTCAAAACTATTCCCACCAGGAAGATGGCCTAAAACTATCCAAAGAAATTATGTAATCATTTTATTAAGGGTTGGGAAGGGGGTTACCCACTAGAGTGGACCCAGGACCTAGGGGTTTTTCAAGTCCTATCAAAAAAGGTACCTTGCGCATTTGGTGATCGATCATTACATTATGTGGTTTCACATCCCGATGCATGATCCCCATGCTGTGCGAGTAATCCAGAGCCTGTAGCAGAACCACAGAGAGCCACATATTTAGGATATTATATTTAGGAATAAATAAAAGGACATGTTTGCTGATATTATGGTCTTTCTTACCTTCAAAAGTTCATACAAGTAGAAACGAATATCAAAATCTGTTAATCTCTGGTAGAGATCCTACAAAAAAAAAATACAATATGTTAACAGTGTTGCTTCTGGGCACTACGGAGGCTCATTTATTCACTTTGACGGCATTGTTTATGAAGCAATAAGAACTGAGGAATTGCTGCTAGACGTTTTTATAAATTTTCGAGGTGTGGGGGCGGATTCTGGTATAAGGGTGTTATATGGGGTGTTGTTAACACAAAGCTTAACGTGTGATCACTGGTGATCTTCAAAGGCGGACTATCATTCTCTTATTGAGTCTCATCAAGAACAAACCCACATATGATCACATATCCAAACATCCCTATGTTTATGAGCTAATTTTTGATGTAGCATCTAAAACTGGATGCCCTTTCATTAATCAGTTACTATGGTGTGAAGTAGTGAATGAGGTATGAAGTGAGCACTATTTAATGTAACAAAATGCGTACCTTGAAATCTGTGTTATTGATGCACTCAAACACAAGGGCTGGTGTTCTAGACTGTAAAAAAACAAAAACAATAATGGAACAATTAAGACAAAGCTTCATCACACTTACATCTTAAAACATATTTAATAAACTACCAGAAGAGCCTACCACAGGATCCTTTACTGTGTCTACAAGGCGAATTATGTTGGTTCCTCCCCTCAAGTTCTCCAGGATCTTAATCTCACGCTTGATCTTCTTCTTCTTGACAGGCTGCAAACGTAAGCAGCTGGTAAATAAAAGCTTTGCAATCCATAACATGCTCTCTGTGCGCGCTGTAGAAACCCGAACGACTCACCTTAAGTATTTTCACTACCACCCTGTCATTGCTGTTGACATTAATGGCTTCAAATACTTCACTGTATTTGCCTCTTCCAAGCTTACGTACTAACTGATAGTCATCTTGGTTGCTGAGGGACAAGAGGGTATAGAATTAAGAACATGAATTGGACCAAATGGATCCTGACACTTTTTAATAACACTCAAAACCATCTTATTGCATGTTCAGCTGTAAACCAAATCGACCAAACGGACTACAATGTAGGAGCTCATGTTTATTAAGCAAGCATCCTTTAAATCATGAGAGTGAACACATGTGCTTTAAATAGTGGGTAATGTGCTGCAGTGCAGTGACACTGACATGATAATGATGTACAGACACAGTCATGTTTTCTAGACTAAAGCCAAGGGATTCACAGCAACAGACTCTGGCTCATCTTGCTCTTAGCAGAATGTGTGCTGATGTGACACTAGGGTTAGGGATGCGTTGTTTATTTGGGGGGGAAAAAAAAGTATCTGGACAAGTATCTGGAAGCTTCAGTTGAACAGTTTTTGTGTTGCTGTTAATGCCAGAAGAGATTTGGAACACTGCAGTTATTGAGTCATTAGAGCACTGACTGATTTAATGCACAAGGGACCTCAACACCCCCTAACTTTACATGGTTCCTAACTGCTTCCTCTTTGTAATACAACTTACAGTTGACTGTGGAATATTTAGGAGAGATTTTATGTTTAATCTGACTCGTTACAACCAAGAATCCTATTAAAGAACCATGTTTGCACGACTAGATGATCGATGTTATTCAGTTATGACAACTGGAATAAATAAAACACTTGTATTCATTGATTAAAATGTGGGTCCTCATACCTCTGTTAACCCTCACCACCTGATTTCCTGATTTATAGCTACACAACAACATACAACAGAGTCGCAGGAAGTTGGACCTGTATATAAACACATAACTAACAACAGCAAATCAATATTTATGAGAGAGAAATGATTGACAGCTCACATACAAAAAAAACCCTGCGGTTTGGAGGTTCGAGCTGAAGCCAATGAATAAAAAGACTAAAAAAATATGATCATCATACAAATCATATAACAAAACATATTACATTAAAAACTGCCAATGTCTAAACAGTAGCCTGATTGATCTATATAAGCAGGATTCAGATATGCAGTAAAGCTCGAATGTATCATCAGGTGTATAAACACAGTTCATCATTCTTTCCCCAAAATTCCACCCACGCATGGTCTACTATTGTCTCAAATCTACACCAAGCATTCAGTCTGTGAAAACAGAGAAATCTTAATCAGCATATGTGCAGCTGGAAGCCTTGGTTGCCTTTTCAACCCAAACCTGAAGCCAGTGCTCACTGGGTTGCCACATCCTGACATCTGCAATCCATATCTATGCATGCTATTTATAATGACAGGACATTGTGCAAGTGGACCTGATCAACCGAGGACGGGGTGCTGAAAGAAGGCAGACCACTAAGGCCTGGGTTCTGGTGACCGAACACACCAGGCAGCAGGAGTATGACTGATGAGTACCATCCAACCCAGGGAGCAGTGAAAACACGGCCGTATGGCTATTTACCTCCAACTGGGCACATGTGCTTCATAATCCCAGTAATCCTTGCTCTTCTGAGTGTTCACATCAGCGTACACCCGCGCTTTGCTGGCCGCCGGACCAGGCATGGCGGGCATGGGCAGTGGGTCTGCCTTTCCTGCTCGGTCTTCAACGCTCCCAACCGGACGCCGCAAACCCGGGGGGGTGTGATGGCAGCTCTGAGAGCAGCGCGCTGGCTCACAGCTTGCGACGGATGGCTTCGGTGAACGAGGGCCGCAATGCAGCGGGGACCATGACCCCCTGTTCGAGCCCGTTAAGGAGTGTCCGATCGCGCCGGAGAGAATCCTGCACGCCTTCTGACAGAGCGCCAGCTTAATATCACAGAAGCATTAAAAAGCGACGGCAGATCTGCGTTTACTAATCAGATCGATAACGGGCATGATCGGCTACGACTGCACACCGCTCCCGATGACGGCTCCTCGGTTCCTGATGTGTCCTGTACAGCCGCCGAGTCTTATTTGTAAAGGCCGGGCTGATCTGAAATCACAAACGTTGATTTAATTCGAAATATTGGGTCGTGATGACAAACTGCCTACTATGGGTAAATACCCTATATGGCGATTTGACTGAAATAGCTCATAATAAGCGCGGATTCTATTCGGAGCTGGTCTTTTCGCTCGGTGCGTGTTGATAAACGCGTACAAACGCTGACATTTACCACAAATTACTGCGCGAACGGTAAGCGACGGTTAGCAGCTAAGCTAACTCTCTAGCAGTGCCAATAACACACCGCTATTTCGCCTCGTCTCGCTTCAGTTCCACCCTTCAAAAAGGCCGAACGATATCCGCTTTAAAGCCTTCGGACACCCCGAAAGAGTAACGCATCACCGAACCAGAGGACATTAGTACATTTCTCGGCTGTGCAGGTCTCCCTTGAACGTTTCGCAGCGGGGCGGAGGGGTCCCCTTCGCGACCAGCGTTTTTTCGCCCCTTCTGTTTCAAGCCGCAGAACCGACGGCTCGGTCCCGAACGCCTCCCCTTCGGCTACCCCTCGCACTGCGCGCACCGTGCGCCGATCCGCCCTTCCCGCCCTGCGTAGCTGCCCTACGTAGGGAGCCAGTCGGCCGTTGGAGGCGCGGCCCGTTTCTGCCGTTTGCGACCACAGCACGGGAAGCGTTCCAATAAAACTTCCAGGCAAAAGCCGCGTTTTCCAAATGAAAAGCCCGCTAGAAAAACAGCCCCTCCACCACCCCCCACCCCACGCACCCCCGCCTTCCATATTCCACAAAATACACATCGTACATCAAACAATTTGCAACGAGAAGTCAAGTTTCATTCATTTATTAATTAATACCTTAAAGTGTAGCCTAATATAATACACAATACATATGAGAGCGGGCTTTGGTGAACAATAGAACAAATAACCTTTCGTTATTTACACATCAGGGTGTTTTGAGCATCTTTAAAACATGACATGGTAGAGTTAAGAAAGTGAAATCAAATAAAAAGGATAAGATGCAGAAGGGGGGGGGGGGGGGGGGGGGGGGGGGGGGTTCAGCTCAAATTTTGACCAACTGCCTCATTGGAAAACACAGGAAACATTTGGCACATAGGAATTGGGGGGGGGGGGGTTCCCTTTTTGTGACAATCATAATACCGTTTTGTTGGTAAATCTGATATCTGATGCATGGTCTTCTCCTGTGTGTCAGCATAATTAGGCCGTAAGGTCGAGCAAGGTGCAGGGTCACGGGCATCGTCTAGAAATCGTTTATTTTGCGTTATGGTCAAAGTGCATTCGACCCCTAGACTCCTGAAACTGATTCCTGGTTTTCGATACAAAGATGCAAATGTATTGGGATGTCAACCCAGCCAGGCGTGAAGACTCGGGACGCCGTCGAAAAGAAAAGGCATTAAGAAAGAAAAGTCGAAAGAGAACACAACGTAATGTCTGGGAGAGGAATGCTCACGTCATTTAAAATATGATGCAGCTAAACAGACACACAGAATTGTATCATTGTACAAAAAGCAATACAAAACATTATTACTGAAGGTATTAGAGCATTAATAAACTGTAACACCAGCTTATGTTTTATTTCCTTTTTTTAAACTTCCTAGAAGGTCTACGCAGCTGCTGTCACACACATGCTCTCACTGGGCAGCTTAAATGTGAAGTGACCGTGTTACTAAAAAAACTGTGTGCGTTAGTGTCACTGGGGATGGGACTGAAACTCGTAGGGATGACATCACCGCACATACACCTGCAGCACTTCACTGGAACTAATCATTTGTTCTTTAAACCGTAAGACAACACACTAATAAGCACCAGTAACAGTATACAACATAAAATACTAACATACAAAGTTAAGGTTATCCATGCATACACATACTCTAGTATATGGGGGGGTAGTTGGAATTTTAGATACATATAGTCACTATACTGAGCAAATTGCCCTAAAATATACAAGTACTATGGCTGGTAAAAAGCATGAGGTTGTACATACACTGCGCAGGATTAAAAGGCAACATCGTCTTTACCACGTGCCCAAAAATAATGCTTCCAACAGGTGAAATCTATCTTCATATAGCACACAGGCGCCTCATGTACTCTCAGTTAAAAAGGACAGTATCAGGTCAGCCCTGTTTTGTTTTTAAAAGTCAAATTGATTTAGCCAAGACAACAAGAAAATAATGTCTATCTGCTTTGTATTTAAGAATACAATCAGCATTGTTTTTTTTTTTTTTTGTTTGTTTTTTTTAGACATCGATAAAAGAGGAGCTTAAGTTTTATTCCAAAATGTCAGGTGTGTTTTGATGTATAACCCACAATCTCCTTCGATAATCATCTGTGTTTTGCTCCTGAGCTTTGTAACTCCGGAGCTGGGAATACTGTCATCGACAGGCGGACACTATCTGTAAACCTAATGAAAGATTGTGTTTTATATATATATTTAATGTATATATATTAAATAAAACTCAATATATTAGAGCAGATTCAGCATACAAGCAGGAGTTTCATGTTACTAATGTACGCAGAGTATATAACTGTGGCTAACCAAGCTAGAGTGTGCTTAAAGTTACTGTATGCAAGGAGCGACGGGATAGCCCCCTCCTTCTGCAGTGTGTTGAACGGTGTGCTCCTGCAGGGCACCCAGCTCGCCGAAGCACTCTCCACACCAGACGCACTTAAACTGGGCCTCCCGCGAGTGGACGATGCCGTGTTTGGCAAGGTGCTCTCTCTGCTTGAATCCCTTATCACAGGTGGGGCACTTAAAGGGCTTCTCCCCTGTATGGACCCGGCGATGTCTCTGGAGCTCGGAGGAATATTTGAACCTCCGCTCACAGTCCGAGCACTTCATGGGTTTTTCTCGCGCGGGATCACAGTGATGCTGGACAAAGTCGGACGAGGACTGGAAGCGGCGGCCACACAGCGAGCACTTCAGCGGCTTCTCGGTGCAGTGGGAGTTCTGGTGGCGCTGGAGAGTGGAGGACTTTTTGTATCCCTTCCCGCACACGTCACACTTGTACGGTTTCTCGGGTGCATTGGAGGCTGACGCCGCTTCTCCGCACTTGTGGCGAAGCAGCTCGCCCGACTGCCTGAAGCCTTTCTGACAGGCGGCACACTTAAAAAGGTTTTCGATGCCATGCACATGCTGGTGGTACAGCAGGTGGGACGGCTGGAGGAATCCCTTGTCACACTGGTTGCACTTGAACGGGCGTTCGGCGGGGTTCTTGTGAGTGCGCCGATGCCGCACAAGGGCATATTGTTGTTTGAAACTCATCTGACACTCCTCACACTGGAAGGGCCGTTCCTCCGAGTGGGTGCGCTCGTGCTGCCGCAGGTCCGAGGGCCTCTTGAAGGTCTTCCCGCACGTGGTGCAGCGGAAGGGTCGCTCGCCGGCCGGCTGACACTGGTGGTGCAGCAGCTCAGACGACTCCTTGAAGTGTAGCTCGCACAGGTTGCACTTGAACAGGTGCTCGCCAGAATGCGCGTACATGTGGCGCACCAGGTGCTGCCGATGCTTGAAGGTCTTGTCGCAGACGGAGCATTTGTACGGGCGGTCCGCACTATGAGTGCGCTGGTGGTGCGCTAGGTGGGACGCCTGACTGAAACTCTTCTCGCAGGTGTTGCACTTGTATGGCTTCTCACCCGTGTGGACTCGCTCGTGGCGCGAGAGCTCGGACAAGTGGCGGAAGGCCTTGGAACACACCGAGCACTTGTAGGGCCGGTCCGAGCCGTCGAACGCAGTGGACGACGAGGAGGAACCCATAGCTGCTCCCCCATTACTGGAGCTCTCGCCGGTGGACGCCTGCTGGGGGTTGGAGGAGGCAGAATCAGGCCTGTAGGTTTTTTCGCAGATGGAACATTTCATGGGATTGTTACTGGTGGTATGCTCGTTGTGATGCTGCGCCAACGAGGTGAGGAGGGAGAATCCCATTTTGCACACGCCACAAACGAACGGTTTCTGCTCCACCTGCACACACTGGTGCTCCAGGAGATCTGTAGCCTGGCTGAAGATCTTCATGCACTGGGTGCACTGAAAAGAGCGATCCTGGTTTACCATGCACTGGTGCTCATGCGGGTTTGCCAAATGGGAGATGTCATGGCCGCAGGCCCCGCATTTGTGCCCGCCCTCACTCCCAACCTGCAGGGACGGCTGCTGGGACGGCACAGGGTTGTGCTGAGTGTGCTGCCCATGCTGGGTCTGCTGTAAGGCAGGGTCTGCCGGCAGTACGATGCCATACACAGCGCTGCCTAGAGGATTTTCAGTCCCCTGAAGAAGAGGATGTGAAACGGGAGGAGGGGCCACTGCATGTTGCTGCTGCCAAGCCTCCGTCATCCTTCCGCTGTACATGTATGGACTGAGCTTTCACAGGACCCAAAATAGTAGTCGAACGGTCCAGATATGGGTGGCCGTTCACCAACAGTTCAAACTATTTTCCTGTGAGTGGGGAGAAAGTGTAGCACTTCTGTTGCATTCTATGAACTTAAGAGGCCTGATGATGCTCAGAGGACATGTAACGCTGTAGTGAACCTGCCAAAAGAGAGACAGTGTTAACAGAAGAGGCTGAAATGCTTCCACATGATGCTTCCTATGGTAATTTAAACAGTTATGTGGCTTTATGATGCTTTAAGGTGTCAAATGTAAACAGGGTTTCCCCGCTTTCAGAAAAAAAAACATAACGCTTCATCTGGTGAAATGCTCTTTTAGATTTAAATCAGTACTGAAGTGAATCCAGATGCACACTGCTAAAAACGACATACATTATTTCTATTTAATATATATAAATCATTTAATGGGGTGGCACGGTGGCTTAGTGGTTAGCATGTTCTCCTCTCAGCGCTGGGGATTCCCGGTTCAAATCCCAATCTGGGTGGAGTTTCCACGTTCTCCCCGTGTCCGCGTGGGTTTCCTCCGGGTTCTCCGGTTTCCTCCCACAGACCAAAAACATGGATTAAGGTCAATTGAAATTGTGTGAGTGAGTGAGTGCCCAGCGATAGATTGGCGCCCTGTCCTGGGTGCATGTGCCCAGCGCCCGAAACGTTCTCCCCTAGCGCTGGGGATTCCCGGTTCGAATCCCAATCTGGGTGGAGTTTCCACGTTCTCCCCGTGTCCGCGTGGGTTTCCTCTGGGTTCTCCGGTTTCCTCCCACAGTCCAAAAACATGGATTAAGGTCAATTGAAATTGTGTGAGTGAGTGAGTGAATGCCCAGCGATAGATTGGCGCCCTGTCCTGGGTGCATGTGCCCAGCGCCAGAAACGTTCTCCCCTAGATGGGCCCCCTGCGACCCTAGTAGAGGATAAAGCTGAAGATAATGGATGGATGGATGAATAATTTAAAGGTGCAGAAACTTTTGAACTACAAATGCCCCTTCCTCAATCTTGTAGGCCTGTTAGGGGACACCCAGAGTTGCAGATTTCGTGCTATAGATTCCTGGCTCATCCATTGACTTAGCGTGGAACAAAAACGGAAAATCCCCAAAACATGCAGCGCATTGTTGATACTCCATCATTTACACGAACTCGTTTTAATAACGCGCACAAAGAGCGCCGACAAGTCAGAGATCTGAACGTTTGCATCCAATCATGGCTGCATTTTTTTCACTGGCAGCAGTGCGTGGAATGGAAGCGCGGGGTTAAAAGGCTGAAATCACAGATCACTGATCAGCCTGCTAGTCCCCAGCAGCGCGGTCAGATCAAAGCGAGGTCACATCCAGCCGAAGCCCAGGCGAAAAGCGCGCAGCCACGAAAAGCAAAGCATGCAGCTGCGAAAGCCTCGCGACGGGACAATTAGCCGCACGCTTTGATTCGCATTTCGGATGCGAGTGCAGCAGCTAGCTGCTGATAGCATGAGACGCAGACGCCGCAGCCGCAGCCGCTCGCCTTTATCAGCTTCGCCTGCGTCTTTATTCGAACCGCCTGCCGACGTGCAGCTCCGCTCAGCGGCATGCAAAACGCAAACGGCACCGAATGCGAGCGGGAGGACAAAAGGGCGCGTTACTGGCTCTCACGCAGCCGCTGCACAATGGCAACCGAGCGGCTCAGCCCCATCCCCAGCTTCCCGCACCGCGCCGCCCGCTCCGCTCCGCTCGGCTCGGCTCCGCTCGGCTCGGCTCGGCTCGGCTGGCTGGGGGAGCCCGACGCGAGGCACGCCCGCCGCGGCCGAACGACGGAAAGCCGCTGCGTTGCGATCGGCGTGTTCTCTACCTGCTTCCGCGATCCAGCTGCGGGAGAAAAACAAGCTCGCTTGCAGGCAGCTAAAAACAGTCGGTCGAGGCGCAGCCGGCAGGCTCCACAAGGCCCAAATAAACGTGACGCATCGGACCTCTTTGACCAGCCCCCCTCCTCCCTTCTCTTCCCTTCCTTTCCCTCTTCCCAACTCGGCCAGGGCTGCCTGCCACCCAAATAACAGGGGCGGTTCGATGCATTGGGTTGAAATACGAAATATGATCCCCAACATCCCTTTCAATAGGCTTTTTGCTTATATTTCTTCGTGCCTAACACACACACACACACACACACACACAGCAGTTTTTACATTAAGTCAGTACTATGGAGGCACCTGACGATCACACCCGTTTGTTGGATATTGTAGTGCTTGCATCACGGCTTCATTTTACACATTTCACAATGTGTATCAACTTTAGAATTCTGAAGGTTGGGGGTTCAAATCCCAGGTCCACTGAAGTTACCAGTGTGGGTCCTTGAGCAAGGCCCTTAACCCTCATTGCTCCAGGGATGTTGTGATGAACCCTGTGCTCACCTTGTAAGTCGCTTTGGATAAAAGCGTCCAATAAATGACCAAAATGTAATGTAAATGTAGAATTCGTAGCTCTAATCAGACCGGGTGGCAGGCACGGTGGCTTAGTGGTTAGCACGTTCCACGGGATTCTTGGTTCCAATACCAATCTGGGCGGAGTTTCGATATTCTCCCCGTGTCCGTGTGGGTTTCCTCTGGGTTCTCCGGTTTCGTCCCACAGTCCAAAAAACAGGGTCAATTGAATTCTCCAAATTACACGATGCATTGGGTTGAAATATGAAATATGATTCCCAACATCCCTTTCAATAGGCTTTTTGCTTATATTTCTTCGTGCCTAATCCACACACACACACACACTCCAGTGTTTACATGAAGTCATGTATGGAGGCACCTGACTATCACACCGGTTTGTTGGACATTGTAGTGCTTGCATCACGGCTTCATTTTACACATTTTTGGGGTTAGATGCTTAGTACATGGTGAGAACAGGAATCAAACCCGGGACCTTCAGGAATCCTGGTGCTGGATAACAAACAGTACAGTACAATACAAACAGTATCACACATGAGATAAGATTTCTTTAACATGAATGAATAGTATCCTCACTCTAATGTTGCTCATTGCCCAATCTGCTTTTCTAATAACACCCAGGTCAACCTAAGACTGATGTATTAATTTGCCTTTCACTCAATAACAAATCTAATATGATAATTTGCTGAAATAAAAGCACCAACGATTTTTTTAATGCTTTATGAGACAAGCGAAACTAGAATTCTGCGGACACTGATGACAGATTCTGCACAAGATCTTGAAACTTGTTTTTATTTAACCATATTTGTGTGTGTTTGGATGCATGTTTTTGATTATTCTTCTGTTTTAGCTATCTGGAAGTTACAGCCTGATTTCCCTCAAACTCTTTTTGTACGGGTAGTTCTTCATATCATGCAGTATATCTTAATAAGTCTCCAAGGGACTTCATTGTAGAATAAAACAGCACAGACTCTCCACCATAATTAGCCTCAGGCATTATTTATTTTTCTATAAATGTAACCTTGAATGGCCAAAGCACACATCCGTTCCAGGAACACCTAGTGATGAGCAGGAATGTTTGTGATTAAACAGCAGAAAAGGCTTTCTTTGGGCAATTCTTGGGTTATAGTTAAAAATGAGATTGTTTTTATTAAAGATTTGAGGGCTTGCCCCTGTTCATATTGCATCTGGTGTAAACCTACCTTATTCTGAATTATTACACCTGTGGTTTTGGGCTTTTTAATTATTGCTTTCAAAAAATATTTTTCACTAGATTTCAGATATAGTAAAGACTATATGGCTATATAAATATGTGAAAACCTGATCTTTGATAACAGCGGATCTAATTTTAGCCATAAGCACCCACTCTTCAGCTGCAAAGGCCGACATTTCTGTAATAGAGCCTTCCCTCCACCACTTTTGAGATGCATCTGTCTGGAGAACTAAAGGTGCATATGCAACTGTGTAAATGCCAAAAATGGGCCTTTATGACACATAACTGACCCCCTTGTTCCTATACAGTCACATTGCCATCTGATTGGCTGTCCATTGTGACTACCATATTTACTATTAATAAAATGGCTTAGTCAGAATTGCTAACTACATCCTGGAATTTTCTGGAATCCAGTTCCACACCCATTTCTATATGACAGTCTCCACAGTTCACAAACACTATTCAGATACTGGGAATAACATTTTATAACAGAAAAAGATAACTAATTATGAAAGTATGACTGTTACCCTTGGCAAAGATATCTAAAGGGCATCCTCTGAGTGAGAGTTAGTGCCTTATTGGCTGTTACACATGTCTTGTCAATATATGAGTTGTTAGTATAAGCAGCACAGTCATTGTCATGGAAACAAGTCATTCCTCTGAGCAATTTATTGGTAGCGTCTTCTTGCTAAAGTCACTGCCTCCAGGTCATTATAAATAAAATAATGAAAATAATAATTGCATGTAACATTAATTCCAGACATCAGAATGTAGCTATGAAGATCCTACTTAACAAATAAGAATGCAAAAATCACTGATAGAACAGATCGACCAGTTACAGATTTGGTAAAGTGGAAGCCCCTAATCATCCTCCTCCCACCCACCCACACACAATTTTCATTTATTGATTTTTTTGATAGCTATAAATGAATGTGTGTTAATGTGGAGTGGTGCATCTCCTGGTGTAGTGGCATTTACCAGCAAACTTCTTCTGTGTGTGCATACTGTGGCCACGTTAAGACCCAGGTTTAGTACTGATACAAAAGCAGATTGTATTTTTTCGAACATTGATATTATTTACCAGTTTATAATTATGTCGTTACCATAACTAAGAATATTTTTTGGCTGCTTGTGATGAATAATAGTTCCTTAGTGCCATTTTATGTGTATGTTTTAAGGCCTATTATGGAACATAGTATCACACCTGCTGTGTTCCTTTCATAGTCTTATATAGCATTTTATAGAATTGTATTGCTTAAGGTAGGCTTGTGCTTAAGGAACCAGATTTGGACCTTAAGGTCCCAGGTTCTATTTCTGGTCCCAGCAAGTATCATGGCTAAAGTGCCCTTGGGCAAGGCATCTAACTGAGTTGAGTCTGAATCCTCACAAGGTTTCTTCTTTTAAAATAGTTTTAAAGTAAACGTTTTTCCTCACTATTGTTGCTTACTATAATGGTTCATGCATAATACATTGTAAAGCTGCATCAAGAATTTAGTGTTATGTAAAGTGCTTTATACATAAATTAACACAAACCTGTAGGAAATTAGAAAAGAAGCGCACTGATACTGAGTCTATGATTGATGTTCTATTTCACCAATGGCACTCTCTTTGAGGGTTTTGTTAAATGTCATGGATTCTTCAGTGTTTTGTTTTGTTGTCGGTTGATGAATGAATAAGCTCCAGAGTGCTTACATCTGCCTGTGTGCAGACACTGAAACGCTCCCACAGTGGCTCACACCATGCAGCCGACTCATCACAGGGAGAATTTCAAGCAAAGTTTGCTGACACAGTGGGTTACAAAATTCACAAGCTGACTGCATGTTAACACTATTACCTCGAAGTAATTTCAGTGCTACTTGTATTTACGTCGTAGTGGGTTTTTTCTCACAAATTTGTAACTCGTATGTAAACATGACTACATCTAAGCCAAAGATCGCTGGAAAAAAATGGAGCCATACAAATTTCATACAATGGAGCCGTACAGTTAAATTTCCCTCCTTAAAAAAAGATACAACAGAGCAGAGCATCATAACCTCAAACATTTTATTAACTTTCCACATAACTTGGAAACATCTCATAAATCATTGCGTAAGAAAGAGCATGCTTAGGCATGCAATGGTTTCACAACAGGATGATGTCACTTGATGAATAGTATAAAAGATACAGTAGCAGGTTATCATTCAGTAATTGAGATGATTTCATTCAGGTCCCACTGAGAAACAAGCTGGCATTTTTTTAGACACTGCTTTCGGTCCCTATTGTCACCTAAAGTTGCTGGACAGAGAGACAGGCAGAAATTTACACAGGAGTACAGCAGAAAGATACAGGCCAACAAACATGCTGTAAAAATCTCCACAGGCTCCGTCTTCTCAAGCCAACTCATTCAGTTTGAAGGTGGGTCGAGATATAGAGACAGACAGGTCCATGCCTCTTAATGTGTTGTCTGTACAAAGCCTGCTTGCTGGGATGGTTTCTCAATTATAAAAGGCACTCAGCATTATCAGTGATATCTTGCAAACTGGTAAAAGATACTAATTCGTCAATAATATAGAATATATATATATATATATATATATATATATATATATATATATATATATATATATATATATATATATATATATATGTGTAAAGAAAGCAGTGGTCAAAAGGTAACAGTCTCAAACTTTACAAAGCATGAGCCGGAACACTCAACCATCGATGCACCTCTGTAGTGGTTCATGTCATATAGCAAGTACTATTTTTATATATTTATCATTATTTTTTATTTTTTACAAAGAAACGTGTTTCATTTAGTAGTAAGTTTGGTATAGTAGTGGATACGGTGAAATAAAATAACGTGAGCCATTGACTGAATTGTGCTGACCTTCAGTGACAGTGCTAAACAGGGTTGTATGAGTGAAAGAAAAATGCTACAGGCTTTGTTTTTACCTTTACAGTTGTGAAGTTAGATCACATCAGGATAAAGCCCTTCAGTATAGCATTTATTTTTGATTTCTGGAAAATGGAAAATACGGCAATGGATTTGTCGAAAATTGGATCAACTCGAAGTCCTAAAGGGCTCTACACCCTGGGATATTAAAGGGGAAGTGTCATCACAGAGTGGTTAGTTTAATTTTAGTACCAGTGTACTAAAAACAGCGTTCTATACAAGATCATAAGACCATCTCACTAAATAATACACTTTTACTGTGCAGAAAAGACCGATGTGCGGGCAAAAGGGACGAAAAGGTCCGTGAACAAAGCTGCAAGACATGACAAATTATATAAGACAGTACTGTATCTTCAAACTCTAAATATGAGCAATACTTTATTTCCTAAATAATACGGTTAGTGGGCCTTTATTATGGACAAGGAAAAAGTAACCGTATACCCAATGGATGATAATGAGAAGATGCAATGACGCCACAAACCAAACAATTCACATGGACTTGTCCAGCAAACATGGGCTCAACTAATGTCATTTCTGGGTTTCTTACATAAAGAAGTGGTGCTAAGTGTGCAGCATGTGCATATCTTACTTTTCAGAATTAGTAAGTGCTGTTAGAAACATTCTCTAGGCCATTGTCTTTAAATAAAGAAATGAATGAACAAAATAGCTACACCAATGTTGAGTAAAATCACCATGACCACCAAGACCGGACTGGAGCCCTGTTGAAAGGAAACAACAAAAGACATTTATTAACAATAGACATACGTTAGGGATTCAATTGTTTTGTTATTAAATGTTTTTCTGGTTGATCCATGTCTGTTCTTCTTAAAACAATAACTAAAAGCACATTTCCCTTTAAAAAAGGTACTTACTGAGTTTGTTTTAACCAGGTTCAGATGTTCGCCGTCATTTTCCAGTGTGATTGGTGAGGATGTTAAAGGGGGGGAGAGGGTCACGTCTCTGTGCAAAGGCCATTCCTCCAATTCCACCCCAACATTCAGGCTGTCCAGCATCTGCACTGAGTCCATGGACCCCTCTCTGGCGGCGAGGCTCCATTCCTTGCCCTCGTAGTTACGCTGACGCAGCGTCTGCGAATTGTGCCCTTGGAGACTCGGACATTCTTCGTGCTGTTGGGAAATGGAGTCTAGGGGCTGACACCTCATTTCGACACGATAGTCATCCAGGTTCTCCTTGTCCTTCTCTGGCAGCTGTGTGTGGCAGGGCATCCACTGGGAAGAGTTCTCAACAGTCCACGCCAGACTGGAGTGCTGTTTAGCTCCACGATCTGGTGCTTGGTAGTCGTTCGAGTTGGAATCGTCAGCTGTATGATTGGAGTGACTGGATTTGTGATTGGAGTGAACATGCTCATGTAGTTTGCGATAGGATGATACATGCTCTCGAGGGTTGTAGTGGGAGGTCACATGGTCTTGTGGTTTTGCATGTGGGGGAATATACTCCTTGGGTTTGTGATTGGAGGTTGAATGGTCTTGGGGTTTGGGATTGGAGCCATGACCTGAAGCCTTGTGATTGGCGTATGTATGACCATGTGATTTGATCTTGGAAGAACTGTGGTCCACAGAGTTGCGACTCGCTGGGATGTGCTCCCATTCCCGATGCTTGGAGATCGTGTATTCCCTGGATTTGTGATTGGACGATGCATGCTTCCAGGTCTTTTGATTGGAGGCCACGTGATCCCATGCCTTGTCTGTGGGGGTGTGCTCAATAGGCTTGTGATTGGAGGAGCCATTCTCCCATGAATGATGATTCGAAGAGTTTTGCTCATGTCCATTAATGTGACCAATCTCTTCCTCCAGCAAAGATGGTGTGGTAGATCGACTGCTCTCCCCCTTGCTTCCCCTTCGGTTAGGGTACATATCAGCAGTCCAACAGTGGGCTCCTCCTTTTCCATTGTCCAGACCTCTTCCTTCAACCAGAACCTGAATTTCGGCCCCTCCCTGTTCATCCACAGCACTCTGGCGCATGAAGCAGGTACTCCTGGCTCGGTGGGAAGGTGGAGTACATGGTGGCGAAGGGGGGTTGCTCAAGACAGGACTCAGGTCGGGGGTCTGGGCTGGAGGAGTTGTGTCTGGCGTGCAGAGCTCAGGGCTGTCAGTCCCAGTCGAGAGGACTTCCATGTCTTTTTCTTTGCGATCCTGACACTTTGGTCTTTGACACTCCAGTCCTGGTGCATAGCAATGATATATTTGAAATATAATGGAATATTTTCGTCGGATATTTTTTATGAGCATTAAGTGTAAGTAAGTCTAAGAAATACTTGAATTAAAGACCTGTCTATGGCCTTACCATTTCCATAATGATGAAAGGAGGGCGACAGTTCTTTGGCAATAATCCGGGCCAGACGACACTCCTCCAGGGCCCTCTGTGCAGCTCCCTCAGCAGACTCAGCTTTTCCTCGTGCGTGACTTGTCCTGTGATATTAGTAAAGATTTTCCTTGTGAAGTATAATATCAGTCTAATAATCAAGAATCCTCTGTAGCAGCTACAAAACGCTTAGAATTTACAGAACAGTCCCAGGTGAAACCTAATGAGATTGGATTTTTAGACGTACATACCTTGACAATGCAATCTCAGCCTTCTGTTTGGCGATTTCAGCAGCCTTCTCAGCAGCTTCGACAGCACGGTCCACCTTCTCGCGGATTTTGCTGGTGCGCAGGGGGATGAGGTTCTTCCTCTTGCCACTCACCAAGACGTTCTGCTTGTATTTACCCTCCTCCTTGGTTCCATCTGGAAAGGTGGTGCAGCCATATCCATGTCTCTTGTTTCCAAACCACTCGCCCTCATAACGCAGACCGTCCGAGCGATGACTGACACCCCAACCCGTCCGCATGTCGTTCCTCCACTCTCCGACGTAGGTTTCGGTCACGGTGGCGTCCACGCTGGCTCCCGTGTCACCCTCTCCTAGGCTAACGTTGGAGTTGATGTCCGATGCGGCCGAGCTGACTGTACTCATGCCCGCCTCGCTGCAGAAGGAGCTCTGCTTGCTCAGTTGGCTAGCCAGGGAGCTCTTGGACTCCGAACGCCGTAACTTCAGGCCACTCAGTATCGACTGGCGGAAGCGCCCTTTCCTCTTTCGCTGTCTGTCAGCATCACTTTGGGCACAGAGCACAAAGCCACCACGTCCCACTGGGCTCCCTGCCACACCGCTCACAGCCGAGCCATTGTCAGGTGGCGGAGCACTCTCACTGTGTTCAGATCTCAGCGAGTTTATGGAGGTGCGCAAAGGGGAGAAGATGACAGCGGCCATGCCATAAGGGACACTCTGCCGCACCCCATAGCCATGACGCATGCCACTCAACCACTGCCCTTGGTATGTACCTTGAATAAAAAAAAATCAGAAATAATCATTTGCATCATGTATATTTTAAAGCTTTAAAAATGGAGTACCAGTTGTTTTCTTAAAGACCACTTGTTTGCCCGAGGTCTAAAATGCCATTTTAACATGTTGTGCTATAATATTCCAAATTCCTGGCCTTAAGCTTGTCTTTTTAAACTACATATTCACTGACTGTATCATAAGTAACAGTTCATGATAGGAAATAATTATTAACGTTGTCCAGATGTAAAACTCACTAATAACAAACAAATCAGACCATTGGTTTTATTAGGGCAATAATTCAGCTGCCTTGAATGAACAAAACTACTAGCCTGGATTGTCTTACCCATTAGAAATTGTAGCTCACCATGGGATATTGACTCTGCTCTCTGGATGGGAGGGGTGGGTTTCCTTATTCCCCTATCTGTCACGGTGACACTAGATAGATTCGGTCTGACAGGGCTCTTTCTAGGCTTCTGTTTACTGCCCCTTGCACAACATCGATGACTCGAACTATCTAGAGGAAGCAATTCTTCACCTTTACATTTTTGGAGTTGTGCAACAGAGATGACTGTGAGCCAGTGTATAGAAAACTGAACTGATAAAACTGCATTACTAAATTGATGTTAAAATCAATATTTGATTATAAAAAACATTAATAAATGTTAATAAAACTGTAATAAATGTGTTAAAATTCCTCATACCAGTGAACTGCATTTTTTTAAGTCTTAGGTATGAGGTCTATGCAATGTATGAGTAATAATAAGTGGCCCCTAGTGTGTTCGTGTGCGTTATATATAACTCTTTAATAATTATGGGCAATGGATATCGCAAAATATATAAATATAAAAAGTGTGTTTCCTCATTCTTTTCATTAAGGAACACCACATCCCATGAGGCAGTGAATCAAAAAAAATTGAAGCAACCAATCTGACGTTCGGACACTAGTCTCTGGTGACCCAGTGACCCGTTGCTTTTGGGTTTCCATGACGATTAACTGTACCGAGGCGTGTGCAGTGTGGATGGTGCTGGAGAAATAGGATGCGTTAGTGGAGTGGTGATGAAGCACTTTAAAACACTTTGCGTATGAGCCATGTTTATTGTGCTGGTCTAATCATATAATTACTGAGCAAAGACAGGATGTCCAGTAGAAAACCCCATGTAGTGAGCTTGTAATAATTCAGACTGCAGTGTTACATAATAGTCATGAACCAAATTTTAGGATCTTACTCACACATACACACACCTACATTTTTCCACCCACGCTGGCAAGCAAAATGGATACAGACAGTTCTTTTAAGATATAGGAGCATGCAGATAAAGATCCCAAAAGCGTACAAATCTGGGGTCCTCACCTCCATCGGAGTACGTCTCAGACCCGTATCCATCCTGTAAGCCGTTACTCCAGGTGCCTTCATATCGAGCCCCACTGCTGGTGCTTTCCAGCCTCCCGTAGCGGCCCTTGAACCCCTGGGTCCACTCTCCCTTGTACTCCCACCTGCCTTTGGTCTCCACACCGATGCCATGCCGCTTGCCTTGCGCCCAGGTTCCCTTATAACTGTTCCCACTGGGCCAGGTGTACACTCCAAGAACCTCAAATCCATGGCTCCAGGCCCCTGCATATTCCCCTTGGCCCTGGGGCCCCGTGCAGACCCCTCGGCCATGAGCCTTGCCTTGCTCCCACCCTCCACAGTACGACCCCCCATCATCAAAGTCAAACCTGCCTCCAGTGGACATGCATGAAACAGGTTTTGGCAAATCCTCAGAATATCAAGGAATTAGGCAGTAAGGGAAGACTTGGGATAAATAGTACCAAAAAAAAATGCTAAAGCAGTATTAACTTTCCTCTTGTAAATTGGAAAATGAAGGGATGGGGTGTAAAACCTTTAGAAGTCAAAATAAAGAAAGCAACCCAACTAATGAGGATCTCATCTGAGCATTATAGCTGCTTTCTGACTGTGTCGGGCCTGGGGTAATTGATGCCTTTATTATGCCTGCTTCTTCCCATGGGCATGCAGATGGTGTACTTCTCTGCCTCTCTCCACACGGGCCCGCTGGGCAGAGGCTCGCATCCGTGCTCTGCTTTTCCTGTGTGGAAGCAAACAAGGCCTGTTTTTTTCCACAGTCAGACAGATCCACACAGCAGCAGCAGCAGCAGCAGCAGCAACAGCACTGATATGCTCAATCAGACATTACATCTCACTCTCCCCACCTGCACCACCTCATCACAACGATGACGGCAATAAGATATTTTCAGTCTAGAACTGAGCAATATTTGAGAGCCTTTGATCTAGATTACGTTTTCGACAGCAAAATGCAGCATTTCATCAGGCATTCAGACATGCACCTAATAAGACCTATCTGGCACAGCATTCCTCCCGTTGCTCCTGCTTCTTCTCTCCTGCTGTGATGTGGAGGTGATGCTGCTTCCCTGGAAGACTGCTTCAAATGTACGGATATCCAGACGATCCCACTCTCGCCGAAAACCTCTTCTGGTTTTGGTTTATAGATACATGAAAGAAAATGGATCTTATATTTGTCTTAAGCCATAGGATGCTCAGAATGTGCTCATTACTGGACTGTTCCACCCCAGCCGATACCCCTCCCCCACTGATGCTCCTCTTGTCCTTGTTCTTAAAGGGAAAGAACCAGAAACGCACCCAGCATCTATCCAGCAGATAGGTAAATATACAAGTGAAAATCATATTTAAAATCTGACTATTTGCTGTTACAGAAAGCCTCATTGCATCTGTGTCAATATTTGGGCTTTAAATGTTTTAAATAATAACTAAGCAAGTGATAGTACTTAGTTTATATTTTAAACCAACAGTCAAAATGTCTTTTAATTCTGATCAGATAGAACAGAATTTTTTTTTTTTTTTAACAGAATTCTTTCTTTAAGATTGCTGTTGATAACGTTAATCACGTTGAACATAAAAAATGACAGAGCAAACATTTATTTGTTTACTTTCTAAGCCGCTAAGCCTAATTAGGGCCATGGGGAGAGGATGGGGGAGGGGGGAGTGCTGAAGCCAACTGTATCTTAGCACTCATTGGGCAAAAGAGACACCCTGGAAGGTCTCCAGTCTCTCACAGGGCAGAAAAACAAATATATATATACAAATTTACACACGGTGGGGTATAAACACAGAGACTACATAGACTCTAAGGCATTTTAAAGATGTTACAGCTTAGAAATAGATATAAATATATATGTATATATATTTATATATAGAGATGCTTTTATCCACACTAAAAACATGATTGCAATGTTAGTAACTGAGCATTAAACTGGCCCCTTAAAATAAAAAATTATAGGCATTGGTGCGGATACCTATATTTACGCCACAAGTCGCCCACATTAAAAAAAACTCATATGAGCGACGTGTCAAAAACCAATCTGATAATTATAAGACAGTGCTACCTTTATGTGTGCCACATTTGCCTGATGCATGGCCCTAATCTGGTGGTATATGGCCCACATCTTGCAACCAGTAGCTGTCCACTCAAATTGCAGTCAATCCATGTGGAAAGTAGGCCGGATGAAGATGCAGTCGACTAGATTTAATTAGATTTTATACTATTTTTTTTTCAAACACTTACAATCAACAAAAATATACAAATGCACCATTATTTTTTTTTGTATGGCAATTCATTGATAGATCACATATTTGTAACATACTTCTGTTTATAATCTTCCACATATGGACAATTTAACATCATACATAATTCTTAGATGAAAACTAAATTCAAATAAATGCTAAATATTTTTTCCTGCCTTCATCCCTTGAAGCACTGGGATGGACTACAGTGTAGATCACGATGTGCTGAACATGAATACACTTTTAACAAAATGTGCATTTTATATCAGACATAAAAAGTTCTGCAAAATGACGAAGCTGTAAATGGTGTGTGTATATATTACTGTATAAGTGTGTGTAAAACTTGTTTGTGTACCTGATATCACTTCCATGACACTACCATGGACAATGACTATTACTGTCACTGTCTTGAGAAAGGTCAACCACCCAAACAATATACTGTGGTCATGTGGTAGATCTTTTCTATTAATAGGCCTGGCAGGAGAGTAAGACAAATGTGCCTAGCAACAGATTAAAGGTCTGAAATTATAATTAATACTAATGATAGATTATGATTGTTTAACTTTAATAAGAATAATTCAGAAATCCAGACATGACTTTATAGTTTTTGCTTGTATGCTTAAAAAAGTTGCTTTTTTCCTAATTGGGGTACAAGTATACAATCAAGTATCTAATACACACAGAAAAATGCATATGTATTTTGGGGTGAGGTCCTGTTTATTTGGAAACTTGCCATAATTATTGATCTTTAAAGCAAATAGTGTTTCTATGATGCTCTGTTTGCCTTTATTATTCAAAGCCTTCAGAACGGGGTGCATCGGTTTACAAAGAGTGCAGAAATTCTTACATCATACAGAGCTTTTTATAAATGCATTCAGACTGATGATTGTAGCTTTGTGACCTTGCATGATTTCCATATTGATACTCTCCCATTCAAACAACAGTCACCAACTTGATGTTTCTTTCTCAGATGTTCAAAATTATGTAAATAATACCATTACACCAGGTTACAATTTTTTATAACAGCTCGGTTTAGCTGATTAGTTTAAATTACTATTGCAAAATATAAAATTTTACATTAAAAGCTTTTGCAGCTGTAGTGAAGAAGTGACCGGGGCATTGTGCAATGAACAATTCTGAATAAAACTATGAATAAAATAATTGCTGACCTGTGTTTCAGGTGCAAATAACCTCACAGCAGTGCAACACACGAACACACCATTATATCACTGCAGTACTGAGAATCATCCACCAGTTAAATAATACCTGCTCTGTGGTTATCCTGCTCATTGAACAAGAAAGAATAAAAAGATGGACTACAGTGTATAATTGGAGAAGTGCATTTATATTGTAAGTGGAACTGATGTAACGGAAACCACAGAATTAATGTAGAAAAAGTGACTAGTAAGTGTATCTGTGGAGCAAGAGCAATTAAAATTAAATTAAAAACCTTTGTTTATTAAAGTAAATTTTATTTAGTCCTAAACTATATTATATGTTCAGTATTATGCATTTAAATATGTATGGATTTCATAAACATCCTTGCTCCAGTTCATCCCAAATGAATTCTGTGAGATTGAGGTCAAGACATAGTGCAGGCCACTGGAGATTCTCCAAAACAAAAATGCCTTTCCCTAAACGTTTGTCCCAAATTATATCGTGTGCAAATGTCTGAATGACTAAGTGATAATTAGAAATATTAAAAAACACTCAAATTTGCTTTTGTGATTGCTTTTGTGATTGCTTATGTCCAGCAAAATGAAGATGTAATGATTCACTACTGCTATTATATAAACTTACCCACCTTTACATGTATTGATCATATGCTCACAGTGCAAAGCACATGGGTGCAGCTTAACAGGTAAATTATTTATATAATTTTTTTATTTTTATTTTATTAATATCGCAATGAGAATGAGAAGTGATGCTTCCTTGGCAACCCAGAAGATGGCACTAGACATACATTGGAAAAGTAACTGATTCTGATTCTGTGACTGATTCTGTCTTAAACACGATATTGTATTGGGGATGAACGATAAGGTCAACACGTGAAGACAAAATGCAAAAATGCTGGTTATTAAGTTTTAGCAAATTTTGTACCGCAGGACAATTTATGTTAACTTAAATCAGATTGTGGTAGCATGTGGTATTTTTAATAGGCCCTGCTTCCTTTTTTACATTTTTATCACCTTTTATCACCAAACATTTTATCACCAAACATTTTTGCAGAATGTTTCAATTATGACTTTTTTTTCAAATGCTATATTTCACAAACCCATTCACAGGCTGCTATTTATTTGTTATTGAACAAGTAAATATCACGCTATTTCCATCCATCCATCCATCCGCTTTATCCTCTATTAGGGTCGCGGTGGGGTTCCCCATGCCCATCCAGGGGAGAACGTTTCGGGCACTGGGCAGATAGACCCAGGACAGGGCGCCAATCTATCGCTGGGCACACACTCACTCACACACACTCTCTATATGGGGCAATTTGGAGAACTCAGTTGACCTGGATCCATGTTTTTGGACGGTGGGAGGAAACCGGAGAACCCGGAGGAAACCCTCGTGGACACGGGGAGAACATGGAAACTCCACCCAGATTGGGATGGCGAACGTGCTAACCACTAAGCCACCATGCCGCCCTATCACGCTATTTGTTAAGTGTATTCGGTGACATTTTGATTGTGTTTGTTTTACAGATTCTTGTTTGCACACTGACTTAGTGACTTTATCGTTTAATGACCGTAAAGCATCAGCTAATGACTGCCTGACATTTTCTTCGCACTCACATTGCAACATGTCTAATCTCTCGTTTCTAATTGGCTAGCGGCTTGTCAGTGCGTCGCGTCTTAACCAATCACTGCGCTGCGATGTTACGCTCGAGCCCATTCAAATCGAGAAAAACGATTCACAAAATATCTATGTCGAAACGTTGTTCGCTACAGTCCAATATTTTAGACGGCAACGTTATTTCTTATTAAACTCCTGATTTAAAAGTTAATTAAGCTTTTATAGCCCAAAACTCCGTAATGGCACTACATAGTGTATAAGTACGGTTTGGGATACGAGCGGAAACCGTACACGTCATGTCTTGGTCTTGTGTATAATAAAAGTAACTATATTTACCTGTCCAACGAATTAAACTTACACATTTGAATTAATCCCATAATCATTTCGGCACGTCATATATTTATATTTCTTTTTAAAAATTCATTACATCAGTGTTTACTAATTAAAAGCTTAGTAAAGGTCGTTCAACCGCTACCAAAAGGACCTAATATGTGCGCACTTGTTAATTGCAAGTACATTATTATTAATGTATAAACATCTATTTTATGATGGTTATTTTTTAAAACCCCTGCGCTTTGTGTTGTATTATCATATAGTCTCTTTATCCATAAGTGTAACGAAAATAACTCACACACAGCGTTTTTTTTTTTTTAAGATATGTATTTTCATTTTAAATTTACGATACCCTGAGTCAAGATCAGATTAAACACACCTGTCACTTTGAGATACTAGAAAATACAAACACACGTAAATAATATTAGCCGCCCCCTTTGTTTTCTTTTTTATTTTAAGTTGATAACTTCTTTCATGCACTTGTTTTTGTCCTTTAGTTCGTTGATAGCTTGTATTTTATATGTATTACGGTAGATGTCTGACGTCACTGACTGAACCAAAACAAAGCTGTAATGAGTGCCGTTAAAGTAATGCAGCCCTGTCTTTATAAAGATCTATTTAAAGGTTTTAATCTTGGGTTCTAGAGTCAGTTAAACAGTACAGGTGATCTTTTAAAATCAGTATGAACTCGTTGCTGGTTTTCTCCAGATCGTTTCGTATTAGTAATATACATTTTAATGGAGGTAAGATGAACTCTTCTATGATCTTTCATTCATTCATTCATTATCTCCCGCTTTATCCTCTATTAGGGTCGCGGTGGGGTTCCCCATGCCCATCCAGGGGAGAACGTCTCGGGCGCTGGGCAGATACACCCAGGACAGGGCGCCAATCCATCGCTGGACACACACTCACTCACACAGACAAACTCTATATGGGGCAATTTGGAGAATTCAATTGACTTGATCCATGTTTTTGGACTGTGGGAGGAAACCGGAGAACCCGGAGGAAACCCACGGGGAGAATATGGAAACTCCACCCAGATGGGGATTCGAACCGGGAATCCCTAGTGCTGAGAGGAGAACCTGCTAAACCACTAAGCCACCGTGCCGCCCTTCTGTGATCTGTGCAGATATATTATCCAATTCTAGTAATGTGAAATGTTATGTTACTCTCTGTGTGTCCGAAATGATTTTGCATTACAGAACTGTAAACATGGGCTATTTTTGGATATGCATTAGAACCATCTCATTGCTTTTAGGTCTGTCAAAGTCATGGGACGTCCAGCAGAGGGTCTCAGGCTGCTTTACTTTGCTTCAGAAGCTGGAAACTCAGTCACACTCAAGAGTTTGTTGCTATGGGTCAGTATACTGTCATTTAATCTATATTCATTGGTACATGAAATTCATATATAATATCAGTTCTTTTTACTTCAGGAGACAGATACACACATGTCGTGGAGATGGAGGCATGTTCATTAAAGGACGAGGTGGTTCCTCAGAGCAGCTGACCCTAAATGACATTGCTCATGGTATCCGAGACGGAGAATACAAGAGAATAGTAGTAATGGCCGGTGCGGGAATCAGCACGCCCAGCGGTATTCCAGATTTCAGGTAGGGAAGCCTTTCAAGTCACATAAAGGTTAAGAAGTGTTGAATACTGGGCAGTTTTGAGGAGCTAAGGTCCTGATAAGGTGTTTAATCACAGGTCACCTGGAAGTGGCCTTTATGACAACCTCCAAAAGTATGACCTCCCTTATCCAGAGGCTATTTTTGAGATTAACTACTTCCACCACAACCCCAAACCTTTCTTTGCTTTGGCCAAGGAGTTGTATCCTGGTAACTACCAACCGAATTTGACCCACTACTTTGTCCGACTGCTTCACGATAAGAGTCAGCTGCTCAGGATGTACACTCAGAATATTGATGGACTGGAGCGAGGTGAGTGCCTGGTGTGTCACTATGTGACCGAGCTCAGCATGACTTGCGCTGTATGTGCTCCCTGGGTTCTGATTGGCTCTGATTTATTACAGTGGCAGGAATCCCATCAAAGTTGCTGTGGAGGCACACGGGACGTTTGCTACGGCCACGTGTTTGGTTTGTCTTGGGGAGTTTAAAGGAGAAGAGCTGCATGTAATTCCATCCATCTATCCAATCCATCAATCTATTGCCATCCATTTAACATGTTCTCTCCAGCTCTGTTTGGCTTTCCCCCCCCAACAATCTAAATCTCTAAAACATATAGAATTCTGATAGGTGATTTAAACAGACTGAACAGTGTGAGTGTGTGCAGGAATATGTTTTGTTGTCTGCCCTGTGATGGGTGAGTCTTCCGTCCTATAATTGTCCCAGAATTTACTGATATGGAAAAATGCAGCATCATATTAAAAATATATTTAAAATTGCTTACAGGCTAAAATGCTTTAATTTCAGAAAGATATAATGGAAGGAGTGGTACCTCACTGCCCTCAGTGTAAAGGCATCATTAAACCTAATATTGTCTTTTTTGGTGAAGAACTGCCACAGCACTTCTTTCTGTACCTCACCGACTTCCCCATGGCTGACCTGCTGATCGTAATGGGAACTTCTTTAGAGGTAAGATTACACCAGGGCATGTAAGTACATACACAAAGGCATGTTTACATATGACTCATAATTATAATTCAGGTGTTTTGTTCAGTCCCATTGGTATAGGAATGTAAAACCAAGTACCTATTTATGCATCCATCTTTGTGAAAACAGTTTGGGGAAGACCCTTTTGTGTTTTCCAATGGTTTAAAGCAAAGTCCACTACTGGGATGAATTAGAATGGAGATTGTCACCTAGGTCTTCTCACTGTCTCACCTCACAAATGACCTCTTCTGGATAAATGTGCAAAGAGACCCACGGTAAGCTGCAGAGAGGAAAACTCAATGCTTTTGTCCATTAACAGGTGGAGCCCTTTGCCAGCTTGGCCTGGGCTGTGAGAGGCTCAGTGCCTCGCCTGCTGATCAATCGTGATCTGGTGGGACCTTTTACCCCGGGGTCTGCACGCAGCAGGGACGTCACCGAGCTGGGTGATGTTGTGAATGGCGTAAGGAAGCTGGCGGAGGCACTTGGCTGGATGTCTGAGCTGGAGGTTCTAATGACTGATAGTCAGAAGGTAAGTTATTGTTACAATAAATATTTCATTAGTGACCATCATGGCTGAGCCGTTTATTTCCTATTAAATTGGGTCATTTATTGGACGCTTTTATCCAAAGCGACTTACAAGGTGAGAACAGGGTTAATCACAACATCCCTGGAGCAATGAGGGTTAAGGGTCTTGCTCAAGGACCCACACTGGTAACTTCAGTGGACCTGGGATTTGAACCCCCAACCTTCAGATTGATAACCCAACACCCTGACCACTGAGCTAACCCGCCCCTATTAAGGGGTTCAGATTTATTTTCAGTAATTGTTTCTCAAAAGTTTTGAAATTCATTGAACCAGTTTAGTTTCTTGTTTACTGCAGCTGCTTTATTTTTTTTGCTTGACGTAATGATGCAGAAAGCGAGATGGTAGCATCAGTCAGTTCACAGCCTCACGTGTTTCCTGGTCTCTTTGCAGGCTTCAAAGCGAGAGGACTGACTTGTGGGATGTAAGGGAGCAGCTTCGCATCTCTCATCCTCTGTAACTCGTCTCATTGCACTGATGTCTCGCTTCAGTCCAGCCAGAACTGAGGACTCCAGAGGCACTATAATTGGGATGATGAAGTTGCACGGCACTTTCAGCACAGAGCCGAGAGATCTGTCACTTTATCTGTAGTCGACCCAACTTGTGGTTAATTGGTCATTTGCCATCCCAGTTTCTTAATTAACTGGTTGATAAACACAAATAGAGTCACCAATTAGCTGGAACTGGAGTTTGTAGATGGTAGATATACAGATTCAGATATACTAGGTATACTTGTCTACTATTAGTAGGTCATGGGAGACCTACTTAGGACGCAGCCATCATCTGTCCATCAGGTAAACTTGGGTGTCAAGCACACAAGCCAACCTGATCCAGAACCCATCCTCACTTAAAATGATAAGTAATAAAGAGATCAAGTGATTTATTTTGTCTTCAGTGCTTAGACAAAGACTGGGCAGATATGTCTCCTAAATTCTGTGAGCCTAAATGTCCCGCATCTAGTTATTTATTTCGGTGCAAATGATAAAAGACTCTCTGATTGGCTGCCCGTGACCAGGTTGTGATCCATCCTAATATAAACGAGGTTTTGAATAATATTAAGGTTGACTTAACGTATTACTTAATGTAACGTCTGTAAATGTAACGTCATTCAGCGCAGAAATAACGGACTTGATGTTTAAGATGAATGAAGAAGCCACTAAATTGATAAATGGGAAAATGCTTCGGTAGATATGCAGCTGTCGTCATCGAACCTCCGAACTGCGAGTCATTTGAGCAGACAAAGATTAATAGCCACTCCGCTGTCAAGAAAAAGCTCCTTGGACATCATTGTTGTGACAGGACCAGATTTTAAGACAGCTGTACGATTGATGTCGTCTTTGTGACTGGCTGCCTTCAGCATGTCTTTCATAATCTTGTTCTAAAAATAATTCATATGGCTTTATATATTCAAAACAACTGAAATGGAAAAGCAATAAAATCATACAATGCTGTATGTTGTGTTAATAACCAACCAACCACTAATTAAAGTTCACCTTCTTAATGCTATGCTTATCATATAGATGCACCATAGACATTTTTCTGCAGTAACCTCACATGGTGGTGATGTGTTAATGTGTGGAGTTTTATAGATCTGTGTACACTCACTGTACGGCTTCACCATGTACATATTCATTAATTCATTCATTTCGTTTCCGCTTTATCCTCTATTAGGGTCGCGGGGGGGGGCATCCAGGGGAGAACGTTTCGGGCGCTGGGCAGATAGACTCAGGACAGGACGCCAATCTATCGCTGGCCAAACACTCACACACTCACTCACACAGACACACTCTACATGGGGCAATTTGGAGAACTCAATTGACTTGATCCATGTTTTTGGACTGTGGGAGGAAAGCGGAGAACCCGGAGGAAACCCACGCGGACACGGGGAGAACATGGAAACTCCACCCAGATGGGGATTCGAACCGGGAATCCCTAGCGCTGAGAGGAGAACATGCTAACCACTAAGCCACCGTGCCGCCCCCCATGTAGATATAAATGTGCTTTTTGCTGTTGTATTGTCTGTGTGCTTTATCCTTTAAACTTCATTAGTACTCATGAACCATTAGGGGTTAAATTTTATTTGCTTAGTGCATTATTACCAGTCCTTAAGTAACACTAATGCACCACCACCATGCAGTGCTGTGCTGAAAGTGATCCATCACCCAAATAGTACCTGGTCTGTGTTGGTCATGTGGCAGTCCTGGCATACAGAGAACCAAATAAATGGGACTAGCAAAGAGTGAGTAATAACATTTATATTTAAGGCTGTCAAAATTTCTTGCATTACTTTACATTCATTTTTTACGTTGGTCCATTTATGTAACAAAAGAGCTTTTGTGCTGAGCTGGAAACTTTATATATAGTAATGCCCTAAAAACATCTGTTCAGAAAGTTAAAAAAAAAATTGGGTTACCCCCTCCACACACACTCCCACTCCCCCCAGTGGTGTTAAACAAGGAACACTGCAGCAAATAATGACAACAGGACTAAGACTAATAAGCCTTACAGCATGGGTTGGTGCAGCTGGCTGGATGAAGCTATACCTAAAAATAGCGGCACTCATTTAGTGAAGGATGATCATCTTAAAGTGAGACCGAAGTGGTCGAAATAACTGAAGCACTAGATGAAAAGGCCTTTTGAAGTGACCAAATCCAAGTGAAGCTGTACAGGTGAGTTATTCTCAGTTGCCAATTAAAGCCATGCAGAAAGTATCAAAGAGCCTGGACAACTAACACTTTGATATCTGAGATTGAAAAGCAGCATGGAGCAACTAAAATATGTACAAAAGATACAAATTAAAGCACCCAACCGTGCTAAATGCCTCGAGGTTCATTTTCAGGTTCACGGAGGACGAGGGTCTGTGGCTCTGTGTGGAGATTACATGTTTAATTAAATTAAATTAAAGTTCAATTAAATTGACTGCTCTAAATTACCCCTATAAAGTGTGTCTGTGTGTGTGAGTGAATGAGTCTGCACCCTGTCCTGGCTGCATCTGCCAGCGCCCAAAACATTTTCCCAAGGATGGGCATGGGGAAGCACACCGGGACCCCAGTATAGGATTGAGCGGAAGATAATTGATGGAGTGGGCGGCACGGTGGCTTAGTGGTTAGCACGTTCGCCTCTCAGCGCTAGGGATTCCCGGTTCGAATCCCCATCTGGGTGGAGTTTCCATGTTCTCCCCGTGTCCGCGTGGGTTTCCTCCGGGTTCTCCGGTTTCCTCCAACAGTCCAAAAACATGGATCAAGTCAATTGAATTCTCAAAATTGCCCCATATAGAGTGTGTCTGTGTGAGTGAGTGTGTGCCCAGCGATGGATTGGCGCCCTGTCCTGGGTGTATCTGCCCAGCGAGTTGGGTGTATCTGCCCCAAGACGTTCTCCCCTGGATGGGCATGGGGAACCCCACCGCGACCCTAAAAGAGGATAAAGCGGGAGATAATGAATGAATGAATGAATAATCAATGGATGGATGAATGATCAAGGTGTGAGTGTGTTTGCCCTGCAGTGATTTTGCGTCATTCGGCTCCAGCACCTCCTACAGGACTGCATGTACAATAGGGGCAATAGGCTATTAGATTAATGCAGTTATGTTTATATGTTACTGTGGCAGCAGACAGTATTAATTAATGCACTTTTTTCCAAAGGTTCTGTTAATAGTCTGTGTGCAGGTATATAAGCCGGGGCCAGACAAACAAGGTGGAGAGAGTTCGCAGTGGTGACAGGAACATATCATGATGGCAGCCACACTGTCCCGACTACAGACTCCATATATATACAGACATATATATAAATATATCTATTTAATACTGCAAAAGGTCTTGTAAAATAACCCTCTGTCTCTGACTAGGATCTGAGATGTAAGCATGTAGCTCATGTTAACTATAATAAGGTGTAAGTGGTTAAGGCGACGTATCTTCAGAGTTATATAAGAACTGTATGGTCGAATGGGGCCACTGCTTGCTAGTCACTTTGTACAGAACCGTGGAACAACTCTCGAGGTCACATTTTCTCCCAGCTGGCAGTTCAGCAGACTGGCAGCTCTTCAGTTTATCGTCCGTTTTATCTATTATTCAACGAGAAAGGAAAAAGTGGAGCTTCTACCCAGGTGCCTAGTTCTGTACTGACACAGCAATGCATATGTTATCTAATAAATTCCCCAGGGAATATGACAGAAGCGGTAAAGCCGACGATCTTTGAGAGGACTTAATGAGCTGGTTTCTAAAGATTTGCTGCCTTTATAATAAATGTTAAGTCTCCTCTGAGCTCCGGTGAGAGATCCCAGATTTCGCCCCTGAATCATTTCGCAAGTGAGTTCACTTTAATTCATTGCTGATTAAAGGAAAGTGCACTGGGTGTGCATCTTGACAGAAATACTTCTGTTTAATGTGTTTGGCATTTCTCCGCTGCCAATTCTTGTAAAACTCAAGGCTTTGGAGTGCCGTTAAGTAATTTTATCCCGATACTACAGTGTGTAATTGGCTTCAGATGTGATGCCAGGCTTTTTCCAGGTTAATTAATACATCACGTTTGACTTGAGAGTGAGATAAAAACGTATGAAATAATTGCTCATAGTAATGATGGAAAACACATTTTACAGAGTGACAAAACACTCTGTGTTACCAAATAAAGGTTTTTTTTTTAAAAAAAAATCTAATAATTGCAAATATGCAATCAGTCAACAATGCATTGAGACCTGTAGACGTGATCAAGACAAACTGCCGGAGGTCTAACAGGGCATCAGAAAAACAATTGTAGGTGATTTGCTTGGGCATGGTTGGTGCTGGATGGGCTGGTGGGAGCAGTTTTTCAGATTTGCTGGGATTTACACACCCACACTCACACACAGTCATCTCTAGGTGACAGAATAAGAACCGGACAAAGGATTTACTGAGCACAGTAACGGGCTGTGTGGTGTAGCTGCCATCATAACATTCCTGTCACCATGGTGGATTCTCTACACATTGTATGGCTTGCTTCTTATAAAGTGAAATGGATATATTTTTACACGGAGGAATAAGAGTAAACACACGTGCCTAGAGCGGTAGGCAATATACGTCACCCAGTGAGCAATTGGGGGTAGGTCTCTTGCCCAAGGGCACAGTTATAGTGCTTGGTGGGACCGGGAATTGAACCAGGGACCTTCAGGTCGCAAGGCTGGTTCCTTAAATACAATCCTACAGTTTTGCTTTTTGCTTAGTATATGTTAATGCTGAACTTGAAATATTAAACCAGAAAGTTTCATATAAATACACAGCATGACTGTGTTTATCATACAGCTTTACTTCTCTGCATACAATGAATGTTAACAAATGACAGGCACAATTAATGGCAAAACACCCTACATACGTCAAAGGCTGACAAAAGTACAATGCAAAAAAAGATATCTAGAAACTGGAGTTGTCAGATTACTAGAAAGGCCAGCATGTACCATGATCCATCATCCTTATCAGGTACATTTATCATACAGGTGAACTGCAATGTGCAAATAAGTACTGAAGGATCAAACGCAGAGCAGACGGAATCAGGTGCAGATTGAATAATTAGTTATACTTATTAAGGCTCATACAGATCAAATTTTACATTATCTATTAGCTTTGTTTGCAATAAATGGCAAATTGTACTTAATTTAGAAATTGGGAACCATCACAGTGATCCTATATGGTAAATGTATTTGACTATACAACTGAGTCACACACGTTGTGTTTTATAAACTGTATATTTCACTTTCCATTTTCTACTTTCATTTACGGCACCATTATCATGTCGTCAGTTCGGTTTCGTGCATGACAACAACATCCGTGTAGAAAACCGTGGAAGAACCTGCGGAACTCGGCATTGAAGACGGTGTAGATAACTGGGTTCAGCGCACTGTTTACGTAACCCAGCCATGTGACTGTGCTCATCAGGTGCCCAGAGATTTCACATGACTTGCACAAAACCCGTGTAGTGTGGACCACAAAGAACGGTGTCCAGCAGAATAAAAAGGCACCTGGGAGAAGTAAAAACTGGGTTAGTTTTAAAACCTTACCATCTTTACCATATGCATCATAAGAATTACTAGTGCAACATCTCTGTGCATGCTGATATTTAAAAAAAAATAAAAAAAAAGCTACTGTTGTCTGCTTTACAGCCTAATGTTATTATAGGCATTTTGAAATTTTGGAGTGAAGGTTGAGACAGGTGTGAATTGGGAGACAGGCAGCGGAATGTGTGGACGTGGATGGAATAATTGGTTAATGATGTTTTTTTCTTTAAACCTCATGCTTTTGGATAATCATGTACAACATATGGACATATACGGGTTGATAGCTTAGTAATTAGGATGTTGGAAAATCTACCTGAATGAAAGGGATTTAATATATGCGACTTCCAAAGTAGCCAATGTGGACCCTTAAGCAAGACGCTTAACCTTTATTGTTCCAGGGGTGCTGTATCATAATTGACCTGTGCTCTGACCATAACTGGAGATAATAGAGCCTTCCCCAATTATATATTATTATATAATTATATATAATGGTGGCATTGGGACTAGTTGTAAATGAAATATCTGAATTCAGTTATTAAAATGTTTGTTTCAATGCATCTGTCTATATAAAATAATATTACAGTGTAGAGCATTTACTATATTTAACAGCATGGAAAACATTCAAGGCTAATGGATTTTGTGATTAACCCTGAAGTGAGTCTAGACTGCAGCATGTCATGTGACAGCTCTGTTGTTCAGCAGCTGTTATAATGGCAATCTGCTTAATCCGTTTTTGCAAGAGACAGCACAGCTGGGTGGCATTTAATTTAGAGGTGTCATCGTCCCAAATCCTGCAATTGCGTTATTACAATTACAGCCTGCTCGTTTTCCTGGTTCTGTTCCCCAGTGGCTGTGGGAACAGAACCAGAACCATTTCTCTTTTACCACCTACTAGGAAGTAGATAAATTGAACACAATGAACTGCCTTATATAAAGTAACTGAAATACAATTAACTGTGTGAGTCTGTGTGCCTGCTGCACAACCAGGATGAGTCTCTTCATTTACCCAGGATAGGTTCCAGACCCCCACCACCTCAAACACTACACACAATTCAAAAAAGGATAAGCGGTTAAGAAGATAAGTGAAGGAATATTCCTGGGCTGCCTAAGAGGATTAAGTTTATGTTCTGTTAAGATGAATGTTTCCTTTCATAGTCTTTATATAATACATAAAATAAAGTGTGATGAGAACACTAACGATTTAGTTGTTATTTGTTCATTTGTTTATGCCAACTGTAAGTTTATCCTCAAGACTTAAAGGGAATACTGTCTCATGAATTCCTTTATCTGTTATAGTTCTTACAATGACTTCTGTTTAGGGACATTAAAATCTTAGCATTGTGTAGTTTTTTTTCCGATTTGTTTAACATGGAAAACATGCCTGGGAATCGAACCCATGATCTAATTGATCAAGCACATTGATATGCATTGTGGACATTTTGAAACAGTATGGACTACAATGTAGATAGTGTTTTGCATTTTTGTTTTGGTTTCTATACGTATTGTGCATTTGATCAGCTAAACTTACCATACAGATGGACGCCATAGACTTTGCTGGACTAACTTTGAATGGGACATTATAAAATCTCCTGTAGGTGTAACCCATATGTGTCCTAATACTTCATAGTTCATAGTGTAGGTTTTTAATAACATACTCACCCACAACAACAGGTAAGACCCTCATTGCTTTTCTCTCCCTGCCATTGATCTTGGCTCTCTTCTTCCTTCTGGTCGAGTTCTGAAGTTCAGCAAAGGCAACAGTCTGAATGGCACTGTTATTGTATTCGGGGGGTAAAGGACAGCTGGGCTGCATGTCATCGTCAAGCTCATCCATGCTGCACTGGGCCAAGTCTTGCTGGATAACACGGGGCAGAATGGGCATAGGACTTGGCAGGGCAGCAAGAGGAGGCAAAGCTGCGGCGGCAGCAGCATGCTGGAGCTTACGGCAGGCCTGGATGCTCTTCTTCAGCTTGGATTTGCGAGCCTCTTCCCAGCGGCGCAATCCGTGAAACATGCCGCAGTACAGTAAGAGCATTAACGGGCAGGGGATGAAGAAGGAGCAGACAGAAGAGTACACCACATAGTTATCATCTTCCAGCTTGCAGACTGTCGGGTCACGCTGCGGGACATTGTTTATGCCAAATATAATAGGGGAGGCTATGGCGAGGGCGAGGAGCCAGGTGCCTGAGAGTAGAACGATCTGCCGATAGTCCACATGCTTTCGGTTGTAGTTCAGCGGTATGGACACGGCAATGAACCTGGCGAAAGGGTAACAGGTGAATGAAATTAAACACTAAGATGTAAACTACAGACTTCTGATAAATTCTCACTGATTGCTGAAGAAATACTCCATCCTGCTTATTGTGACTGTGGGGGTACTGGAGCCTGTCCCAGTGCTCATCAAGCAAAAGAAAACACCAAAACTGGTTGCTAGTCCATCACAGGGCAGACACGAAGATAAAACCTTACCTTACTAGCATGTTTTGGGAATTGTGAGAGTAAAGCTCCCACACAAACAGGGAAAATATGCAAAATACACACAATAAAAACCCTGCACAGGTCCCTCTCAATGCAGGGCAGGTGCTCTGACGGCTGCGTCAGCATGCTGCCCACGAGGATTTGTTTTATTGTAAAGGCTGTTGGGTAAAACAATCCCTTTTTTATTCACACTGCAAGAAATATAATATTTAGGGGAAAAAATTGCAGCCACATGTCAAAACCTGTAACATGTAAATAAAGTGTTAGCACGAACCTGTCAATGCTAATCGCACACAAGTTGAATATAGAGGCTGTGCAGAGCATCACATCCATAGCCATCAGCCCATCACAGACAACGGTGTTCAGGGGCCAGATGCCACCCTGAAACTACACAGAAAACAGGTCTTGCGTTCTCCATTTACTGCCGAGATCATTTTAACGCTAACTACAAGGCAATGATAATTATTATGCTAATGTATCATGCTAAAGTGGATAATAAAAATGTAAAAATCCCTTTTTTTTGGTTCAGTCCATTATATAGCAGAAAGAAATGAATAGTTCTTTTGTTTTTAGCATCTGTGCTATGGCTAAGTGTGTTAGCTTCTAGGCTGGTTTGCCTTTATTATTTATCTGTAGTTAATTTTTTTTTTTGTTTTATTTTACAGAACATCATCACTATAGAACATGGCATCGGAACTCATCAGAATTCTCCAGTGTACAATGTCGGAAAAGAAATAACCTCTCTGTACCTATAGGATACAATGGTTGGCAGTTTTTAAAAAGGTAATGTTTGGGGAAACTTATCTCAAAAGGTATAGGGTGTACCTTCTGGTCCAAATATTAAACCTGGTAAACATGAATTTGCATGATTAAAAGAAACCTCACATGGTGGAATGGTTCTCCAAATTGATGGAGAATTTGTTGCATGTAGTTCTATAAAGAACCTTTTAAAAAAGTGTTCTATATAGCACCAGCATCAATTATTACATGATATTGACATTGTACAAAGAAAGAACCCTTTTTATGTACACCACATTCTCCAGTGATTTAAAGAACCATTTATCATGCAGAGAACCTGTTAGACATGAAAAGGGTTCTTTGGGGTATATGGTTTTATATAGATCCATCATGTTTACTACAATTACCAAGAGAATTCACTTTCAAACTTAAAACATGCCTCAAAAATCACTGATGCTCCCTTTAAGTCTCACGGGGCTTAGTTTGTAACACCAGGGATTTCACAGTGTACAGGTACAAACAGGCTGAGGGTCAATCGGTTTATTTCTGCCCCATATTTATAGGATTTTCTCAGTTTTTTTGCCCTGGTATCAGGATATAAAGGTGTGTGGACTGATGAGAGCCTCAGCTTAAAGCTGACTTTCATTTGCCCCTTAAAGCATTATTACGTCTTAGGCATTAAGACAGATTACACCTGAGAGGTGGTGACTTAAGGTAAACAGGATCAGATAACCGGCACTACTCGTATTCTTGATGTTAGAAATGAAAAGTCTCAATAGCTGGACTTCCTTAATATCCTTAATGTGCAGCAAGCTTGAATGCTTTAGACATTTTATCGTTAACCTTATTTTTATTATTATTGGAATTCTGCCCCATATTTATAGGATGTCCTGCTATTTATGAGTTCCAATTTAAGAGTACATGGCTATAAATACCTTGGGGAACATACTGGTTTTATTCAAAGCAAGCATTAAAGTAAGGCATATTGAGGTGTATTCATTGCTATTGCCACAAGTATTTAAAATCAAGCACCTATGCATACATTTTGGACCTTTGTATGCACAACTTTGTAGGAACAGTTTGGGAAAAATCTATTTTTTGTTCCCACATGAAGAAAGATCTATACGGCATGGTTGAGTAAGTTTGCCATATGACAAGTGACCTGTCCTCAAACCTATCAGACACCACTGGAATAAATAGAGATTGTGTACCAGGTCATCTGGATCGTGTTTTTATGATGTATGGATGAAAATTCTTACAGATACACCTTAAAATCTTGTACAAATCTTTCCCAGAAGAGTGAAAGCTGTTAGCTGCAGGGGGATTCCAAATACTTACCAAATAGTATATCAAAATGCAAAGGATGAAATGTTTTACTATTCATGCAGTAAGTTAAAACCACTTAAAGTAAATTTGCTCATCACATAGAGACTGTCATTTTCAGCCTTCATGTTTAATAAGATGCAAATCCAAATGCAGGGACCTAAAGCATCAGCGGGAGTCGGTTCTTCGTGCAGCTCACCTCTGCGTAAACGAACAACGGTAACACCAAGACGGCCAGCAGAAGATCCGCCGCGGCCAGACTCACTATGAAGTAGTTGGTGGTGGTCTTAAGCGCCTTTTCTTTATAAACACTCAGACAGACCAGCATATTGCCGCAAATGATGACCACGATCAGGACGACCCCGAACAGAAGCGCATGGAAGTTGCGCTCGGAGCCGAGCGGCGGCGCCGTGCTGTTCAGCTCGCTCAGATTCTTCATTCTCATTCATTTGCATGGACAACTTTTCTCAGCCCCAGACCAGGACTGCTGGATCCTCCGAACCTCAGCAGAAGCATGTTCTGTTCCGTCCACCCGGGTCCATCATTTTGATTTGGTGTCTGTGATAGTTCTGTAATCCCGTGCGCCTTTGCGCAATGACGCGCGGCTGCAGCCTGGATTTGACAATCTCCTAATCTGGATGGAGAAATGAAACATTCCAATCCGTTGCAAACGTTGTGTTGGAGATCCAGGTAGCACTTTCTCCTCCGGACTGTCCGTGTTCCCTCTCTGAAGAGTGCGCCCTCTCTCTGGAACTTCACTGAGTGCTTTCAGATCAGGTGCGCGGCGTGGGAGGACCGGCTTTACATAATTTAATGAACACAGAGAGCTTCCCAACTCATCATGTGATGACAGCGAGGATGACGATAAGGATAAAGACCATGCCCATCGTTTCGAGTAGAAAATGCTGTTAATCATTGTCGACAAGGAATATGGACTTTATAAAGTGCGCACAGGTACAAAGAAATTCCCCAGCCTACGGTGACCATCTTTGCACCATTTTCACTGGTTCAATATTAAAGAAGGTGAGTAATGTTTGGAAATATAGCTCAAAATGAACACCTTCCCGTCCACATATTAACCCTGATAACATGCACTTGCACGATTTAAAGATGTGATGGAATGGTTCTTCAAATTGATGGAGAATATGTTGCTTATAGTTCTGTAAAGAACATTTTAGAAAAGAGTTTTTTATAGCAGCAACATTTATTATTACAAACCTGACATCATACAAAGGAAGAACCCTTTTGGGTACTATGTAGAACTTTATATGCCACATTTTCCAGCAATCAAAAGAACCATTTGTCATGCAGAGAACCTTTGACATGAAATAGGTTATTCGGGGGTACATATAGAACTATTGTCTTTCCTACAATACCCAAGAGGAATCACTTCTTTTTCATTCATTATCTTCTGCTTTATCCTATATTAGGGTCGCGGGGGGGGGTCCCTATGCCCATCCAGGGGAGAACGTTTCGGGCACTGGGCAGATACACCCAGGACAGGGCGCCAATCTATCGCTGGGCACACACTAACACACACAGACACGCACACAAACACACTCTACATTGACTTGATCCATGTTTTTGAACTGTGGGAGGAAACCGGAGAACCCGGAGGAAACCCACGTGGACACGGGTAGAACATGGAAACTCCACCCAGATGGGGATTCAAACCGGGAATCCCTAGTGCTGAGAGGCGAACGTGCTAACCACTAAGCCACCGTGCCGCCCTCTTTTTCTACTTCCTTTTAAGAAATTAGTAAAATACAATCTATGGACAAAGGAAGTGTTTACTCTGTGTATTTTATTGTATTTAACTCTGTCTGTTTCTAGCTGTTAGTAATAATAAAGTACTCTGTGTATGGTTTTGTGCACATAAATGATGCCCATTATGGAAATACTTTGTTTACTTTACAAGCACATCTAAACACGGCATGTTGTGTCTGATGACCTTCAAAATGGGAGTCAAAGCGCTCACATTGTCACAGTTTGCTCATTACACTGCCAAAGAAGATATTTCAAAATAACATTAAGGCATGGTAATGATAATTCTGCTGTCAATCATCCGCATAGCGTTCCACTTTACTGATCTCCCTAAAACAACATCATCTCAATAATCATCAACAATGAAACAAAATCAGTGGAGCATTTTAAATCACTGTATAATTAATATAGAATTCTGAAGCTAACAATTATCTCCCATAATGATTACAATCCTCATCTATGTGGTTGGAATATACAAATCAATAAAAAGAAAGCCCATGCTGTTTAGCTCGCCTCCTCACCCTCAAGCACGGTTCTAATTTGCCCAGTTCAGTGTTTGCCAGCTGAACATCTGCACCATTGTTCATTTGCATTTTGTCGTCTTCTTCAGCTACTGCAGGATCCAACAGATGCATCTCTCCAGCCGTCTTGCCCGGAGCCTGTGGGAGACTGATTGCTACTAATGTCACTGTAATCACTTGAATGCAAACGGATCAGAACGTTCTTATGCAGCTTGTGATTTTAAGTCTTAAAGATGCGTTTCATATTAGCGAGAGTTCAGTGTAAAGGGGCATGCTAACTTAAGCTGTTCTTTGGTAGGAAATGATTTGATGGCACTCCGTAGACTGGTCTTATAACAGAACAGGAAAGAAAGAATTTCCAGCTTATTAAAAACATGTTTAAATGTATAGGGCAAGAGTTTAAAAGCATTATTGTCTTGTAATGAAATTGCGCTTTTAAAACTATACACTAAAGTTTCACTTGAGTTTTGTGAAATGCTTTGCGAGTCATTTCCTCGGGTTCTCAGGTTCCTACCACAGTCCAAAAACATTGATTCACACGGAACCTCTCCACTAACATAGTACAGGATTAAGCAGTGTAGAATAAAGACATACACAGTATAAGAGTTTGTAATTGAGTACAAGGTGGAGATTTATTCAGCTTTTTGTGCATATATAACATTTTAAAACATATGATTGTTGTCCTTAATTATCAGCTATGTAATTATAACTTTATTTAATGCATTAAACACATCACTGGAATTTACCTCAGTACTCTGCCTTTACTCCATAAAGCTTTCCATTCTAATAAAACAATAATCCCCACTCACGCTCTCATGGCGCATTAGGGGAAAATCCTGCTCCTTGGAAAGAGACAAAGCTAAAGCCTCCTAAAATGACATGACCTTTGTTTAACCTCTTATGTTTGACTAGAGCATGGCAGCTTTAACTTCAGTGCATTTTGAAATTGCCTCCTGGAATCAGGATGTTAAACATAATATATATTCTGCATACAGCCGACTGCAGTTCAGAATTACCTGTGATGTTTTTATCATGTAAAGTGTGACACTTAATCTACTGGCAGTAATAAGGTTAGGGACGCGTGGAATTCTCCTTCTCCCATTACTTCCATTGTGTGTCCTGTGTGGCAATCACAGGATTTTAATTAAAGTCATTTTAAATGGTAGATAGGCCTTCGTAAACCTCAAACTTTAATCAAATACATTTAAAACGTGTTACCTGAATAATATTTCTGCCACGTTGCTGTTTTTCATTTCCTCTGGTTGGGGATTCTATTGGCTCTGCATAAAATCATGATATTTTAATTATCAAAGCTATTTAACAGAATGAATTCTGAATTCTTAGGAATCCAAAAATTTACATATGACTTCTACACTTTAATGGTGATCCTGTCATTTAAAGTTATTTCAACCATGTGTTTAAAATAAAAAATTTTTTATTATAGTGAACATAGCAACAGTGAAAGCTGGAACAGCATTTCGGTCCCCTCCATTTAAATAGAGTCTTCTGTCAATATCAGACACTTCACCAGCGATTTCTGAAGTGTCTTTAATGTCAGAAAATAGGTCAACTTGTTAAAACTCAACTTGGAAGTTTTAACAAAGTGAAAAAAGTGTGTCAGGATGGCACCGAAAGCAAGAATGGCCTTAACATGAATTGAAGGTTATAACTGCTATCTAAAAATAGTGACTGACCTAAAACAAACGTTTTCCTCCATATTCACCTTCTGATGGAGCACTTTTCCAAATGTCTGAACCAATTTAACTTAAAAGTCCACTGATTAAAGTCTGATACAGACTCATTACTGATCCCGAAAACACTAATCCTTTAGTCTTGTGTTGTGCAATGTAAATAAACCACTTGATACAGTAAACAGGAAAGAGTCCTCCTCAAACTGCTGCCTCAGTGTTGCCTAGCCTTTTGAAAAACTCCTGAATGTGGAGTGTTCTCTATGTGTCCATATAAGTCATTTCTACAGTCTTTGGTTTACCTTAGTGTTCTGTGGGGACTGGCTTTGGATATACAGTTGCCATCAGAACTGAGGGGAACACGAATGAATAATTAAGACGCCCCTCAACCCTCTTGCATTGAGTCTTCAAGTTAGCCGAGATACTTTTGGTAACTTATACATTAACTGAATCCTATGAGGTCAATGTTGAGAAGTTCTGCATTGTTTGTACATAAATACACATTAGCACAAATCCAACAACCATCTCATGCCAAATCTGAAGAACCCATTAAAAAACATTACAAGCTTTACCTGCACAATGCTGCCTTCTGCTGTACGTTCATTCTGCACAAGGTTAATTGCACCCTGTTATTTTAGTCAAGAAATTCTACTGATGTAAATTGACACTTACACAATTATTGTGAACTTATTGTTATAGATAAAAAAAATGTAAACATGTATAATGTGGTTGATGCATAAATAGATACATTTACAGACTGCATTCCATTTATTTCTCTGCATACTTTGTTAGTTCTCTAATGATTACATGTCTGGCAGGTCTACCACAGACCAGATACTATTTGGATTGTATATGATACCATCACAGCGATGGATTGGCACCCTGTCCTGGGTCTATCTGCCCAGTGCCCCCACCATGACCCTATAAAGGATAAAGTGGGAGATAATGAATGAATGAATGATACCATCAGCTACACTGACATGTTGCTGATGTGTTAGTGTGTGTTGTGCGACAACAGGTCGTTCATACACTGCAGTGCTGCTGGTGTTTGTTACACCTCAGTGTCCACTCTGGACTGAGAATATTAATCCACGAATCATTCTGCTGACAGTGTCCTTTGAGTACTGATGAAGGATTAGAAGATGACTAACACAAATGGAGTAGAAATTGAGTGGAGACAGCATTTGAAAGCACTAACAGCAATTCTGTGTCTAATCCACCCATCATGTCACTGAGAATCATTCATCACTCAAATAATTCATGATCCGTAGTCCTTATCTGTGACAGAAGAGAAGATCAGAGCAAAGGAGTCTAACAAAGTATGTAGAGAAACAAATGGATTACAGTCTGTAAGAGCAAAACTATAATGTGCATTTATATTGTAAGATATATATATATATATATATACATACATACATTACATATAATGTTTTTTAAACCCCACAAGTGTGATTACCAGCTGGGCAGAGCTCTGAATTCATGACATCAGCAGGCATGTACATGGCTGCACAATGTGTGTGCTTCATGTGGCACTGTGTGTCCCTTGTTCCCACTCATAGCAGCATAATAAGTGATGGACTGGGGCAAAAAGAGGCTGTGTTGCTTCATGAGGCTCAACTTTTTTCCAAACATGTACTGGATAATAAAAGAATGTCCTGACTGTGTGTATACAAAGATTTCTTTTTTAAGCATTCATAACAAAAACACTGATTTTATTTATTTTTACTGTTATTTCTGCTGCTTTTCCATTTTATATAACTCCACTTCTGACACTGCCACTGGGAAGCAAAAATCTCCCGAATCCTTTCTTTCTGAAGGCGCATTCTTGTGCAGCTGAGCACTAACACTAATGCCCCTTTCGAAAGCAGATGCAAGTATTTTTGTAGGAGGGAGCAGTCCAGCATTGGCAAGCTTCGAAGGCAATATATGACCGTAAGATGAAGTCACAAACATTGCGCCCGGAGTCGACTCCCACTCATCGACTAACACAGTCAGTGCTTTATGTGAAGAAGTACCAACTGGTGCCACGGTCCCCTGGTCATCCATGATTATTTGTACTCTCCTTATGATTATAGGGACATGGAAAGGAAAAATAAGGAAAAATCCATAAACCTGGTCTTCAGCTGCACGATAGTTTTCTGCTTTTATAAACTTTGCCTTGCCAACAAAAGTAAGTATGGCTTGTTTTGGGGCTTTCAGTTGATTTGTTGTCCGATGTGATTAATCTGTGTTTGTTCTAAAGAGGAGCTGCTGGGTTTATTCTGAATCTAAATGTGTGACTTTTGTAGTACGGTGTATGATGTATGAGTGCAGATGTCTTTATGTGAGCTGGAGATGCTGAATCAGGTGCTAGAGACCTGTATTGCTGTGCTGTTAGATAACAGTATGTTTAATAACATGTTAAACTGAGAATTTAGGACTAAGAATCATGAAACTGGCATTTCTTGAATTGTACTATAGGCCTCAGTTGTTGTTCATTAAGCATGATAATATTTGTCATCTTCTCTCTTCAGTTTGTTCAGTTCCCGCTGAGCCTGTGATTATTAAAGAGAACAATACAATCAATGCCGTTGTTGTCCACATTAACACAACAACAAAGAATGTCACACTGACTCTCATGAAGAACCCAGTCAATGCTTTTGACCTGAGGGGCTCTGATCTGATCTTGAAGAAGCAACTGGACTTTGAAGTATGATTTAACTTATTTGCTTTGGAATCCAAATTTTTTGATTCGCTGATTTTGATTTTTGCTTTCATTTTATTAAGAGTGAAACTAAAAGAACATATAAAGGGTCTGACATAATCTAATAATGTATGAATAATTCTGTTTCCATACAAATTCTATGATCCAAAATAGCAGGCCTTTAAACCTGCCAGACGAAACTTGAAAGCTGAATAAATTGACAATGAACCAACGTGATAATGAATCAGTTTCTTTTTTCAGAACCTGTCACACCCAGAGGAGCTCGCAGTTGAGATTCGCTGCAATAAAACGGGCTCCAAAACTGTAAGTGTCTCACATGGTGCAACATTAGGTTTAAATTAATGCCGCGCTAATGAAGTAATCCAAAAGGAACAGCTTGGCTGTCTATTTAAATCCAGGATTTTGTCTGGTTTACTCCACTATGTGATAATTAAATAACGGTTTCTTCATCCGCAGATCACTTCGACCATTCTTGTGCAAGTTCAGAATATCAATGACAACCCTCCATCATTCGCCCAAAGCAAATACACTCTGGAAGTCAATGAGGTGGGACCTCAAACCTGACAAATATGTAATACCCTAAAGCCATTTTAATCAACACTTCTGATTTCTTAACAGCTCACACCTGTTAATACCAGCGTGGCCTTGATTGAAGCAAAGGACGATGATTTGTTAGGTTTATACTACACAATGGAGCCTTCGGTGGTAATAAACCAGATTTTTTGCCTTGTCATCATCCATTCTCATTCAGGAATAACTCATGCAAGCTTTTCAAATTTTTACAGAACCCGTATTTCAGATTGGAGAACATGTACAAACCAAATATCCTCGTCAACAAGATATTGGATTATGATGTTGTCCAGCAGGTGACTCACACCTTATACGTGCAAGTAAGTTTGAGAGATTTGTTCAAAATGATCAAAGATACAGTTGTGATGATATTGTTTGTGAAGATATTGTTTGCAAATGTTTATATATGTAATTTTTTTTTTTATTATTATTTAAAGTGGTATTCTAGCGCATTTGTGTGGTCAGGTTATGCAGGGAAGGCCCTGACTCACAATCGTCATTCTATTTCACTCCAATGGTTTTTAGGGGAGTTAAGGTTATCAGGTGGGAATCAGTGTGGGTTAGTCAACTTCTTCTACACCAAAGTCACTGTGTGACTGCACTGGGACACAGTCATGATGGAACAGGAAAGGGCCTTCCCCAAACTCATCCCACAAATTCACAGAATACATGGCTTTGTGTTTGATTTTATAAACCACTGGAATTGGGACTTAATGAAATACCTGTTGCGACATTTTTAATTAAGCTTTCTGCTGATTGTGATACTGTGTGCCATTCTTATTACAGGATATTTCACCATCTTCGCCAGAAGGCCAAGTTTCCTTCACAGCTACAGCAACAATTACTTTCAACATAAAAGACATTGACAACCGCCCGCCCTGGTTCCATCCATGTACCAAAGTAACGCTTGGTCCTGCCAAAGTCTGTCTGAGTGCTGGGTATAAGGGTAGGGTCAACTTAACAGAAAAACATGTAAGTCCACAGACCCTCAACATTGCTCTACCAAATATATCCTATAAGATATCCTATATTCATCTCCTTTAACCTGCCGCTGTGGCTATATTCTGATGCTTCAGCAAGCCATTTTATTAATATTGGTTATTTACTTAATAAAATTAATCTGCAGTATATTTCTATTTATTAAAGTGCTTAATAACACATTGCTCTTGGAACTACTAGGAAGGTCCACTACAGTTGCAACCTGGTCCAGTCTACGCAAAGGATGGGGACAGGAGCCGAAATGAAGAGATTAGTTATAAAATTGTTCGAGGTATTGCAATTTCCGATCCTGGACTCCATAAATGGTTTTTCTATGCCGTCTGTGTACCAAGCTATTTTTCCCATCCCTCATCTTCTTTCTAGGAAATGAAGACAGTATATTTCAAATCGATGAAACCACAGGAAATATAACTATGTTAAAGGCAGCAGATATAGCGGGCCCCATCTCACTGATAGTTTTGGTAAGTGTAAGGCTTTTATCTTAAATACATAGAAAATGCAGGGAAATAGACTGCAGCCGGCATTTATTAAGCAAGTTTATACAGGGCTGTTTCAAGGCATTTGATGGACCCAAAAAAATACCCCACCGTCCAAATATTGCTAATATTTAAATGTTAACATTTGAAACAAAATACACTTGTATGTGTAAGATATTTGCCGTAATAAAGCCAAGAACATGAACAACATTACTTAAGTTTAATTGAATTCCTTTGCCCAGGCATCCCAAGTTTCGAACAGAGACCAATTTGCCTCCACCGTAGTCAACATTGAGGTGACGAAGAAGACAAGATTCCCACCGAAATTTGAAAGGGATCGGTATGAGGCATATGTTTATACTAATTCTGTCCCTGAGAACTTGGTGCTCAGGGACAGAACGTCCAACAGACCCTTTAGAGTTCGAGCGAGAGACGACGACTTTGCAAATGTAAGTCATTTACAACACACATTTTATAAACATTTCCAGAGATTTAATGTGAAGTGTAGTCTCTGTTTTTGAGCAATGAAAAGCTTAATGATAAGAATTCATACATTTTATAATATATTATATTTATAATTATACTTTTTAAATTAAGAGATCAATAACTATTTTATCAGTCATTAGGATAATAACTCAACTTCTGTGATTTCTAATTATTTGCTATGTGTCTTCATCACTAGGGATTAAACCCTGATATAAGGTATGAAGTCCAGTACAGCAGCTATGTCAACATCACCACAGATGGGTTTCTGATCCTTAAAAAGCAAGTTCGGACCGAGTCCTTTACCTTACAGGCAAGAACACATCCAACTATTCAAATTTCTACGTTTAGGTTCTATTACCTTCAACATAATTAATGTACTAGGACGCAGTGGCTTATCTTAACAGGTTATGCTGTCAGGCCACTCAAAGAGAATGGGTCCACCACTGAACCTTGGTCCTCCCGTGGTTTCTTCCATAAAAAACAAATGAAAAGGGACCTTAGTATAGGATTAAGCTGAGGTTAATGGATGGGTGGATAATTAGTGTACTTCTGCCCTTCATCATAGTTGTGCTTGCATCTTGTGCTTGCTTTCAGGTCCGGGCTGTTGATGCATTGACGAGTGAAATAGGAACCGCAATGTTGTCAGTTCTTGTCCTGCCTCGTGAGTTCTTTTCTTTATGATTATCGTATTTAAATAGTAGGTTGTCTCTCAGTGTCATTGTGTACATTTCACTGGCCGCATGCTATGCTCTTTCTTGAAGCATTGGGAATCCAGTCCCCCGTTGAGGGATACCGTCCTGGAGATATGGCCTTGCTGGGCTTTGTAATGGCCACCTTGCTAGTTCTGTGTTTAATTGTGATTGGGTACCTCATCTCTCGTCTGAAGAAAGGAAACACAGAGGCTTTCAAGTTATCAGAGGTCAGCATCTTCTCATCCAAGCTCTGTGAGTTCAGCTCCAAATGCTTATTATTACAGAGAGATGATTTCTTACTTTTCATTTCATCTCAGTTTTGCTTTAGAGAAAATATTAATATATTACAATTTCTTTGTTCATTTTTATTTCCTACTGATCTTGTTATTTAACAAAAGTTGTGTCATATGTGGGAGTAGTGGTTATCTCATTCGCCTCTCAGGTTCTGTGGTTTCATCCCACAGCCCAAAAAAATGGATTTAAGGTAAATTGGCTGCTCTAAATTGCTATATAATCCCAAAATAGTGTGTGTGTGAGTAAGTGTGCATCCAGCGATAAATTGCCACACTGTCCTGGCTGAATCTGCCCAGCACCCGAAACATTCTCCCCTGGATGGGCATAGTAACCCTCCCCAACTTGACTCTTGCATAGGATTAAGCAGAAGATAATGGATTGATGGATGTGTCAAATGTGAATGCTTATCCTTATCCTGTGACTTCTTATCCTACCCAGCTATGTTTAGCCCTTAAGAAATCATGCCTATTTTTTAAAAAGTGGTATTGATCTTTGCTCCATTCAGTGTTTAGGTCAATGCTTGCGGCGTTCGCAGCCACCTAATAGGCTAAGACCGAGAGACAGCATGCAGTTCACCAATGACGCCTTCCTAAACGAGGGAGACATACGCAGGTTGGCAGCGAGGAGAGGAGGGAGCAGACAACGAAACCTGGAAGCCGATCAGACTGGCAGAGTCAGGGTGATGCCACACGATAGGCAAAGGTACTGCAACTCTTGTGGCATGAAGGTGCATGCAAACCACGTGCACCGCAGCAGCCCAGCAATCCACCCCAGAGCGAGGGGCTCCAAAAGCCAAATGAAATCCATTCTGGCTAAAGAGAGGAGGAGGGATGACAGACAGAAGACTGTATGGTTTAAGGAGAGTGAGGACTCGTCGGACATCGAGGTGGAGATCATTCCTGACAACATAGGGCTTAAAAATGGGGAAGAGGACAATGATGAGGCCCTGGCATTAAAGGCCAGTGATATGGAACTCGACGATCTGACACATGTGAATATTAAAGACTTTGATAAGCAGGAGGAGGCGCAAGAGCAGCCAGATCCAGAAAAGACATGCCAATGAGTTTTAATGTGTTGAAATCTGACGAGCCTTTGTATCGTTATTCAGAAGCTGGTGATTCTCAAATACACTATATGGACAAAAGTAATGAGACACTTAAACGTATATCTATAAAAGATCAAATGTGTGGATGTCATCACTACATTGTTCAGTGCTCGACGTAATGTACCTGCTGGTAATATAACTCAATGAAACACTTAAATTCAGTGATTAAGAGGTGTGTCTCAATACTTATGTCCTTAAGGTGTTCAGTGACACATGCACATGTGACTTCCCTTATTTTTTACATTAACTGACTAGAGCTTGTAAAAGAAATGAGTGCATGCTTTCAGCCGCTATTTATTTGGCTTTTAATACATGTCTACCAGACTGAAGACATCATTACAAACTTAACTTACCGACGCTTTTTCAGGATATAATACAAAAAACAGTTGAGCAAAGATTATTTACTACCTTTGTGATGTTCGTGCTTCACTAACAGTTATTTCAATTTAAAATTTCAGCTCTTATCTGATTTTCTTTCAGTGCCATATTTAAGTAACTTTATTTAAGGAATTGTACACATTTACAAAGAGTGTTTTATACAAATGTTGGTGCAAAAGAAAGAAAAAATAAAGTAAAAACTTTCAACTGGAAAAATGTTGTTTTATTTTTAAAAGGTTAACTACAGCTGGGGCAGACGTAGGTTTGTATTTAAGGTTCCAGCTTTGGGATCTGAAGGTCCGTGGTTTGATTGCTGGTCCCTTCAACTATGATTTCACGTTTTAAAGTGATTTTATAAAGGTTTGATTGTGTGATTGGTACATGGTGTCTTGGCTCTTTATGTAAAATGGAAAGTAAAATGTGCTGAAATAATTTTGCGATTTGACAAGAAATGAGACTAGACATCCAAATATTTATGTAGTACTTTATTTGCGCATAAATTCTAATTTTAATGGCAGTTGTGTTAAACCACAGCCTTTAACCATCATTTTGGAAATCCAGATTTTAATCCAGTTGTTGGACTCCCTCTGCTGGCAAAACATAATACTGACTCTATAGTTATTTTTTAATATTTATTCATGAGCTATTTACCTTTTAAACCCGAATAAACAAAAATTAGATCGTTGTTGAATCCGATAAAAACTTTTACTAAAGTAAAATAAAGTGATAGTTTTGAGTTTCAAACCACAGTAAACTGTGTTGTTTACATTCGGGAGTCAAATAAATCAAAAGAGTTGACTCCCCAAGTTTCGAAACCAGAAATTAATGAGTCGACTCTAAAGCTTTGGAGTCGATTTGTCTCTCCTGAGGCGATTAGCGCTGCTACCGTTAGACTGCGCTGTTGAAAGTCCTGTCCTCTCAAAATACTTTATTTATTTCTATAAAATACTTCATTTATTTCTATAAATAAACTGTAAGAAGATAAAGATGTCGTTTTCACTTGGTTATTCATTTTCTAGGAACGTTTAGCAGTCGACGTCAACCAGTTAAATGCTATTTTGGTAAATATGAACTTTTTATTAGCAATTACCGAACAAACACACGAACAGAAAGAAAATAGCTTTTACATTAATATACAATTATTAATCTGTAATTTCAGCAGACGTTCGTTTAGAAATGGATGTAACACCGTGGACCAAGGTAAGGTATATAATAATTACGACATTATATACTAAATACACCACTGTTTACTACTATGTCCCTCCAAAATAATGTTTACATGCCTTTTTTTCCACATGTAGAGGTGTGAGAAAAGAAATCTATATGCAGGGTCATGGTGTTTTATCACAATATTATGTTATGAACGGGGCATACACAGCACTGAAATGATGTTTTATTTACCTCAGCAGCCCTGCTGTGTTTAATCCAGTGACTGCAGTACAACAAATGAACACACAGCACCACTTCATCCACCACCCAGATGATAAAAAACTACAAAGTGCATCTTTATGGTAAGTGGAGCAGATACAAGAAGATGTAACTAATAAAACAGCCGGTGAGTGTTTTTTTTCTTTGTTTGTCATACAATATTATTTTTTGTCAGGTCTATATTATGGGTATAGTGAATGGGCTTTATTTTATATAGAACTGCGTTCTATAATTTACCCACTAGATGGCAGTATTGGATTAGAAACCTGGGAACATATCAATTAGCGATCAGCGTTCGCTTCAAAAACCAGACTAGATTCCGTCGCGGAAGACCAGTTTAATACTTTTTTTTTATTCTTTTAATAAACGCATTTAATAATGAAACAATAAAAACAATAAAGCACTCAGTGGCGGCACGGTGGCTTAGTGGTTTAGCACGTTCTCCTCTCATCGCTAGGGGTTCCCGGTTCGAATCCCCATCTGGGTGGAGTTTCCATGTTCTCCCCGAGTCTGCGTGGGTTTCCTCCGGGTTCTTCGGTTTCCTCCCACAGTCCAAAAACATGGATCAAGTCGATTGATTTCTTCAAATTGCCCCATATAGAGTGTGTCTGTGTGTGAGTGAGTGTGTGCCCAGCGATGGATTGGCGTCCTGTCCTGGGTCTATCTGCCCAGCGCCCGAGATGTTCTCCCCTGGATGGGCATGGGGAACCCCACCGCGACCCTAATAGAGGATAAAGCGGGAGATAACGAATGAATGAATAAAGCACTCAATGTTGTGCATTGTTGTGAATACATTACCGAAAAGAGGTGTAACATCTTTCTTGTTATTTATTCACTATAATGCACGCGCGCTTGTAACGTATTGCTTTAATAACAGTTTGCACTTGAGAGATTAATATGGTTCAAACCCAATCAATCCCAAACGTTTGATGGGGTTAAAGTCAGGCCAGTCCAATTTTACAAACTCGTATTTCTGCACTGTGTGCTTTGTGCACCGGGGCGCAGTCATGTTGAAACACGAAAGGACCTTCCCCAAACTGTTATCACAATGCATGAGGGGCTTTAGCTGTTTGGTTTAATAGACTGAATCGATATAGACTGAACGAAACGCATAAATTCAGTCATTAAGTCATTCGGGTTTTGTCCTTATAATGTCCTCCTCGTTAAACATTACGTCTGTATGATTTAATGATTTATTGAGTCCATAGAGTCCATATGACAGCAAAGTTTACATTAACGGGCTTCCAGCAAAAATAAAAACGTTCAGCTTGACAATAGATGGTTGTTTTTATCGCGTCTTATGAGCAATGCCATTGTCTGGAGCATATACGATACAAAATATATTATTTATTTTATATTATTACATCTGTTATGGGTTACGATATGCTGTTTAATTGTGTACTGAGTGACACCAGTGACGTTGATCTCGTACATTTACACAACACGTTACTGATGTAACAGCTGAAGACGAAAGCGTGGACGTCTGTGTGCGCGCTTTTACGCACGACGCGGATTTGGCTTCAGGAATAGGACGCGCTCGGCACCGGGGTTTTTGGAGGATTGCACGACGTCTCGTAGAGTCCGGTGTCGTTTCCGTTCAGGGCGATCACGGCGGTGGCGTCGTGATGGACGGCACCCACACAGTTGCGCGCTTTGGGGGCAGGTGGCGATGAAACGCGCCAGAAAAGCTTCTTTATTCTCTTGCGGAACTCCCTGCGCATTAAGCAGTACAGCACCGGGTTCAAGCAGCTGTTGGCATGGGCGAGGCAGACGGTCAACGGGAAAACATAGGTGTGCACCATGTAGTACGTTTTGTCCCAGTGCACCGCGTTCAGCTTGACCAGCACGCCCCACAGCGTGATGGCGTGATTGGGCATCCAACAGACGAAGAACGACAGGACCACCACCGTGACGGTCTTCGTGACCTGGGTTCGCCTCCGCGGCCGGTTGCGGTTCGGGACGCTCTTGCGGCGAACGAAGCGCAACAGGAGCGCGTTGCAGATCGACAGGATGAGCATCGGGAGGATGAAGGCGAGCACCACCTTCTGCAGGTGGTAGAGCGCCAGCCACCTGTGACCATCTGGGAAACGAAGGAGGCACAGCCGATCCCCGGCCACCACCGTCACCGTGGAGAAGGCGGAGGTGGGCGCCGTAGCAGCTGTCGCCAAAGCCCACAGTCCTGCGCACACGCTCCGGACGGAGCCACACCTGCGCCTTTTGCCCCCTCTCACCCAGCAGGCGACTGACCAGTACCGACTGACGCTCATCGCCGTGAGGAAAAAGACGCTGGCGTACATGTTCATGACGGTCACCGAAAGCACGATCTTACACATGGCGTTTCCAAACGGCCAGCTGAAATCCAGCGCCGCCTCCGCAGCCCAGAAGGGCAGCGTGAGCACGAACTGGAAGTCCGTCACGGCCAAGTTGACGACGAAAAAGTTGATGACGGATTTCTTCCGCCTGCCTTGCTTGGTCCTCATCAGGAAGAACACCAACAAGTTGCCGACCAAACCCACGGCGCACACCGCCGCGTAAACCGAGGTGATGATGACGCGCAGGATCACGGTCCCGTCTGCGCTCATGTCGATGTCTTCCAAACTGCTGAACTGGGTCGCGCTCCCGTTCGGGGTCAGCCACCGGCTTTGGTTCAGAAGCTCTCCCATCCTGTCGAAACACCTCCGTGTCTTTGTCCATAGATTTTGCTCGCGCCTAACAAAAATATTCTAGTGAATAAAACACGCGCGCGGCTTTTCTCGGGGTTTAGCAGCGACGCGCGCGCGCGCGCTCTTTTATAGGACCCTGGGCGCTCACGCTGAGCCCACTCCCGCCTTGTACGCGCGCGGAGTGGACAGAGCCATGTGACTGACGTTTTTTTTTCCCCTGAATTACGCAGTGGATTAGCAGTGAATCACGAATGCGTCAGTAAACAAACTAAATTATAACTGCTAATACATCAGGATATTTTTGTTGGCGGGGGGAAATGTGCCATTAGGAGGACTGCGCATCAGATCTAGGAATATATTTATTTAGCCTGTTATTATAGAAATAAATAGATTGGTGTATGCCAAAATCAGGTCATGTTCAACAATTCAATAGTCACTAATCTAAAACTATTTTGACATCTAGTTGGCGTATCAATACACACACACACACACACACATATATATATATATATATATATATATATATATATATATATATATATATATATATATATGTGTGTGTGTGTGTGTGTGTGTGTATATACTTTTTTTTTAATACGCCAACTAGATGTCAAAATAAAATAGTTTTAGCGTGCATTATATGAGTGTATATATATATAAAAAAAAAAAAAAAAAAAAAAAAAAAAAATATATATATATATATATATATATATATATATATATATATATATATATATATATATATATATATATTCTAATAATGCATTCGTGCATACATGTTTTTTTGCGCTTTTTTGCACTTTTTGCGTTGAATCATAAATCAACCACCCTTTAGATATTTATTATGCATGTATTGTATATTGTTGTCCACTAGAGGGGGCAAAAGATGAACCCGTAGGATTCAAAATCCACAGGAAACGATACCTGCTTGTGAAATATTCCTGCACAAGTCAATAATCACAATCATCAAATACAATGTGTGTATTTCTGTATATATAACTATACTTTATACCTTTTTGCAGTTATAACAGCTGCACTGCCATTAGAGCATTGATTGTGATGTTGGACTAGAGGTCCTGGCTTACAATTTCCGTTCTAGGTGTTTAATGAGGTTGACGCCAAGGGTCTGTGCGGGTCAGTCGAGTTCATCCACACCTGACCATGTCTTTACAGACCGTGCTTTGCGCACAGTTATCCTGGAACAGAAATGGGCCTTCCCCAAACTGTTGGCATACATTTTACATGGCTGCAGTATATAAATAAGAATGTGAACGTTGTTGTATGCCGAATAGCAGATCAAAAACTGGCTTTGTGTTAATTAATATTGTAATTATGCTCTGAAACTGGTGCATCAATGACATATTTGTTCTTTGGAACTTATTTAAATGAATGGAAGCACAGTGAATGTGCGTTATGCCTTTGTCCTCTTAGTTCGACCCTCCGAGCCTCAGTCCTCCCACACGTTGCATCCAAGAGGCGGATCTTTAGCAGTTTTTTTCGGGGAGGAATAGTTCAGTTCCAGCTTTAAAGTGGAAACTGCCCTCGGTGATACTAGTTGAACTCCTGGGTTGCCAGATTAATCGTATTTAATCATTTTGGTGGACTCTGGGGTCCTACCCCCAACCTCTAGATTGATATCCCAACACCCCAAACACCGAGCTACCACACCCTCACATAAATATCAAACATAATATTT